>CM059197.1:36373526-36944238 GCA_030323885.1 Branchipolynoe longqiensis
GGAAGATGGAGCGGTGAGGAGGGGGTGGGTGGGCAAGGGGTGATGGGGGACGGATAAAGGAGGGAGACTGGTTTGTTTGAAGGGAGGATTGGGTAAGGGAATGGGGAGGGGGAGGGTGGTGGTTGCGTGAGGGAGGTACTGTGGTGCAGTGAAGGAAGGCAGAACTTAGAGGATGAGGGGTGGGGGCGGGGTGGAGGGAAAGGTGAGGGGTGGGGGGCGGGGATGGGGAGGGGTGAGTGTCTGAGGGTGATTCGAGTGGGACATGAAGTGTGGAGGGTTGAGCTGGATGCGTTGAGTATGGAAGTTGGTAATATGTAGGGAAGTAGGCCGCGGTGACCTAGATAGGTGGAATGTGGTGGAAGGAGGAAAGTGGAATGTGGGACGCGTAGTTTGGTGGCTCGAACTGTGGGTTGCCATCCAGGTAAGAAGTAAGATTGCACAGGTCTGTAGAAGTCTTATGTAAGATTATTACACAAGAATTTTACTGAATTTTACTAAGATGCCAAGGGGAGGAGGTTGAAGAAGGGCAATACCTCCGGATTAGTGAGGGTCATTCCACGTGTCCGCAATCAGGTGCGTTATGCCTTATGTGTTATGCGTTATGCGCTATGCGTTATGCGCTATGCGTTATGCGTTATGCATTATGCATTCTGCATTATGCGTTATGCATTATGCATCATGCGTCAAGTCGAATTGGACTATGTACCACTTGGTAGGTTTTCTAACATGAATTCAGATAGTAATGCAAGTGAGTAGCATTTGGAAGTGTGTATGTGTAGTACATACATGCTGGATGTACACAGGACATCATTTCTGAGTGAGTGGTACAGGTGTGTGCAGAGCCAGGACAGCCAGGTGGCAGCACCAGGCGAGGCAGACCAGTCTGACCAGTCGCTTGAGTAGTTGAATGTCATTAGTTGTGTAGTACCATTCAGAGACACAGGTATAGGTTAATCAGTTTACGGATGATTATACTTGTATGATGCTTATACAGCACATGTATGTATATATATATATATATATATATATATGTATATATGCATATAATTTGAAAGTGAGAAGCAAGTGACAATCGGGGTTAGCTGGTCAAGAGTCAGAGTCGGCGGGATGCAGAGAATGACTGACTAGTCAGTATATATCGAGGTAGTTTGGTATGTGAGGATCTGTGTCGGAAGGACACCGACCAGAAAGGCATTCTTAATTTATATACACATAATAAATTATATAGTACATATCGAAACTTACAATCGAATGTTGTATCTGTATGACATATATTGCTTATTTCTGCACTTTATATTGTCATTACTTATATATATATGTATGGTACATCTTAGCTTTAAGGATTAATCTAAGCAATTTCCACCTATCTCCATAATACTGTTAACTTTAATTAGTGATAATTATATATTCAAACCATTGGATAATATCAAATGAGCATATGACATTGGAAATCAGTATTGTAAGTAGTCCGCATTGATATCTCACTGAGTCTGACCAGAGAGGATGGCCGAATGAGTTAGAGCGTCCGTCTCCCATGTTGGTAGATCGTGGGGTCGAGGGTTTGAACACTGGTCGAGTCAAACCAATGACTTAAAATGTTATGCTTGTTGCTTTCTAGCCTGGCACTCCATATTATTAGGATAGGGCAAGGACTGTGTAGCTCAGTATCAGGATAATCTTACTGAGTGGGATATCAGGTCATGGTGCTGGCGGCCTGGTCTTCCAATGGGGCAGCACTATAAAGTTGCCATGAGTGCGTACTGTCACAAGTCGGTACCCGTCCTAATATTACCTGAGATGTTGTTAGGACGTTAAAAACAGCAACAAACAAACAAAACTCACTGAGTCTCAGGCAATGAACCACATAGACAGATAGGCATGAATGGGGTGATTGCATCAGGGGGCCTAGGTAGTGTAATGATTAGCATATATATTGGCCCGGAATGCAGGACATGTGGGTTCGATTCCAACTCTAGCAGTAATATTTCCCTTTTGCATTACTCTCATTACACTGGTTTCCATGACCAGGATCCTGTAGAAACTATACACTGTATGGTTGTTAAAGCTAACATGTGTATGTATATATAAGTGCATTGCCTGTATCATGTATGTACATAATTGTAAGCATTAAACAACTTATGGATGTAAACCATTTAAAAGACATACAATTCCAGGGGGACAAGAATAGTAGTCTGCACTGAACTCTCAGACAAGGAGCCATATGGACAGGTAGACGTGGATTTGGTGATGCCATGAGAGAGCCTAGGTGGTGAAATGGTTAGCACACTAGCCTGGAAAGCATGAGATTTGGGTTCGATTCCTGCTCCAGGTGCAATATTTCCCATTTTCATCACGTGTGTTGTAGGTTAGGCTGAAAAGGGCTATCTGGATATATGTGTGTGTAGTTTTTAGTACACGCCCCCCCCCCCCTTTAAGGGGTAAACAGAGTGTTTTTGGAAAGACGCGACACGTCTCGGGAACGCGAGCTACCGGCGCAGTGTTGCTGTCCTGGTGGTTGTTAGAGTGCCTGAGAGTCGTGTACGGAGGGCTTAGCGCATGCGTAGAATCGGGCCCGAGGGAGGGTGGCAGGAGCTAGAGGTCACCGAGGACACCGATTGCTTCCAGCACCGCCATGACAGATGCCCCGTAGCGCCATCTATCGTCGGCCGCGAACACTACAGTCCAGTGTCGTCTGTTGTCGGGAGAGGGGAAAGGAGAGGAGAGGAGGGGGGAGGGAGTTGGAGGGGAATGGGGGAAGGAGGAAGGGGGATGGAGGAGTTGGAGGGGGGATGGAACGGGGGAGGCGGCAGGGGGATGGAGAGGAGGAGTTGGAGGGGGAGGGTGACGGGGGAGAACAAAAGGATCTGGAGGGGAGGGGAAGTGGCGGGGAGAGAGAAGAGGAGCTGGAGCGGGGGGGGGGGGGGAGAGGCGGAAGAGGATGGGGACAGGGACGGGGAGTCAGAGGAGGAGGGGGCGGGGAGGGAGGAGGAGGTAGAGGGGGCGGGAAGGAAGAGGAGGCATTGGAAGGGGAGGGGTTCGGCGGAGGGGCGAAGAGGGAGGGGGGAGAGGAGTGGCTGGAAGGGGAAGGAGTACAGGGGAGGGGGGGGGGGGGGGGCTGGGAGAAGGGGGGGGGGGGGAGGGAGAGGGGGGGGGGAGCCGTGCATCGTGGAGTCTGCATTACGTGTTTGTGTGTAGTGTGTAGCCTCGGGCCTCGTTTGAATAAATCACAACAACGTAGGAAGACCCTGCTGGGGCCACCTAGCGGTAGTTTCGTGACGGTCCCTGTATGTAGTTATTCCAAGTTCAAACAGCGGATGGAACACACTGGGATTAGGGGATTGTTGGTGGTTTTTTTTCCCCACTGACGTCATCAGCTTATGTGTGTCCCCGTCGAAATTACTTCAGTGTGCAATGCAGGGCGACATTTTGCTATCTTATCACGTTGTCTGTGTGTATATTTCTCCACTGCATTTACGGTCTAAGCTGGTGGGCTTGTTTCATATTTAAATCATGTATATGAATAATGTGTATGTTAAACACCAGATGCGGTGACCGAATCGCTAGAACGTAGGCTTCTCGTGCAGAAGGTCGGGAGTACGAATCCCAGCCGAGTCGGACCAATGACTTATAACATTGATATATGTCGCTACCTAGCCTGGCACTCAGCATTACTAGGATAGGGCAAGGACTGGTTAGCACAGTATCAGGATAATGTGACTGTGTGGGATATCAGGCCATGGTGCTGGTGGCATGGTATCCCAGTGGGGCAGCACTATAAAGTCGCCATGAGTGCGCACTGTCACAAGTCGGTACCCGTCCTGATATGACCTTAGATGCTGCTAGGATGTAAAACAACAATAAACAAACTGAAGAGCGCTTGCTATCCGGACCGCACTTTGTCCACATCTTTCTCTATCTCCTCTCCGCTGGCCTTGCTCCTCTTCGATATGTCTGAAAAGAGTTCCAGGAGGGGGAGCCCGCCGGCATTTCACTTTCTACTCTTACTCTGTCCGTGTCTATGGCTCGCTGGTTGGTCACCATAGGGCATATAGACACGGTCCTTTGACTCAACTCTCCTCATTTCTCTTTCCTAGACTCAACCTTTCTATTTCTCACAGGCATACTTCTCCCCCTGACCAGGGGAGTTGTGTTCTTGGGTGGGGCCCTTTACCTTTACACTTTTCTCATCTTGTTCTCGTCGCTGGAACCACCACTGAACCCATCTTTACCCGTCCTTCCTTGAAACCCCTGCTGCTGTCTGCTGGATACAAGCGCTCAACTACAGCCGGACCGAAGAGATTCTGTGCCGCACCAACGCTTCGCCGTTACAACGTTGTAAAGATGTCCCCAGTTTCTAGAACCGCCCCTACTGAAGATTAATCTTCAAGCCAAAGATTGGGCCTCTCTATAATGTTGCAGTTCTGCAACCGGTAACCATCGTAAGGTTACAAACTACCCCAAGCAAGCAACTCAAGAGCGAAGCTTGGAGCAGGCATGCTATAATTAAAACCTGTACTTGTACTAATCAGCCTGCATTCATAATAGTCTGAGTGGGTGGATAACATCATTTCAAATAGCCGAAGTGAGGCCCATTCGAAATTAATCTGCCCAACCGTGACGACTATTAAGTATTATAATACCTACTCGTCAGCAAAATTGTGTTTTTCATTCTTATGTTAGACATGTACATAAGTATGTATTTTGTGGGATTTATACTGCCTATCATGGATAAGTCTGGAGAGACTTGTTTTCACCATTAGACAGTTGGTCGATAGAAAGCCCGAGCCTACACTTTTACCGACGCAAAGTATTTTTAACCTCCCACACCACATAGACATGGTATGAGAGCAACTGGCCTTTGATGACACCGTAAGTTATACACATTGGTGGAAATCCCAAATGGCAGAGGTGATGGCATCGGGAATCAAACCTGTACAAGTTATTTGCTATGGAATTGGTGACTTCATATATGGGACTAGTGCCATTCTGCCCGGGCAGAAAGCATAACTCCATAAAGCAGACAGTTGAAGGCGTTAATTGCGTGACGTCAGAGACAGTACAGGCACCTGTGCGAGATCTCGCTTAACACGTGTTGCCTAGCGTGTTCCCGCGTGGAGATCTATCACTGCCACTGGGGCTGATGTGCGGGGGTCAGGCCGATTTTAGGCGGAGTCAGGTGGCGTCAGGGGGGGGGGGGGGGGGGGGGGGTTGTTGAGAGCAGCGACAGCTCACAAGTGGTACTAGCGACGCATGAATAATTTCACGACTGTTACTGCAAGATTTACGGGATGGCCTCACCCGGCCGGGACGGGCGGTGGACGGGCGGTGGGACGGGCCGGGGGACGGGCCGGGGGACGGGCCGGGGGACGGCCCGGGTATGGGCCGAGGACTGGCCGGGGACGAGCGGGGGGGGGGGGGGACGAGCATGGGAAGGGCCGCGGACGAGCCGTTGACGGGACAGGGACGGCACGTGGACGGGACTGGTGGGACGAGTCGGGGAAGGGCTGGGGGACGGGACCGGGGACGGGCAGGCAACGGCGGGCCGCTGTGAGGGATGGGCTAGGGGTCCGGCCGGGGATGTTGGAAATGGGGGTATCGGGGATGGTGGTGGTGGGGAGGGGATGTGAGGAGGGTGGGGAGATGGAAGGAGGGTGGGGAGAGCGGAGGAGGGTGGGGAGAGCGGAGGAGTGTGGGGAGTTGCTAGGAGGGTGGGGAGAGGGAAAGAGATTGGGGAGAGCTGATGATGGTGGGGAGAAGGGAGGAGGCTGGGGAGAGGGGAGGGGGTGGGGAGAGGGGAGGAGGGTGAGGAGAGCGAGGAGGGTGGGGGAGCGGATGAGGGTGGGGAGAGGGGAGGAGGGTGAGGATAGAGGGGTGGAGGGTGGGGAGAGAGGGGGAGGGTGGAAAGAAGGAAGGGGATCGGGAAGCGAGGGAGAAGGCCGGAGAAAGAGGGGAGGAGGGTGGGGAGAGGGGAGGATATCTGGAAGAGAGGGAGAATGCTGGGCATAGAGGGGATGAGGGTAGGGAGAGGGGAGGAGGGTGGGGATAGAGCGGAGGAGGGTGGGGATATAAGGGAGGAGTGTGGGGAGAGAGGAGGATATCTGGAAGAGAGGGAGAATGCTGGGTATATAGAGGATGAGGCTAGGGAGAGGGGAGGAGGGTGGGGGTAGAGCAGAGGAGGGTGGGGATATAAGGGAGGAGGGTGGGGAGAGAGGAGGATATCTGGAAGAGAGGGAGAATGCTGGGTATAGAGAGGATGAGGGTAGGGAGAGGGGAGGAGGGTGGGGGTAGAGCGGAGGAGGGTGGGGATAGAGGGGAGGAGGGTGGGGATAGAGGGGAGGAGGGTGGGGATAGAGGGGAGCAGGGTGGGGTTAGAGTGGAGGAGGGTGGGGAGAGGGGGGAGGATGGGGATAGATATGAGTCGGTTGGGGAGAAGGGAAGCGGTGGACGAGGTGAGGACAAAAGAGAGTGGAAGATAAAACTCCCAAGAAAGAGCATCTAAGGACAGCTGGAAGAAGAGGACGGCATGACTTAATGGGAGGAGGATGGGGAGGTGACGGGTGGGTAGAGGGAGGTTGCACGGTCTGTGAGGGATAATGGGTTAGTTGACGGATGCTTATCGGAAGTAAACAGATATACATTGTGCACATAGAGCGGAGCGGAAAGATGGCGGCGCCAACCCCGACACAACCGGGCTATGTACGCCGTGTCAGGGAGCAGTGATTGAGGCATTGCAAAGCCCGGCAGACACTAGTCGACATTACTGGTGCAGCCGCCAAGTTCTACTTTCAAAGCCATGGTACTGTGCAGCTTTAACTGGGATATTTGTAGGTGGTGTGTGTATGTGTGTGAATGAGCGTGTATGTGTGTGTGTCTGTGTGTATGTGTGTATTTGTATGTGGTGTGTTTATGTGTGTATGAGCATGTATGTGCGTGTATGTGTGTGTCTGTGTGTATGTGTGTATGTGTAGGTGGTGTACGTATGTGTGTATGTGTGTATGTGCGTGCCTGTGTGTGCATGTGCGTGTCTGTGCATGTCCCTGTGTATGTGTCTGTACACGGTGTGTTCTGTGTGTATGTATGTATATGTGTGTCTGTGAGTATATGTATGTACGTATGTATGGATGTGTTTGTCCGTGTGTATGTGTGCACCTATATGTTTGTGTGTTCGAATCCTGGTCGAGTCAAACCAATGACTTAAAAATTTATACTTGTCACTTCCTAGCCAAGCGCTTGACATTGTTAGGATATGGCAAGGACTGGTTGGCTCAGTGTCAGGATAATGTGACTGAGTGGGATATCAGGTCATGGTGCCTGGCAGCCTGGGCTCCCAGTGTGGCAGCACTATAAAGTTACCATAAGTGTGCACTGTCACAAGTCGCTACCCATCCTGATATGACCTTAGATGTTGCTAGGACGTAAAACAACAAACAAACAATCATGCGATAGGATCTTTGTTGATCATTTGTCAAGACGCTCAATTAAATTTGCTAGTTCTTCTTCGTTTCCGGTTAAACCATCATTGTTATCAGCAAAGCGGAGGTTGGTGATTGTTGTACCTCCAATGCTGATTATACCTTCATGATCTTCTAGTATGTCTGTCATGATCCTTTGCGGAAATAATATTGAAGAGGGTGGGTGAAAGTAGACATCCAGGTTGGACACCAACTGTTGTTCGGAACCAGTCTCCTGTATTATTGTTGAAGAGGACGGCACTAGTGGCCTTGTTATAGCGGTTTTGTGATGATTTGGACAAGGCTTGTGCTGATGGTGTTTGTGTTAATGGTGTTTGTGCTGATGTTGTTTGTCATCAGTTTGGTTGATTTGTCATTGCTGTTTTACCTCCTAACAACATCTGATGTCATATCAGGGCATATACCAACTTGTAGCAGTGCGAACTTCGTGCCAACCTTATAATGCTGCCCCACTGGGAGACCAGGCCACCGGCATCATGACCCAATATCCCACACAGTCACATTATCCTGATACTGTGCTCACCAGTCCTTGTATTATCCTATTAACCGCAAGTGCCATACTAGGTAGCAACAAGTATCAATATTACAAGTCATTGGTTTGACTCGGTCGGGATTCGACCTCCTGAACTTTTTTTTTTTTTTAAAGATTTATAGTGCCTATCATGGATAAGCCTGAATAGGCTTGTTTTCACCATTAGACAGTTTGTCGATAGAAAGCCCGAGCCTACACTTTTACCGACCCAAGGGATTTTTAACCTCCCACACCACATAGACATGGTATGAGAGCAACTGGCCTTTGATGACGCTGTAAGTTATACACAGCGGTGGAAATCCAAATTGGCAGAGATGGGGTCATGGGGAATCGAACCACCAACCTTCAGATTAGGAGTCCGACCTAGAAAAAAGTCAGACACTCTAACCACTCCGCCACAGAGAACACCACACTTCCGTACGGGAAGCCTGCACTCTGCCGATTCGGCGACCACGTCCGGTGTTATCAGTCTTCTCGTTACTCCATGCCTATCCCCGACCCTGAGTCGCCGATGTCGGCTAGTGTAGGGGGGCCTTTACTCGTCTATCTACAGCAAAGCAGCATCACTCGATCACAACAGGGTCTCCCTCAAGGTTAGGCGCCCCCCCCCCCTCCCCCAACATCAGGACAGGCACGACGCACTGAAAACATCACCCTGTCAAATGGTCATCCACGCTGACTACTTTTGTATCGGCATCATAAAACGTATATGCATGAAATAGTCGCCACTCAACACTCTCCGAGTAAGAGAAAGAAACTCTCCTCTAGGAAAAGAAACAGAGAATACATTTTTATCTTTTTGTAGTCATTTATATTATTATTAATTCCTCTGAATAAAATGGGTTTTGTCAGTGCTTACTCATGTGTTGTGTGGTAATTATATTAATTCCTCTGAAGGATGTATTTTGTTTAGTGCTGAAGCATCGGCGTTGCACTCATTGTCGGTGTAGTTAATTACACTTAGATAAAAGAGGATAATTGATTTTGAGAATGTTCCATTATATGGGTGGGGGGGGGGGGGTCAGGGCAGGGGGGGTGGGGGGCGAGTAGGTTTTAGTAGCACTGTTAGAGAAGGAGGGGGCGTAAAGGAAATTGAAAACTTAGTGCATATTCTGAGGCTTTTGAGTTTCTACTATATTTTGAGATGAATATTTTAGGTTGGTATTTTGTGTCTGTACATTAATTGATTAAGCGGGGAAAATTCCAATCGCGGACAATTGATCTTTATCATTCCACTGCTCCTTTTCTTATCCTTGTAATGCTGAGTGCCAGGCTAGGTTGCGACAATTATCAATTTTTAGATGATGGGTTTGACTTGGCCAGCGTTCGAACCCGGGGGTTCGAATCCCACACCCTACAAGAATGGGAGGCGGATGTTCAACGCATTCGGCCATCGCGTCTGGTCGTTATAACGTGCCTTGGTTTAGTTCAAAGTGTCTTATTATTAATGGTTGACTTTGGAAATATTTAAAATTAAGACCTGCAAAATGAATGTTGGCATTCGTGTTGAAATGCTTGGCCCCATCACCATCATGCTGTCGGTAGCAATGCAACAAAGACTGCTTTCATTACTTCACTGCCGCTCTCCATTTAGCTCTCTGCTGTGAGAGTGATGTCCATGAGTAGGTCTTAATGTCTCTCAGCTTCAGGTTTCTCTTGATGGTATCCTTGAAACGGAGACGAGGGCGCCCTCTCTTTCTGTAACCAGAAGACAGTTGAGAATAGAAGATCTGCTTTGGTAGCCTGTCTGATGACATCCTCATGAGTTGTCCAGTCCACCGGAGATTCTTTTTGATCAGAAGATCTTCCATAGAGGGCAGCCCCATCCGTTCGAGTATTTCCTTATTTCATTTCATGAAAGCTGCCTGCAAAAGTGTTGAAGTACTGCTGGCTTTTGCAAGTTACCTAGGGGAGCAAATAAAGGTTTCATACCGGCAAGAACATGTACAGACAGGCACAAAACTATTTGTCCCTGCAGTGGCTGGTCGGGAGATCTTGGAATTCCATACAACAACCGCCCTTGATGCTGCCACAGTGACATGGTTTTCTGTTCAGGGTTTGCTCCCTTAGACTTCGGTTCTGTCAAGAACCTGTACCATAAGGCAGTGGTTTACAACTCTGCAGGGCAGGGGCATCAAACTCCCTGAGGTATTGCAATACCTGCATACCCGTCACCATACATTGATGTGTAATATATAGAAGTGTATCTGGTTATATTGAAATATGACAAATACTTTTCCAAAAAACTTCACAACCTTGCTAAAGAGTTGTAATCATAAAGTACTGTATATAATAACCCTTTACACTTATTGTATCATGTGTATTTTAATTATTCTTTTAAAAATCATGTATAGGTTTATGTATATAACTGTTCCACTCAGGGCTGATAGACCAGTTCTCCAGCACTGCACAATGACAGCCATGTGAATACAATTAATGTAACCCCTAAAAAAGGCATAAGCAGTAAGAGGCTCCATTACATTTCTTTGTATCTGGGTCACTCTCCTGAAAACTCGCCGGAAGTGTCACATGAAGAGTTAAAATCGAATATTAGAATTTTTAACATTTTTTAGTTGCAAATGAAAGCTGGAAATATCCCCTTTACATCTATGTAAAATATAAATTGATCAGATAAAAAATAAAGGTGTAGTCCATGATTCAGCTATGTCTTATGGCAGTATAACATGCCTTGCTCCGATGTAACACATGTTTAAGGCACCACACAGTCTGCTCAATAACAGTCTAAGCAGAATTAAATAATTTCATTCTTAGAAGCATATCAATCATGGCATAATATACAGAAATATGTAGTGCTTATATTGATAACAAAAAGTAATTCCCAGCCATGCTTTATTCACTGAATAATTACTGTACAATATTTGTGTGGCATCCAGTCACCACTGGTTACATCTGTGACGGAAATTTGTAATGTTATTTCTGAAGACATCAAATGAAGTTTTTTTTTAAATTTAAGCATGCAGACTTGTTAATAAATACTTCCTTTTTAATTATCCTGTTTTGTTTGATATATCAATCCAATACAAGATGTTAGTAAGGATTCAACCACGTCCCATATGTCATGTTACAAATGGCTGACTGTAAAATGGGGTATTTTGGTACAAAAACACTTCATAACTAAAAGTACCAAAGTTGCACGTGGTTTATTTTATTTCCCTTATTTCATACATCAAATCTGAACATGAACCTGAAAAGTAGAAGGACCAAAATAAGTAGGACATTTTTGTATTGATTTTCTAAAATCCTATCCCATGCTGACCAGTTTTCAGGAGAGTGACCCGTCTCTTTCGATACAACTGTTTAATAAGTAGTCCTACATATGTACCTAAGTTGGGTATGTAGGATTAAACATAGATTTTGTATTTAGAAACGCTGATGCTTTCATTGGATAATGCAGCTTTAAAACTACCAAGTAATTCATGGGAAAAGCTTGTCTGTCTGAATTAATTTCTAAGAAATTGTGAAATAAAATGCATCACTAGAGGGATTTACACAATTTGAGAGAGCTATGTGAAAAAAAATATAACTAAAATAAACAAAAACCAACGTGCTGTCTGTCTGATTACATTTCCTAAATTAATATCAAAGTCATGAGAACCAGGGTCAATGGACATTTGAGAGGGGGGGGGGGAGTCTTTTTCAAACTGAAAGAAATTAAATTTGAGCAAAATAAATGCAAACACAAAGAACATTTGCCCGCCGCTTGATTAATTCCAGAATGGATCTGATGTTACAGTTTCTTAGTGCTCAAACCCAGCTTTTGTTTCTTGTTGTTTTACGTCCTAGCAACATCTAAGGTCGTATCAGGACGGTACTCAAGGCAGCCATCTCCCATAGCAAGGCAGCCATCTCCGATTGTGCACAGTGATTATAGCACTGTGGGTTCAGTGGGTGATGGCATGATAAGTCGATGATTCTGCTACAATTCCTCTCAGTGCACCAACACCGCCACTGGTGATGATTAAGTCACAGCCCACTGGGTCTCAGTATAAACTCACCTTTGCCCAGTGCACTGAGTCTGCCACAGCTGATGATTAAATCACAATCCGCTGGTTCTCAGTTTGCGCTCCACAGTAAATCAACACGGTCACAGTTGACAATAAAGTCAACATTTAACTGGTTTTCAGTGGACCCTCTCCCCCCCCCCTCCCCAGTGCATGTTTTTGTTGTTGTTTGTTTGTTGTTGTTTCACGTCCTAGCAAGATCTAATGTCATATCAGGATGGGTACCAACTTGTGACAGTGTGCACTCATGGTGACTCTATAGTGCTGCCCCACTGGAAGATCAGCACCATGACCTGATATCCCACTGAGTCACATTATCCTGACACTGAGCCAACCAGTCCTTGTCCTATCCTAATAATGCCAAGTGCCAGGCTAGGAAGCGACAAGTATCAATTTTAAGTCATTGGTTTGACTCGACCCGGGTACGAACCCACAACCCCATTATCTACCAACACAGGAGACAGACGCTCTAACTCATTCGGCCATCCCGTCTGGTCACCCCCTCCCCACGGTGCACCAACACCGTTACAGTTGATGGTTAAGTCACAATCTGCTTGTTTTCAGTGGACCCGCCCCCTCCTCCCAAGTGCACCCACATTGCCACAGTTGACGAGCAAGTCACAGTCCGCTTGTTCTCAGTGGACCCTCCCCCCCTCCCCAGTGCACTTAGGAGGGGGGAGGGGGGGAGGGTCACAGTTGACGATCAAGTCACAATCCGCTGGTTCTCAATGTTCCCTCCTCCCCCACCCTAGTACACCAACACCACCACAGTTGGCGATTAATTCACAATCCGCTGGTTCTCACTGTGCCTTCCCCCTCCACCCGCCTTCCCAGTGCACCAACACTTCACAGAGTTGATGATTATATGATAATCTCCTAATTCTCAGTGTGCCTACTGTCATCCCTCCCAGAGCACCGACACTGCCACTCTGGACACACTCCACCATTTCTCACAGGACCCTCCCCCCTCCCCAGTGCACCTGAACCACTAAAGTTGATGATTAAGTCACAATCCACTAGTTCTCAGTTTCGCCTCCTTCCCCTCCTCAGTGCACCTGCACCGCCACAGTTGATGATTAAATCACAATCCGCTGGTTCTCAGTGTACCCTCCCCAGTACACCAAAACCATCACAGTTGACGATCAAGTCAAAATCCACCAGTTCTCACTGGACCCTCCTCACTCCCCAGTACACCAAAACCACCACGGTTGACGATCAAGTCAAAACCCACCAGTTCTAATTGTGCCCTCCACCCCCTCCCTAGTAAACCAACACCACCACAGTTGACGATCAATGCAAAACCCACCAGTTCTCATTGTGCCTACCCACCCCCCTCCCCAGTACACCAACACCTCCACAGTTGAAGATTAACTCACAATCCACCAGTTCTCACTGGACCTTCCTCACTCCCCAGTACACCAACACCACAGTTGACGATTAAACTACAATCCGCTTGTTCTCAGTTTACCCTCCCCAGTGCACCAACACCACCACAGTTGACGATTAAATCACAATCCACCAGTTCTCATTGTGCCCTCCACCCCCTCCCTAGTAAACCAACATCACCACAGTTGACGATCAAGTCAAAACCCACCAGTTCTAATTGTGCCCTACCCACCCCCCTCCCCAGTACACCAACACCTCCACAGTTGAAGATTAACTCACAATCCACCAGTTCTCACTGGACCTTCCTCACTCCCCAGTACACCAACACCACAGTTGACAATTAAACTACAATCCGCTTGTTCTCAGTTTACCCTCCCCAGTGCACCAACACCACCACAGTTGACGATCAAGTCAACATCCACCAGTTCTCATTGTGCCCTACCCTCCTCCCCAGTACACCCACATCACCACAGTTGACGATTAAATCACAATCCACCAGTTCTCATTGTGCCCTACCCCCCTACCCCAGTACACCAACACCACCACAGTTGACGATCAAGTCAAAATCCACCAGTTCTCACTGGACCCTTCCCCCTCCCCAGTAAACCAACATCACCACAGCTGACGATTAAGTCACAACCCACCAGTTCTCATTGTGCCCTACCCCCACCCCCTCTCCAGTACACCAACACCACCACAGTTGTCGATTAAATCACAATCCGCTTGTTCTCAGTTTACCCTCCCCAGTACACCAACACCACCACAGTTGACGATTAAGTCACAATCCACCAGTTCTCAGTGTCCCTTTCTCCCCTCCCCTGTGCACCCCCCCCTCGCCCCCCCCCCCCCCGGTACGGCCGATACAAAATTGAAAGCCGGCGCGGTTTACGGGACGGGGCGTGCTGTGCATCATTCCGCCCGCACCCTCTAATTGGGAAGTCTCCTCTGAATGCATCCATCTTGGTGGCTTCCCCATTGCGCCGCTAGAGGCCGCCACCTAGATAGCGAGACGCGCGCGCGCGTGTGTGTGTGTGTGTGTGATGGTGTTTGGGCGTGTGTGTGAGGGTGTGTGGGCGTGTGTGTGTGAGGGCGTGTGTGTGTGAGGGCGTGTGTGTGAGGGAGTCTGTGAGGGTGTGTGGGCGTGTGTGTGGGGGGGCACATGTGTGAGGGTGTGTGAACGTGTGTGTGACGTTGTGAGCGTGTGTGTGAGGCTGTGTGGGTGTGTGTGCGTGAAGGTGTGTGTGAGGGTGTGGGGGAGTGTGTGTGTGAAGGTGTGTGAGGGTGTGTGGGAGTGTGTGGGAGGGTGTGGGGGAGTGTGGTGTGTGAGGGTGTGTGTGTGAGGGAGTGTGTGAGGGTGTGTGTGTGAGGTTGTGTGGGAGTGTGGTGTGTGAGGGTGTGTGTGTGAGGGAGTGTGGGAGTGTGGTGTGTGAGGGTGTGTGGGCGTGAGTGTGAGGGTGTGTGGGCTTGTGTGTGTGTCAGGGTGTGTTGATGTGTGTGTATGTGTGTCAAGGTGTGTACGCGTGGGGGTTGGGGTGGGGTAGTGGGGGAGCAATTTACCAGCGGCAGCAGTGCTGGTGGAACAAAGAGGTTTGGGGGAGCAAGGAAATGAGGGAAGGATCTGGGGGAGTGGTTGGCACATTGGTGATTCGATGCGTTGCAGTCTTGATTAGTTTGTTTGATTTGTTATTATTGTTAGTGTTATCCGACAGGATGTGGTTGCTGAGTTGGTAAGAGCGCTGGCTTCCCCTGCGGAAGGTTGGGGATTCGACGACCCGGCTGCGTAACATTAATGACTTACAACATTGATAATTGTCGCTTCCTACTAGTACTAGCATGGCCTTCGACATTAATAGGAATGGGCTGGGACTGCATGGTTAGCTCGGAGTCAGGATAATGTGACTGAGTGGGATATCGGGTTGGTTGGTCGCTGTGGTTTTATGTCCTCACAATATCTGAGGTCATATCAGGATGGGTACCGACTTGTGAAAGTGCACACTCATGGCGACTTTATACTGCTGTCCCACTGGGAGACCAGGCCACCAGCACCATGACCTGATATCCTACTCAGTGACATTATCCTGATACCGAGCCAACCAGTCCTTGCCCTTTCCTAATAATGGCGAGCATATGGCTAGGAAGCGACAATTATAAATTGTTGAGTCATTGGTTGGACTCGCCCAGGGTTCGAACCTTGGGTTAGAATGAGATATTGGGTCATTGTGCCAGTGTCCTGGTCTCCCAGTGAGGCTGGACTACAACATTGCCATACGTGGGTGTTGTCACAAGTCGGTACCCATCCTGATATGACCTTAGATGTTGCTAGGATGTAAAGCCCACACAAACATACATAGTCTTCCCATTACTATCTTATCATCCCCTGACCAAATGGGGTGGCCGAATGACTTGAGCATATGTCTCCTGTTTTGGGAGATCGGGGGATCCAAATCCATGGATTTGTGGGTTCAAACCCCGATCAAGTCAAACCGATGACTTAAAAATTGATACTTGTCACTTCCTAGCCAGGCGCCAGGCATTAATAGGATATAGCAAGGATTGGTTGGCTCAGTGTCGGGATAATGTGTCTGAGTGGGATATCAGGTCATGCTGCTGGCAGCCTGGTCCCCCAGTGGGGCAGAACTATAGAATTGCCATGAGTGTGCACTGTCACAAGGCGCTACCCATCCTGATATGACCTTAGACGTAACACAACAACAAACAAACAAATCTTATCATCCCATGCTCTGCTTTCAGCTAAAGGATGAACAGTTTCCCAATCAATTCCTTCCAGCAGCCACAACATTGATAACCTGTGCAGAAATAATACCAAATAGGCCTCCTGAACAAACACCAAGCAAACAAGCAAACAAAGACTTGTCAAACTTTCTACTTGCAGTCAAAGAGGCCCAGCTGCGGCGGTACGTGTCTGCTGGTACCCGGCCACACCCTTACCCCAGCATACAGCTGGTGACCGCCCTGCACGTGTTGATAGCCGTGTCACTCTCCATCTGGAAGAACAGGTGATAACAGGTGAGGCGCATTTCTCTATGTGTTGGCAGTATGCTGTGAAGATGCATTATTTGCTGATATAGCATGATTTTTTGTAGATATCTATATTTGTTGTATATTTGTTGTTTTGTTGAGGTTGTTATTGTTATGCAGTGTGCTGATTGTTATTCACTGCGCGTTCCAGCGACTGACTGAGTCTGATGGTATTTGGATTTCACATGCTTCCTGTTTTGGTATATATGATACAATTATATATAACATAGCATATATATATATGATATATTTGATGTAAATGATATACATATTTATGCAATCCATAATAATGTAATCCATAATATGTGTAATACATAATATATGTATGCAATATTTATATAATATGTGTTAGATATAATATGTATAATAAATGTAATATATAACATGCACATTACATATATATATAATGTAATATATACCATGTACATAATATATATATGTATATTGTTTGTAATATACATTATAAGATGTACAATTTAATTGATTATTATATATAATATGTGATATATGAAGAGTTAAGTTCCAAAACCATGTACACTCCAATCCAAAAATGTAGTTTAAATAACAGATTTGTTCCTGGAAATAATTTAAATTCTCACTAATTCCACTTTTCATATGATCATATGGTAATGGAGGAATGAAGAAAAAAGTAGGAATATAAACAAGTTAACTTGTTGTAGGTTTGATTCCAATGTTCATCTACATTGGATTGGCGTTTACATGGTTTTGCACCTGAACTCTTCATATATGTGATGTATAAAACTTATGTGAGTATAAAGGCACATAAGGGAATATTCCTTCGTGGCCACCCTGATGTTGTGTACTACTTTATGGGTGACTCATCTTCACTGTGGGACAGGTGGTGCCACCAGCCCCACCGCTACCAGTGCCACGAATCCTGTCAATTGCGCACTGGAAATTTGTTATTACATACTATGTATTATATTATATTATATATTACATCCATTATCTATCATATATAAGATATACACATACATATGATATATATAAAATATACAATATATGAAATATACATAATATATCAAAGACAGTGATATACAGTGGGTGACGGTTACAGTGTGAAGCAGAAGGCGGCGCCACCGCCAGAGCTGAGGTTGGGAAGCTTGGAGTAGTAGATGACTAGTCCAGACTCCAACAGTCCATGACTGAGTGAGTGCTCGAGGAAAGGAGGGATATTCCGGGTTATTTGCATAATTCTTATACAACATTTATGTTTGACAGTGACGAGTGGCAGATTGAGAAAATCTGGGCGCCAGCGAGGTGTAATAATATATATAATATACAATTTATGATATACATATTGAAACTATATAATATACATATATATATACTATATGGTATATATGATTTATATAGTATATAAAGTCAGGCTACAGTACAAAGGAACAAGAACAAGAGAAAGTAGTGGTATGAGTTATATATTCTCTGGCTAGGAATATCAGCCTAACAATAAAAGGAAAAATTTCCTGACGCGAGTGATGTATTCAGGGTAGGTGGGTACCGGGCACAGCCGGGGGTGGCGCCACCAGTCGTGAGATGGAGGAGGCAGTACAGTATGTATTGTAATAATAACAATAATTAGCACATATAATAATTAAGAGGGGTTAATTCCCTTCCATGCCTTTATACTCGCATAATGCGTAACATATCCATTATAGCCAATACATGGACTATATACACTATACATAATATAGTTATATATATATATATATATTTGATAGTGAAGGGTAGCACCAGTTCAGGAAACTTACCATTATATAAGTCTGTGATGTCTTAATGGTTCAAGAACACAGAGGCAGAAGCAGTGTAGAAGCAATGCTACACATAGAAAGTGTATAGAATGCATACTACGTTAAACATTGGAAGCTACTTTCCCGTAAATGAACACAATTGCTACTAATCTGCAATAGAATGTCGAGAAATAGTGATGGAACTCAAATTTGTGACCCAGGCCCAATCCACGCTATGCCTTCCAGCACTGAATGTAATACTTTTCTTCTGCATTTGTTGATTAAACAGCAACAATTTCAATCGCGGACAACTGGTCTTCCTCATTCCAATTCTCCTTGCCCTACCCTGGAATTTTAGCGACAGTTATACATTTTTATTCCCATGACTTGACCAATGTTCAAACTGAAACCCGGCTCGGCCTGCGGCAAGCGCAAAAAGTGGACGCTCAACTCATTTGGTCATTCTGTCTGGTTTACGGTCGTTTACAACAGTGTAAGCATGCTTTCTGTGTTCCGGAAGAACCATGTGGGCGCACCCTGACGGGCACGTCATGCGCCACTGAACAAGCACTGTTGGACCCTACCCATAACTTAGGTGCATTATTAATTAACCAAATGTGGCGTTCAGCGTTGGCAGCACGGTGCTCCAATTAGTGGCTTGTGCTTGTTTAGTTACTGCATATGTTAGTTCTGATCAATTACGGTGTAAATATTTCAACTATACAGACATGTCTCTACTGAATCGGATACCCACCCAATGTGGGTTTTAGATGAAGGTCAATATTATCAAAAGTTGTAAGTTTCTTTTCCGTGGTTGATTTTTTTTGTCTGAATAAATACTAAAATATTTAATTATCAGCGATGCACTGTAGATTTGCAGTCATCACGGTCACATTATTTTAGGATATTCACACACGAAATGGCAGATATCTGAATCAGGTGAAAAGTAGGTGGAACAGATGACACATAGTTTAAGCGGACGACAAATTGATTTAAATGACATAACGTGAACAAACGACAGATAATGACCCGAGCTGAGAAATAGGTGGAACCGACGACAATTTGTTGAAGCAGATGACAAATATGTTAAGGAGATTAAAATATGATGAGCAGATGACAAATCATTAGAGCAGACGACAAATAAGTGGAACCGACGACCAATAAATAGAGCAGCCGTACAAGGTGGAACTGGGAGCAAATAATTAAAGCAGGCGACAAATAATTAAAGCAGGTGACAAATAATTGGAGTAGACAACAAATAGGTGGAGTAGATGACAAATAATTAGAGCAGACAACAAATAAATGATATGACAAATAGGTAAAGCAGACGACAAATAATTAAAGCAGTCAACAAATAATTAGAGTATATGACAAATGGGTGAAGCAGACGATGAATAATTAAAGCAGGCAACAAATAATTGGAGTATATGACAAATAGGTGAAGCAGATGGCAAATAATTAAAGCCGGTGACAAATATTTGGAGTAGACGACAAATAATTAGAGCACACAACAAATAAGTGATACGACAAATAGGTAAAGCAGACAACAAATAATTAAAGGAGGTGGCAAATAATTGCAGTTGACAACAAATAGGTGGAGTAGACAACAACTATTTAGAGCAGACAACAAATAAGTGATACAACAAATAGTTAAAGCAGACGTCAAATAATTAAAGGAGGCGCCAAATAATTGGAGTAGATGCCAAATAGGTGGAGTAGATGACAAATAATTAGAGCAGCTGACAAATAAGTGAAACATATGACAAATAGGTGCAGCAGACGACAAATAATTAAAGCAGACAACAAGTAATTGGAGAGGACGACAAATGGGTGTGGCAGGCGACAACAGTGTATATCAATTCGCAGAACCTACTGTCACCTGCCGCTTCACTGGCTGCCGTTCTGAGTTAACCTTTGGGCTGCGTCTCACCATGACCTTCTGTAGTCTCCATCTGTTTGAAGATCTTCACCTCGTCAAGGTATCATCTACACAGGTGACATCACCAGTGACACTCCCATCATGCCCCACAGAGCTCAGGTCCTATATCCGCCGGTACCCTCAGATCTCATCCTAACATCACTGTCTCACCACCTCCCGAACACACACCACACACACCAGACACACCAGACACACCAGACACACCACACACACCACACACACCACACACACCACACACACCACACACACAACACACACCACACACACCACACACACCACACACACCACACACACCACACACACCGCACACACCACACACACCACACACCACACACACCACACACACACACACACACCACACACACCACACACACCACACACACCACACACACCACACACACCACACACACCACACACACCACACACACCACACACACCACACACACCACACACACCACACACACCACACACACCACACACCACACACACCACACACCCACCTTTAACTCCTGCACATACAAGTCAATGTGCTGTCAACCCGAGTCAAATATCCTTAAACTCCCACACCTCCAGACAGACACTGCCCATCCCAAATTCCCACAATTCCCATCGGACATACGCAACATTGCATATGGAAATGAATCTCTTCACGAGACTAACCCAACTATGTAGCTTTCAATGGAATCAAGTGTAAATTATTAATTGACAAAAAAAAGAAAGAAGTGTGTTATAGATTTTCGGTTGGGTTAGTTGTATACAGGGGCGGTCCTTAGAGGTTTCTGTGCGGGAGATTAATCCTGATCACCTTAATCAAAGCCCCACCCCCACCCCCACCCCCACCCCCACCCCCACCCCCACCCCCACCCCCACCCCCACCCCCACCCCCACCCCGCCTATTCCCTGAACGGGCCTGGATTATTAATGACTCCGCCCCTACCACCCATTCATCACTGTCACCCCACCCTCTCCATTCTCCGCATCACCGCAACCACCTTTTTTGTCCCGTCCACCCACCTCCTCGCACACACCCACACACACCTATCTCACCACTCACATGCCCACCCCTTCATCTCCCCTACATGGTCACCACCCACCCACCCAATGGACACCGCCACACCACCACCCACTACCATCACCACCACCCACTACCATCACTACCACCCACTACCATCACCACCACCCACTACCATCACTACCACCCACTACCATCACCACCACTCACCATAATCACCACCATTCACTAGCATTACTACCACCCACTACCATCACCACCACATCACCACCACCACCACAACCACCGCCCCCTCCGCCTAGCTTCGTGAGTGTCTTCTAGGAGGGGGGGGGGGCTGTTCTTGTAAAAAGAAACACCATTGAACCAAATAGGAAGAATGAGATGAGACTCAGGCTGAGGCTGAAGCAGGGCTGGTGGTGGTGAGTGGGGGTGATGGTAGTGGGTGGTGGTGATGATGGCGAGTGGGGGTGATGGTAGTGGGTGGTGGTGATGATGGTGGCATTGTTGGTGGTGGTGGTGGTGGAGGTGGTTGTGGTGATGGTGGTGGTGCTGGCTGTGGCTGTTGTGGGGATGATGGTGGTGGTGGTGGTGGCAGTGGCGGTGATGGTGGTGGTGGTGGTAGTGGTGGTGATGGTGGTGGTGGTGGTGGTTTTGATGGTGGAGGTGATGGTGGTGGTGGTGGTTGTGGTGGTGGCAGTGTTTGTGGTGGTGGCGGTGATGGTGGTGGTCACGGTGATGGTGGTGGTGGCGGTGATGTGGTGGTGGTGGTGGTGGTGGTGGCGGTGGTTGTGGTGGTGGTGGTGGTGGTGGCGGTAGCGCTGGTTGTGGTGGTGGTGGTGATGGTGGTGGTCGCGGTGATGGTGGTGGTGGCAGTGATGTGGTGGTGGTGGTGGTGGTGGCGGTGGTGGTGATGGTGGTGGTGGTGGTGATGGTGGTGGTGGTGGCAGTGGTGGTAGTTGTGGTGGTGGCGGTGGTGGTGGCGGTAGCACTGGTTGTGGTGGTGGTGGTGGCGGTGGTGGTGGCAGTGGTGGTGGTGGTGGTGGTGGTGGTGGTGGTGGTGGCGGTGGTGGTGGTGGCGGTGGTGGTGTCGGTCGTGGTGGAGGTGGCGGTCGTGGTGTCGGTCATGGTGGCGGTGGCGGGTTGAAGTCCATTGAAATCCGTTGTATAGGATTAAAGCTGGCATTTACCCGCCCGCTCTTTTAAAAGAAACCCCATGTTTTTTTATTTATTTTTTACGTAATGATGGATCGGAACAAGAGAGACTGTGATAATTAACGTGCTCAACGTCCGTATATGAGGTGCTTTAGGACTCAATTGGGTTTTTTAACCCTGGAATATTGGATTTTGAACAAAGCCTGGCCAGGCGCGATGGGCCGAATGAGTTGAGCGTTTGCCTCCTGTATTGGCAGGTCGTGGGATTTCAAACTCTGGCCGAGTCAAACCAATGACTTAAAAAATTGATACGTGCCGCTACCTAGCCAGGCACTCTGAAGTACTAGGATAGGGAAAGGCACAGTGGAATGGGGAAGACCAATTGTTTGTGATTGAAATTTACCCAGTTAATCAACTAATGTACCAACAATTGTTTTTAAAGTCTACCGATTCCTGCCTCCTGCCTCTCACTTCCCCACTCCGACTGCCACAAAGACAGGTTGGGGCTCGGGGTGGGGCAGTCGTCATGGCGGGGGCTTGTTTACAGGCAGTTATGACGTCAGAGTACCCGTAATTAGCGGGACTCCATGCTATTCCTAAAGGTAACATTCTCTTTGATCTCCAGCAGAAATTTCACGCTCCAATAATTACGAAGGGTAAGGCATCAATCGCTTCATTATAGTTTATTTATTTTATTTTATTTGATTACTACCTCTCTAAATCGACCGACCATGGGACCGACTTTAAATGGTACATTTAGGGAGGTGGTCGGTTACGGAGTTTAAAAAAAATTGGTACAATGGTATTTCTATAGGCGATCTTTTGGGACCCACATAAAGTGATCGATATAAAGTGGTCGATCTGTGGAGGTGGTCAATTAGAGAGGTTTTACGGTGGTATGCAGGTATAGCAATACCTCAGGGAGTTTGATGCCCCTGCCCTGCAGAGTTTTAAACCATTGACTTGTGGTACAGGTTCTTGACAGAACCGAAGGCTAAGGGAGCAAACCTTAAACAGAAAACCATGTCACTGTGGCAGCACTAAGGGCGGTTGATGTATGGAACTCCCAACATCTCACGACCAGCCACTACAGGCACAAATAGTTTTGCGTCTGCCTTGACATGTTCTTGCCGGTGTGAAACCTCTATTTGCTCCCCAAGAGAGTGCCGCTGGTAACTTGCCAGCAGCACTTCAACACTTTTGCAGGCAGCTTTCATGACTATCTATTCACATAACACCTGATGTAGTTCTGGAGTCACAGTGTGGCTTCAGAGGTAACCGGAGCACCGTGGATATGATATTGTGTCTCCGACAGCTACAAGAAAAGTTCATTGAGCATGACCGACCACTGTACATGGTATTTGTCGATTTCACTAAGGCATTTGATACAGCCGGGAGGACCGGGTTTTGGCAGCTACTGAGGAAGTATGGATGCCCAGAGAAGTTCACAACTATGATCAAGGCGCTACATACAGGAATGATAGCGAACATTAGTCTTGGAGGGGAAGTCTCGGAATCGTTCGGGGTTACCATCTTCCTATCAGCAATGCTCGATGAGGCTTTCCTAGACATGGGCGATGGCATCTATATACAGTCCAGACAGAGCGCTGACCTATTCAATGTCGTACACTTCAGAGTGAAGACCAAGACTACTCGGATACTGGTGAGAGAGCTGCTATTCACAGATGACAGTGCACTGGTTGCCCACTCTGCTGAAGAGATCCAGAAAATAGTGGACGCTTTCTCTGATACATCAAAGAAGTTTGACCTGAAGATTAACATCAAGAAGATCGAGGTGCTGAACCAACCCAACTCTACAAGAACCAAAGAGGAGGAGATCATTGTTGATGGAAACAAGGTGAACTCTGTTCCGGAATTCACCTACCTCGGAAGCACTATATCAAGTGATGGATGCATTGATGCTGAAATACAGAGGAGGATGGCCAAGGCTAGTGCATCTTTCGGCCGACTACGCCAGAGACTCTGGAAAAAACACCAGGTGTCCATTTGGGTCAAAGGCAAGATCTACTGTGCAATCGTGCTCGCAACCCTACTATATGGAGCCGAGGCCTGGACAGTGTACAGATGACAGGTGAAAAAGCTGCATGCCTTCATCATGCGGCATCTGCGTTCAATCATGAGGCTAACCTGGAAGGACAAATTGACAAATAAGGAAATACTCGAACGGATGGGGCTGCCCTCTATGGAAGATCTTCTGTTCAAAAAGAATCTCTGGTGGACTTGACACCTCATGAGGATGTCATCAGATAGGCTACCAAAGCAGATCCCCTATTCTCAACTGTCTTCTGGTTACAGAAAGAGAGGGCGCCCTCATCTCTGGTTCAAGGATTCCATCAAGAGAAACCTGAAGCTGAGAGACATTAAGATCGACTCATGGACGCAACTCTCACAGCAGAAAGCTAAACGGAGAGCGGCAGTCAAGTAATGAAAGCAGTCTTTGTTGCATCACGACCAACAGCATGATGATGATGACTGTATTTTGTTAGCAATTATTTGTTCCCCTCTCACGCTTGGAAAGGGAACTAGACCAGTTGGAGGAAACAAGAATTGTTATATATATATATGTGCTGTATAAGCATTATGTGAGTATAATTATCCGTAAGCTGATTACCCTTGAACTGTGCCTCTGCTTGGCACCTTGTCTTTTGTACCTCGCAACTATTGACACTTAACAACTCAGGAGAATTGACATGCCTGGTGCTGCCACCAGGCCTATTCAGCTGTCACGTTTCAGCCTCTTGCCTTTACCACTCGCTTAAAAATTGCAGGCGATATATATATATATATATATATATATATATATATATATATATATGTGACTGTTTCGCGCACTGGTTAGGGGTTAGGCCGGCAGTGGCGCCACTGGTCCCATTAAGGGTGGCGGTAACCCATAGTGTAGCATACATAATAACAACGCTTTACAATAATAATAGGAACATTTCCCTTACGCGCCTTCATTCTCACATAATCTTTATACATCTCATACATATACATATACTGCCTGGTTTCCCAATGGGGCAGCACCACAAATTTGCCATGAGTGAGCGCTGTCATAAGCTAGTACCCGTCCTGATATGACCTTAGACGTTTCTTGGACGTGAAACTCCGAACAGAACCTCTAAAGAAAACACATCTATTACGCCAACCATTAGCGGGCATGTGAGCTGTGACGTCACAACCAAGCCCTGAATATAAGCCCCGTTCACACGTGGGCCTTATGTCGCCTCCACTAGTTTGCCTCATCTAATCCACCTCGCGAAGCGGTCTTCATGAGACAAACTAGTTGAATCGGCTCAGCGCTAATTTGCGGGAGTGTTCACACATGCGATCTGAGTTGGCTTAGATGAGGCAAGCTAGTTTAGGCGCCTTAAGGCCCGTGTGTGAACGGGGCTATTTCTACTGTGCAGCAGGTGTTATATTGTTGAGGTTGCTTACTTCTGCGCCCTGTGTCTTTTATCTGGGACATGGCACTGACGCCTCCGAGTAAGTCAACTCAACCAAGACTAGTGCTGGTTTCATCTCACCAGGCAGAGAGGGGGACAGAGTGCGGTGGGAACTGTTCTATTTTGAATAGAAATTAAGATGACTAATTTAGGATTAAGACCTAAAAGAAAAAAGCCCATCCGCGTCCGGTTGTAAGCGAGCACAAAAGGTAGTGTTGGTAGGGATTTATAATTGTTTCATAATTTTACCGTCAATTCCTTGACTGTGATATAATTTGAGAATTTATTTCTAAAGATTAAATAATTTGATCAGAAAAACTGACGGTCGGAAACGTTTTGCAGGGTGACACGGGCAATTGGAAACACATTTATTTTGTTAGGCCTAAGTCTAAGAGAGGATGGTGGGAGGGTGGGAGGGTGGGAGGGGCATTGGTTCTTTCTGAAGTTTTAATATTATTTATATATATATATATGGATGCATATATATATGTATATATTACAATCTGAAACCTTCATATATGCAGAGTTTGGGCCTCGCATGCAGAATTTTGGGAGTTTGGTTCCCGGTCTAGTCAAACGAATGCCTTTAAAATGTATATGTGTCGCTTCTTAGCCTGCCACTCAGCATTAACAGGATAGGATAAGGACCGGTTTGCTCAGTGTCAGGATAATGTGACTGAGTGAGAGAGATATCGGGTCATGGTGGCGGTGGCCTGATTTCCCAGTGGGGCAACACTATAAAGTCACCATGAGCACGCACTGTCACAAGTCGGTGCCAGTCCTGATATGACCTTAGATTTGGCAGGACATAAAACTCCAACAACCAACCAATTATATATGTTATGCATAATCCATTATGTGTGTATAATTACCGGAAGTGACCAGTATGCTTTTTATTCATTTGTAACAATTTAATGTACCTGATGCTGTACTGCTGCATGTGTGATGTCGGTGGCGCCCCCATCGGCTTTCCACCTACCTACTGTGAGCCTAACCAGTTGCCACAGAACCAAATCATCTCCGCAATTATCTTGTTTGATCTACATGATCCCCACCTTGTTAACTACATATAGTTACTAAGCGCCTTATTTAAATCAATATGACAATTTCCTATGTGATATCCATTATGAATGGATCTCACATCAACCGAAGCCACCACTTCAATTATATTCACCCTATTCATTGAAGAACATCGACATCGTCACACTGGGTTTGTTTGTTTGTTTGTTGTTGTTTTATGTCCTAGCAACATCTAAGGTCATATCAGGACGGATACCGACTTGTGACAATGCGCTCTCATGGCGACTTTATAGTGCTGACCCACTGGAAGACCAGGCCACCAGCATCATGACCTGATATCGCACTCATTCACATTATCCTGACACTGAGCCAACCAGTCCTTGCTTTATCCTAATAATGCCAAGCGCCAGGCTAGGAAGCAACAAGTATCAATATTTAAGTCATTGGTTTGACTCGACCAGGGTTCGAATCCACGACCCCACGATCTACCAACACTAGAGACGGATGCTCTAACTCATTCAGCCATCCCATCTGGTCGGTGTCACACTGGGTGTTGACAGGACAAAATGGTCCGCACTTGGCCACTCTTGGCTGACTCATGCATGTTCAATCGAGGGATACCCACCTCGGAATGCATCGTACGTTAGTGCTGACTGACACTTCGACATATTCTACTTGAATGTGTAGATTTCATGGCCTTTTGCCAACAATGTTTTAATGTAAATAATATACCTGACGGGATGGCCGAATGAGTTAGAGTGTCCGTCTCCCGTGTTGGTAGACCATGGGATCATGGGTTCGACTGGTCGACTAAAAGCAATGACTTAAAAAATGTATACTTGTCGCTTCCTAGCCAGGCGCTCGGCATTATTAGAGTAGGGCAAGGACTGGTTGGCTCAGTGGGAGGATAATGTGATTGAGTGGGATATGAGGTCATGGTGCTGGCGGCCTGGTCTCCCAGTGGGGCAGCACTATAAAGTCGCTATGAGTGTGCACTGTCACAAGTCGGTACCCTTCCTGATATTACCTTAGATGTTGCTAGGATGTAAAACAACCACAAATAAACAAACAATGTAAATAATATGCGAGACCTCTTTATCAATATGCTGGGCATATTAGCATTCCTAATAACAACTGGACAGTATCGCCACCATTAATTTGAGCAATGTATTGAGAGTTAAACGTTGCTGTCATTTAACACAAATGTAATCACTCGCATACAAATTTCCATCTAACGATTATATCAGCTGTCACTTGACACAAATTTGACTGTTTCAGATTTCTCTGTCAATTTCAATCTGGACATCTAAACGTGATTACCACGGATTTCTTTATGAAACAAAGATGACAAAATAAGTATCACTAACCTTTAGCTAGCAATATGGCTCTTGTTCCTGAAATGGCGTTATACCCCTGTCACACTATGACGTAACGAGCCAACGTGAGGCCAACGTGGTCATTTTGCGTCATTACGTTGGGTTATGTTATGATGACGTCAGAATGACGTTAGAATGACGTCGAGCTATGTCACATTACGTCGTGTTACGTCGAGTTACGTCAAGGTTTTGGACATGTTCAAAACTTTCGACGTAAGTTGAACGTAAGGGTTTACATTCGCCGTACATTCTGTTCACGTTCAGTGAACGTCAATGACGTTAAACGGACGTTATTCCAATGCTGCTCACTACGTTCAACTACGTTCCACTACGTTGACCCAGATTAAACCGCGTGCAAATGCCCACGGGCGTAATGGGAACATCAGGAGAACGTCAGGAGAACGTCAGGAGAATGTCAGGAGAACGTCAGGAGAACATGCATTCAACGTATGTTCAACGTCTCATGACGTATGTAACAACGTTCTTCTGGCGATAGAATAACGTTCATGACATTCCGTGAGCGTAATGACGTTGTCCTCTCTCGTTGAATGACGGTATCACTATGCTTTACCGACGTTACGCTCTCGTCCACTACGCTGCATCCTGTTCAACTTGTACCCAAATTTGCATACTACGCCGAGAAGTTCAACGTTCTTCACGTTCTCCCTATGCTGACGTCATTACGTCGTCGTGTGACAGGGGTATTAAGCTCTGACCAGAAAATCAATCTTTCTACTTGTACATTTAATTAAGTATGCAATTAAGAATTTAACTATCTGGCGATTCATATATGTATATATATATATATATATATATATATATATATATGGGTCACTCTCCTGAAAACTGGTCAGCATGAGATGGGATTTTAAAACATCAATAAAAACCTTCCTACTTATTTTTTTCCTTATTCTTTTCATATTCATGCTCAGATTTGATGAAAGAAATGAGGGAAATAATATAAAACTGTGTGCAACTTTGGTATTTTTAGTTATGAACTGTTTTTGTACCAAAAAACCCCATTTTACAGCCAGCCATTTGTAACATGACATATGGGACGTTTTTGAATCCTTATTAACATCTTGTATTGCATTGATATATCAAACAAAACAGTTCCCAAATCAAAGAGGAAGTATGTATTAACATGTATGCATGCTTAAATTTAAAAAAAAAAAATGTTAATGTCTTCAGAAATAACATTACAAATTTCCGTCACACGTGTAACCGTGGTGTCTGGATGCCACACAAATATTGTACACTAATTATTCAGTGAATAAAGCATGGCTGGGAATTACTTTTTTTATCAATATAAGCACTAGCTATTTCTGTATATTATGCCATGATTAATATGCTTCTAAGTATGATATTATTTAATTCTGATTAGATATTTATTAAGCAGACTGCGTGGTGTCCTAAACACGTGTTACACGTGTGACGCCCATGTTATACTGCCATAGGAGATATCTTATTCATGGACTACACCTTTATTTTTTATCTCATCAATTTATATTTTACATAGATGTAAAGGGGAGATTTCCAGCTTTCATTTGCAACCAAAAAATGTAAAAAAATTCAAATATTAAATTTTAACTCTCCATGTGACACTTCTGGCCAGTTTTCAGGAGAGTGACCCATATACATAAAGTTGGGCTACGAGAAAAGGAGAGAGACAAGCAGGTGATGGGTACAACACTTTATTTGCATCATGGCTAAGCATAATACAGGATTCCCGGTAAAAGTTTGAAATCAGGGTTGAGAGTGACTGGCCTATCCGCCGACAAGCCAGAATTTACTAGTGGTGGCGCTCACGCAGCCAATAACGGGGCAAATATGAGCAAGTCAATGATTGGACATAATAATAGAGAAGTAATAAATAAATAATAACAATAATTATCAGGTTAGAGCTCCGCCCCATTTATATACGCATAATAAATTATACATCCTATATATATGTATCTAAGCTGTAGTCATTTATCTGACTGAATGCGATTTTAAATATGCACACCGGTTTTAACTTCATGTATACTTACCTATATGTATGATGTATAAGAATGATACATGTATAAATAAAGGAAGTTATCGGTATCTCACTCTCCATCCAATCTATCTTGCCTGTATTTATCTCAGTGCACTATGACTGGTGGCGCCACCACCGTACGCTCACCACACTAACCCCTCCCGACTGCATGCCAGACTTAGTATATATATATATATATCATATGTATATATTATGCAGTTGGTTATAAGCCAATTTATATGCATAGCAAGTTACATAGCTTGGTCGTGTTGATATATATACTTTCATACCTCTTTTCTCTCTATTTAGATAATGATCTGTCGATAAAGATCCCAACCTGTGTCTATTGTTATGTACATTGTCAGTCAGAAACATACGTATGTGTATATAATTATATGTATCATTATATGCATGTCGACAGAATGACTGATTGATATGTTCTTAAAGTTGCATGGTGCGATGAAATATTTATTTTTCAAAACCAAAACATGTATCTTCATTTGATTATATAAATATCTAGCTTAGATATTGGTGCATTAACTAGTGATTTGGGACAGCATGTATAGAATAATAAATGAATTTACTACGCTAGGTGGCCAGGATATTTTTATTTAGGTCATTCCACATCACGTGGTCATCGGGAGATGTCAAAGCCAGTCGTAGTGAGAGGACTTTTGGAAAGCTCATCGAAAGTACTTTGAGTTCTTTCAACTCAAATTGCTTCAAAACTAGCTATTTTTCCATCAAAATGGCTCCGGTCTAATGATTAGTAGATCATACCGATCAATTTGATATATTTATCTAAAAAAATATGACACAAATTCAAACGCGATCGGACTTTGCCACTTTAAATATGATCCTAAATATATATAAGTATATATATGAGGCTGACTCAAAAGGTGATAACTCTTCTTTTTGTTGTCCATTGTAACGATTGACACAAACAGCACAGAAACGGTTACACTGAAAACACAAGGACATTTGCTTCAAATCAATATGTATTCTATTGCGATTATGAAAGACTATGTAAAAAAACAAATCAGTTTATCCTGAGCAAATGCATAAGCAGATAGTATGTTGATTGTTACAATGGACAAAGTTTTGTCCCATATTGCTTAGCACGTTTTGAGACAGTCTCATATATGTGTGTGATGGTATAACTTTATGTTTATATTGAGCATAGATATACACTATTCCAACACAATTCTCATCCCCAGTGTGGAATGAGGGTGACAAATGTCCGCCATTGAAATGTCCTTTCCTTAAAGCTGCATAGTCTGAGTAAAGTATCAAATTTGGAAAACCTAAGTACTAATCTAGATTTGAGTCTACATATCCAAACTCAATACTGATTAAACTGATTAAATATGTGTTTCGAGTTAACAGAACCTGTTATTCCTGAAGCGTATGGTGACAGAGGTTTGACCTACATTCCAAAATGAATTGTGCCCTTAAAATATTTCAAGGTTACCTAATTAAAATAAAAGTTACGTCGAGCTGAATGAAGTAAGGTCGATTATAAGAATACGCGGTTGAATTCTAGCCATGAATCGTGAAGTAAAATCCGGTGTGCCCCCACCTCAGACTACAATATGGCAAACATTACTTCGAAGACAACATTCAAAAGACTTGAATAAAATTGGACTAGTGAAAACAAGTGTTAACACACTTATCCTTTATAGGCAGGATAAATGTATTCATCACAAATATATATATATATACTATATAATTTATTATGTGGATATACATAACGGCAGCCCCATAATGTTTCTCCCTAACCACCTTAACTTCCATGTTATTTACTAAGGAGCGGGCATTCTCTCCTCCCCCGCCTCCTATACGCTGTGAGCCAACTGTCACTCTGCTCACTTTCAAAATTATCTAAAAAGGTATCTAAAACTCAAAATCGTCTCACTATCTAACTTTAATCAACGGATATAACAACGTTTTAATATTTCTTTTAATGTTTTGAAGGTCCTGCCTACCTTGTCCACTCTCTAAGTAGGTATCTAACAATTAATTGTCTATGTCTTCCTCTATTTTCAGATCGGTACATCTGCGATTTGATCATCCAGGATTTACATAGCAGTATGCTTTTGCTCTTCATCAGTCCATCCAAAATACGAGGCAACACAAGTTCTTATAAACTAATACAAGGACGCACCGTCGTACCAACACCATTCACCCCCACCCAAAACATCCACAGCGCCTTTCTACACATGCAACGGTCAAGGACGTTCGAGGGGCATTTCACACTGAATAAAGGATACCTGGAGGTCATCAGCTACATTAAATAACTACCCGTACTCCGACAAATGCATACTTTTGCCAGTTTTCAGTTTATGCAACTAGATAGGCGAGGGGAGAGTGCTGACATTGGTTGCTTCTGTTGTGTTTTATTTAGTACAGCAGCACTGACACTTTTTGACAACCATATAGAGAAAAACATGTCAGAAATTGCAGTCTAAAATGATAAATATAAAGTTCAAAAGTTTATTTATATAACCAGCTATTTTTTGTGTGAATAATTGATTAAATCATGTAGATTAATAGACTTTAAAAGTTGAATTGAGAGCTTTCTGTGGCTGCCATCTTGGTGTTTGTCATAGCTTCCCCTGTGTGTGGGGAACCCCTCTAGGTCATGTGATGAGGGAATCCCACCTATGATGGCATTCATACAGCACATACCTCAACTCTCCTCCCACATGTTCAGTGGCATGAACTGAACACACTAAGCAAAGGTATGTTTGGAGAGCTTTTGATGCTGGATTCGTTTGTATCTGGGTGAGGTATAGTCGGCGACTTTAACAGCGTTTATCCATGGGTGTGACCACGTTGACAAATCAAATGGGTTTTGAATTCTCCCATGGCGTTTTGGGATCATTGTGATATAAGTATATGGTTGTTAGTCTTGGACCCCCCTCTGTTGGCGCAATCTCTGATAAACACATATAAGCCAGGCCAGAGAAGGACTATAGGAAGCATGTATTTATTGTCACTACAGTTGGCCTTGACCCCGAATCCATTCATTATCAGCTTGTATATTAAATAAAGGATGCACGCCTAATTTAATAAGCCCAATTCATCTCAGACAGGTATATACTTGATAGACTATTAGGTCAGTAATAGGATAAATGATAGTTAGGTAATATTTTGTTCTATATTTGAGACATATGATGTATTTCATCGATGTATATGAGTGTAGTATTTGTCTTCTATTCCCTACTGATTAGTATATTTCTTTACTTATTATTATGAATTTTGTTGTTGTTAAACATGACACCTGGCAAATGGGTTTATGATTATGAGCCTGACGTTGCTTAGTAGATTCATCGGACACTGTTAGAATAATGTTGGTTGGTTGTTGGAGTTTTACGCCCTGGCAACATCTAAGGTAATATCAGGTCTGATAGAATGGTGAACAGAGCACCTGTAACTTGCAAGGCATCAGGTTGCAGGAATAATGCCACATGCCATCTGACATGACACATGCCACCTGACATGACACATGCCATCTGACATGACACATGGCATCTGACATGACACATGCCAGCTGACATGACACATGCCACTTTTTGGCACACGCGCACATCCTACAAACTCGGGTCGAATAATCGAATACGCTTCTCCACGCTCGCGGTGGAATAAATGGTGGCATATTCCAAAACTGTTTTTTTTAATAACCGATATAACTACAGCAAAATAGGATTTAAAGTATTTAATGATTGCATGGATTAGTTATATTTCCATTTAATTAATCTGTGTTAATACCAAAAGAAACTTGTAGGACTGGTACTGGTAGGTGTTATCCTGCAGGACGGCACCAGCACAAATTTGACATCATCGTTCTTAGCCAACCCCAGCCAAGAGGTGGGTTATTGGGGTCGGGTCGTTTTTCACACGGCACTTGTTTTTGTCAACTTCACTCACAGTGTTCCTTTTGAAATTCTAGCAACTTGGGTGACCTCAATCGCCCGGGTCGTGTTAATCAATTACGCCCCTGAAGGGACTTCAAGAAGCGACTGAAGCCACCCATGCATGAAATGTTATAAAAGAGAAGAAACAATTGCCCCCCTCCCCTAATCACCCACCCCTTAGCACACACACTCAGCTCAACCTATTGATTTTGAAACTTCAATTTTGGACATTACCAAAATGGGTGATATAATGGTTGTGTTGTATATTTGCACTAATGTTGTTTCTTATTTTTTGGGGGGAGGGGTGATTTGTTGCAAGAATAACAAGAGGATTTTGCGCATGTGTGTGGTTGTGTTTGTGTCTTCCGGGAAGTCTTGTGGCGACCTTGACATTGCAAGTGGAGGAAACATTTTGAACGCTCACATTGTGCAGAAATGCTGGACTCTTGTTGTTACATGGTGCGCATGCGTAGTGTTTATGACAGCTCACCCAGCCCCTCAACCCCAGGCTCCAATTTGAAGGGGTGGGACGGGACAGCTCAACAAGGAGAGCATAAATGCTCGCATTAATCAGTATATCCGCAGAAGAAGAGAGGGAAAGGGAGTTTGTGCAGATATCGAAGCAGGAGGACATGGCTGATGTTTGTTTGTTGTTGTTTTACGTCCTAGCAACATCTAAGGTCATATCAGGACGGGACATGGCTGAAGAAAATGATGGCGACTTCATTCAACTTCAATACACCCTCATACTCAGTATGACATGTGTGCCAGTGTAGCGCGACTCATCACTGTACGCATGATCATGGCGTGATGGGAATCTGGGTCACGGCTTGGCTTCAACTAGAGAACACTTATCGTGATTGGTCCATAGGCAAAGAGCAGCATGGGAGAGAAGGCTGGAAGGACGCTCTCCACGACAACGGTTGAGGATGTACTCTTCGTCAGAGCCTCCCATGGACAAACAAAAAACTAAACAAATGTAGGAAAGTGGGCGTGGAAATGGAGGGGAGGAAGTCTTCATCTGAGACCATGTGTAACTTAGCAGCAAATGATACAGAGGTTCTAATCTCATCACAGCCAGGTCCCAATAATCTCATGAGAAGATTATCGTGGATAGTTTACTCCATGGGGATGCTAGAAGAAGAACAAACAACTAAAGCGCATGCATGCACTGTGGACGAGTGTGTGTGGGGGCGGGGAAGTTGGTGAGGGGGGGGAGGTATAGGGGCTTGACTTCAATGACAGCCTCTATGCTGTGAAGCCACTGTCATGTGCGAGTGAACAATTTCTTCAATGTACAAACTGTGTTTCATTTGGTCTCATTTGACTCACTGTGCCACCAATGACAGGATATCTGCATACGCCAGGACGACAGTGGTGTGCCGAAGACGGCTTTTTGACCTTTGATGAAGACGCACACTACAGGGGTGGAGTAATCATGGGACACAATGCCACTACTTCCGGTTGACAAGGTCCATGCGCGCTGACATTTCCGGTGACCGGTCGTGGTTTCACTAAGCAGGAAGTGAACGCGAGGTAATGCTCTCATGAAGAATGCATTTGGACACACAATGCACTCATCGGCATTGTGCATGGTCCGTGACCTTGACCTTTCCCCATCAGTGAGCATTGCAATGTATGTAACATCCCCCCCCCCTGGCGCCCCAGCCCCCCCCCCCATTGACCATTCAGTGCTTGTGAGTATGAGGGCACATATAGTAGAGGGATAGATGGTTAAGTGACGTCATGGAAGAGTGATAATTGGCCATTTTGAAAGTGTGCTAATTGTCCACGTCATTCACATGCTATAACCTAGCAGACCCTCACTCCCTTCTGCTCTTCTCTCGAAGGTCAAACTTGAGAAAAGATGGTTCCAATAGTCATAACTGGCGGCTTTTGATTAACCGTGACGGTTTAATACAAAATAAAAGCACCGAAGAACTATATCTGTCTAGACTGTAAAGATCATATTACTAGCTATATACATTATGTTTCCCCCTATCATCGCTCATTATCACGCTTCCAATATGGTGGCCATATTTTTGGATTGCATGCTGGGAGAGTCTCAAACACTCTCGCTTTCCCATCCTTATCTATAAAATCCTTGATGAAGGTGCAGTCATTAACTCTGTGGATTTGAGTGTATTTGGGAGTGAATCTGAGCATTTGGAAACTTATCCTTTTTTTAAATTTCATTTTTTTAATTGGTTGTCGTCTTTGCAATTGATTGATTGATTGATTGGTGGTTTCTTTACGCCGTGTCGGCAGCATAGGCCATATTCACTGCGAGAATTGTTTGTTTTTTATTCAACCATCGCCTTTACACATAATGTAAAAGCATACAATCAGTTAGGTGTCAATAGACACTTATTAATTTTTTAAAGTCCAAAATCATATAATTAAATAAAATAGATGAAAGAATGAATTAATAAAAATTGTTTTAATGAATTATATGAGGTGGTACAGACCAGCTGCCCTCAAAAAAGCTAAAATGTCTTCTTGTTTAACTTTGGTAAAAAGGTCATGCATGCTGTTTGCAGTGTAAAATTGTTGGCGCAGTGCCATAAAATCAACACAGTTTAGTCAAATGTGCTTGATTGAAGTGAGCACATCATATATAGATATATAAATAGATCCATTGTAGTCTTTGCTATCACTGTTATTGAAACTACCCAATACTGCAACTAGGCATACTAAGTATAGTATCATGATTCTAACATATAAATATGAAATGTGATTCCAAGAGAAGTACTGATCTTTTTTAAACGCATTATCATTCATTGCCTTCAAATACATATGTAAGTGTGTTGTTCTGGAATTTAGAAGGCTGGTACAGACTACTAAATTCACCATACTTAGGTAGTTTCAAATCAACAACAATTGACTAATCATGTGTGAGGACAACATTTCGGGGGGAAAAGACTATTCGGTTGTTTTAGCTTTGACAGTTTAAAAAAAGGAAGCAATTTTGAAGTAAGTATTGTCATTTTTTTGGTTTACTATGGCAGATTTATGATTGCAAGGCATTTGAGTAACTATGACGGTGCATTTTTGTGAAGCATTTGTGTATGGGTTTCCGATTAAAGTTGTTATTATTCATGGTGTGGAATATATATATACATATATATATATATATATATGTGTGTGTATATATATATGTGTGTGTATGTAGATATACACAAATATCTACACATATATATATCAATATATATGCATATATATATATGTCAATAACTATGTATGTATATATTTTGCATATATATATATATATATTGTACACATCAAATGCTAAAACCAGGAGTGGATCCAGTGCATATATACATAGGTACACACATATATGTTTATCGATATATACAGATATACATATACTTATATACACATATATACATATATATATACATATATTATATATACATGTATATATACACATATATATATACATGTATTTATATTCATATATCCACACTGATATTTAAATATGCATTAAATGTATATATATGTTTATTCATATGAACATATATTTAAATGTGTACATATATGTATCCATATATATATACATAAAATATATGTATATATATACATATGTACATGTTTATATATAAATATACAGCATTTGAATTTGCCATAAATCAGGTGGGTTTAAGAATGTATAAACTTGTCATCATCATCTAGATATGCACCTTTTGAGGTTGTGCAATGAACCGACGGTTTCCAGGGATCTTGCCCAGTAACGAAACTACTTTTTTCATCAAGGAGTTGACATTTAAGATATGGTGATACTTTGTAACCGTGTACGATATTGGGAATCTGCTGAACTTAGGTTGTCGTGTACCACCGCAACTTCGCCATTATTGTATCCAATATGCAGCGTGAGGTGTACTGTTTGTGTGTGACGTCATTTGCTTGACAAAATTGTCTAACTCGATGAAAGTGTAATATTCGTTCAAACCCAAACACTCATCTAGATTATATTTAGGAAGTTCACGTTAGATACTGAGGCGTTCATTAATCAATGCTTTATACACTAAACATTAAAGTTGCATAGTCCAATGAAAACATCAAATTAAAAAAATCTAATTCATTATTTAGATTTGATTTGACATATCTAACTTAGATACTGGTGTGCTGATTAAGCATATTTTGCCACATAGAAGGGAATACTGAGGCAATTTAATATAGCCTGTTACTGAATAAGCCTATGGTGTCAGAGTGTTGGCGTGCTTGCCAAATTAATTATAAATGTTTGCACTTCAAATATCTCCAAAGTTAGCCATTTAAAATAAAAGTCGCTTTAAGCTAAAGTAAGGTAGATTATAACGATCAACGAATATAAAGAGAGAATCTCAAAACCATTGAACTATGCAAATTTAAGTAATCTTACAAGGACATGTCATTTACACAAAATGGGCTAACCAGTCAAGAAAAGGACAACAATAATGATAAAAGATGAAGAAATAATGAGAATAATATAAAACTGCCATTAAAATTCCAATAAATGAAAATCTGAGGTATCTGTTATTGTTACTTATATGTTCAACAAAAAAGAGGCCATTACATTCATCTGACTTCAGATTTCACCCCCCCCCCCCCACCTGAAGAATGATTTATTTAAACAAATTTAAGTAGAGATCCTTATTCTGTTAGCTGTAAATGAAAGACCAGGCGAAGTGGTCTAATCGGTAGAGCGCGGGCCTCGTGTGCGGAACGTCGCGAGTTCGCTTCCCGGTTGAGTCAAACCAATTACTCTAAAATTGATTCATGTCGCTACCTAACCTGGGGCTCAGCAATAAGAGGATAGGGCAAGGATTGGTTGCTCAGTGTCAGGATAATGTGACTGAGTGGGATAACGGGTCATGGTGCTGGCGGCCTGTTTTCCCAGTGGGGTAGCACTATAAAGTCACCATGAGTGTGCACTGTCACAAGTCGGTACCCGTTCTGATATGACCTTAGATGTTGCTAGGATGTAGAACAACAATAAACATGTAAATGGAAGCTGCAAGATAATTTTCGCTAATAGTAATTTAATTGCACTGCTATCAGGCTCTTATATAGACCACTTTCAATGTTTACAAACATCATGTATGCGCGCACAGCTTGGCTGCAGAATGAAGGCACACTGCCATTGAGTTTGCTGATACGTGCAGTGCAAAACATTAGTTTTATTCAAAATTAATAGAAATCCAGAACCCAAACCTTATAAATGTAATATAATATGTTTGTTATGAATGGTATATGTTTGTGTGCAAAGCAGTTTGTTTCTAGTTGGTGTGGTTCTAGAGATATTTCAATTTTTCTGTAAGAAGATTGCTCACAGCCATTGAAAATGCACTGAGTTTGCTGATACGCGCAGTGCAAAACTTCTGTTTTATTCAAAATTAATGGAAATGCAGAAGCCTAACCTGATGAATGTAATATAATCTGGTTGTTAAACATGTTATCTGTTTCGTGTTCCAAGCGGTTTGTGTCTAGTTGGTGTGGCTTTAGAGATATTTCACTTTTTCTGTAGGAAGATTGTTTACAGCCTTTGACAATGCATTGAGTTAGAGATACTTGCAGTGCAAAATGTCAATTTTATTCAAAATTAATAGAAATGCAGAATCCTAACCTTATAAATTTAATATGATCTGTTCATTGAATATGTTTTCTATGTGTGTTCCAAGCAGTTTGTGTCTAGGTGGTGTGGTTTAAGAGATATTTCACTTTTTCTGTATGAAGATTGCTCATAGCCATTGAGTTTGCAGTGTGTCCATGTGCCGTTCTGCAGCCAAGCAGCATGCGCACTGACCTAAATACCTATGTTGACGTCATATGAAATAGGTCTATACCACACGCAATTTTTGCAAATGATGTCACACACATTGATTTGGCACCGTGTACGTAATTGAATGTCCTACCTTGTGCGATGTACTGTGCTGCTAAGCACTCCCCGAATCTCTACAGAGTGTGTTTCCTGTGCGCTGTTTGAAAGCAAGAAGCTTATGATCCTATGACCCTATGACCCTATGACCCTATGACCTTGTTACCTAATACTAACGTGTTTTTACAGTTTTTGAATTTCCAGACATGCTTTCAGTGTATTTGTAATAAAAATGTAAATACATACAATCCCCCATAGCTCAGTTTAAGGCTTTTTCATTTCCTTAACACGCGTTCAGTTCATTCAGGGGAGGGCTAAGGGGGTGGGGGGGATGCAGTAGATTAGTGGGTTACCATGGCAACTGGGTGACCCATCAGGCGGTTATAATGAGTTTAACATATGGGGTAAGTAAGCATGTTTTTACTTCTATAACATCACATATAGTTAATATGAATAAGTAATGCTTAGGACTGACCCCCCGATATAACTACAGCAAGTATTTTATTATTGCGCGTGTATTTTTTTACTGCACTTGCGGTGTTCGATTTGAAATTCTAGCAACTCAGCTCACCCAAATCGCGGTTGTCATAATCGAATACGGCCGTTGTTTCCGTGGAGTAAACTATTAATATTGTATTTGTGCATCCATGTTTATGCCAAATTGTTCTATATTTCTTTTAATTTTGAATAAAATCGTTAAGGCATTAAGCGAATCGCTGTCATCCACCCTGTTTGGTGCGTAGCTAAGCTCGACGAGCGATTTCCGTTTCCGTTTGCTGGATTTTGATTATTATGTTATTCAACACGAGTTTACAAATGGCGGCGCCCATTCAGGGCTATTTCCGTTTCCGTTTGCATGATTTTGGTGAATTCATTTCCCACCTCTATGAATACAGGTATTGTTTATGCATATATGTACAGGTGTTAGTCCTTAGCCTCCCCGTGGGTGGGTCGGTATTATGAACAAGTTTGTTTTATTTAGGGAGGCCTGTAGAGTACATTGATTTTCATATCATCAGCTATTGGACATCAAGCGTCTGGTCATTCTGACATTTCTTTGGAGGAAACCCGCTGCTGCTACATATGCTACTTTTTCTGACAAACAGCAAGGGGTCTTTTATATGCACTTTCCCACAGACAAGACAGCACATGCCACATCCTTTGATCAACCAGTTGTGGACCAATGCTTGGAATGGAAAATAGCCCAAACTGGGTCCGCTGAGCAGGATTGAGCCGATGACCCATACCTTCACAGGTGGACACTCTAGCACCTGAGCTACGTCCCGCTCCTATAACTATTACAAGTTCCGCTGGTCTCTAAGGAAGTACTGAAGCGGAGACTTGCCACACTGGGTCACAGCTACAGCTAACATACCGGAAGTTGGGTTCGATGCCACTCCCAGGCCTGTCCTTCACTATAGGCATGGTTGGGGATGATGGAAATGGGAAATATTGCACCTAGAGCACATTTTGAAACCACACTTCTTGCCATTCTAAGCTAGCGGTACATTATCTAGGCGCCCTGATTTTAGCTGTTAAAGCTATTCACTCCATCTAACAGAATAAACAAACCATTCTACTAACACTCCATCTCAAAATGTTATCTCCAACAACATGATAAGTTTTCAATTCACAACACAGTAGGCATACAAACCTATGAAGGGAAACTATGCACCTAACCACTCCGTAATGTAAAGATCTAATCAATACATATATGTGTACTGCAGTGTACTGGCACAGAAAGCAAAAGACAGACCAGGAAAGGTCGTAGGCACTAAACAAAGAAAAAAGGAAAATTACCCCTCCTAAGTATAAAGGAAATCATGAAAGCTATCACCACATGGTGCACTTCACCTAGGTATGTGTAATGGCACAAATCAACACAGAAATGGACATGCCACGGTCATGCAATTGATCCACCCTGAAATACAAAATGGCTAGGCAAACAACACAGCCATCCCACCTGGCTGCAGTGCTAAAGGGTCCAAGTGTGTTCTAGCACACAAGTGCATTATCTAAGGACAGGGTTTAGGTGAAAGGATGCTGTACCAAATAACAAAATCTGAATGGAACGGGATCCTCTCCCGCAAGCCTGCATGTAGATATACATGTAAACCAAGTAGATGTACATAATAGGCCAAGGTATCATACTCAAACTAGACAACAAAACTGGAAAATTATTTTAAAAAACTAACATAGGCTATTACTAACAACAAACATTGCAGAAGGCTGACCTGAGCAGACACAGGTAAGCACTCCTGGACAAAGGAACAGATCAAGACAGCACCACAGCTGTCCACCATTGAAAACGAGCACCCTGACAGGAGCTTATACGTTATGGGCAGAGTAAATACCTTGTCAATAAAACAAATAAAAATAAAAGAAATGTATCTAAGTGTGTATGAATACAACATATAACTACTATTGTTATATGTGAATTGTCAAACTATACCATATGTAAGTCTTGGAATGATTAATATTGTTATTTCAGCTGATTTGAGCTAGCTGCTGATGACAATATCAGACTACATATGGTTGATTCTCATCAAACTGCAACATTTAGAGTTCTGAGGGGGTATTTTAGGAATTCCTTATATCATTTCAGCTCTAAGCTGACTCTACTCACTACTTATTGGTACATTAGTGACAGAATTTGGGCAAGTTAACTCTAAAGATTGACCATTCTGTGACTATTTAAAGAATAAGTTTCCTTGCTGACCATAACCATCCGGCTGCACATATTTCCATATACATAAAGCATAGATATACCTAGTTAATACCTGTTACCCCATGATTTCTTAATTTATATACATGTTCAACATATTTGTCAATGTAAATATGTCAGAAATATTTCCTACATTTACATTTTTATTTCATGGCGAAGGACTGAACTTATCTGTACCACCCACAACTATGCTGTTTTTCCTGCTTAACTATGTACTGGTTGCTCCAATTAATATGGAATAGGATCATTTCCTTAGAAAAAATGTTCAATTATATGCCATAATCTTGATCTTTCCAGAAATATAAACTCCATTCTCCTAGCATAAAGCACTTTTTAGGGGTAATCATTTTATTATTGCAGATGGAAGGTTATGGGCATTCACATGTCCTGTAATATATAGTAAATAGTTATAAGGACACTGAGTAAACACATTTAGTTTCAACATTCCTTATGCCTATAACAGACAGTGTCTATCTACATCAGATAGGTATATTCCAGAATGTACAATGGTGATAGTACAGATATTTTTATTATTTAAAAAGGGGAGACGGACGGTTATGTAAATAACCTGTAAAGTATACAAAAAATACACATTCCTAGTTAAAAATAAATAAACACAGTGTTGGAATATGTTAAACTATGCTATAGGCACAAACAAATCACATAACTTTAATATATTGTTGCAACACTTTAGCTGTGGGGGCAAAAACCGGTGGGAGATGGACGGTTATGGTGAATTTTATTTCTAGTAATTCATAGTAAATAGTTATAAGGACACTGAGTAAACACATTTAGTTTTAACCTTCCTTATGCCCATAACACACAGTGTCTACATCAGATAGGTATATTCCAGAATGTAGAATGGTCATAGTACAGATATTTGTATTATTTTAAAAGGGGAGACGGAGAGTTATGCAAATAACCTGTAATGTATACCAAAACTACACATAGGTATATTCCAGAATGTACAATGGTCATAGTACGATTGGGAAAATATTACACATATGAAGTCAGTTCATTTCTAAGTTAAATAGATTGCCATATTAGGTCATATTAGGGTACAAACTAGCTGGGAGACGGACGGTTATGATTTTGGAGCGGGAGATGGATGGTTATGGGAAATATAAAAATGCTACCAGATCCAGATAAATAGGAATAGTTATCTAGACTTTAGCAAATATATAGGTTAACTCATGGTAGTTAGCCGTATGGAATATCCTTCACTAATCCTTACAATCCATGCCACAGCACATATGTGAGTGTAAGACGGATGGTCATGGTCATATCTGCACCACATTAGGTTTTAGATGCCTATATGGATGCTAATTAAAATATCTGATTGTTATCACTCAATATGGAATGTGCCAACCATGTCATTGAAGTTATGTGTGTAGTTAGTTTTATTTATTGATAGGTTACACCGATATGGCCCTATAAACCATTGCAGATGGACAGTTATGCTAAAACTTCCCCAACACAAATATGCTGATTATTATCCAGGCAGTCGACTTGAAGTCTTAAATTTGAGGGTTAATAATGGCAGAGACTTAGTCAATGGTAAGAACATATGTTATGAATGCCCTACTTACAGGGTTATCTAAAAGGGAAACATTTATATCTACTTTTGGCCAAGAAATTGTCCAAAAACTATGGAAATATGACCATATATGGGCCACAGTTTTATGAGATCACATTGTACAGATACAGAACTGATATCCCCAGAAAGCGCTAGGACAAACGAATGCATACAAGCTCATTCCAGCGTTCTAACCACATTATTAACGAACCTGTGGTATTACAATACGTTTGTTGCAGCTTTATGAGAACTGACCATATACATATATTGTAAATGAATGTATTGTCACATGGCTGAAAGACCACTGCCACGGCGCTGACAAAAGACTTTATTCAATGAATAAACTATATTTACACACGCACAAAAATATATATATATCCCTAACCACACCCACCTGTCTATGTGACTCCTTACCTGAGAGGTCAGTGCAGCTAATTACATTCATTCCCCTGGAATTTCAAGTCTTTTCAATGGTTTACATTCAAATTGTTTAAAGTTGCATAGTCCGATGGTTTTGAATTTCTGTATTTTTTCTGAGATAAATATATGAGATCGATCACTAGTATCTACTTTACATTAGTTCAAAGTTACTTTTATTTTAAAATGGTAAACTTTTGAGATACTTTGAGTGCAGACATGGACTATTAGTTTTGACATGATTGCCAAAAGTCCGACACCATAGACTTCTGCAGTAACCAGGTAACAGGTTCTGTTAAATTGACTCAGTATTGCCTTCTACACAGAAACAAATGCGTAATAAGTGCATCAGTATTTAAGTTAGATATATGGAATAAAATCTAAATAATTATTTTGGTTTTGAAAAGTTGATGCTTCATCGGACCATGCAGCTTTAATGCTTACAATGACATACATACAGGGAATTTACTTATATATACATTATTATACATGCACAGGATAGGTTCAACAACCATACAGTGCGTCTCTTGCACAGGGTCCTGGTCATGGAAACCAGTGCCAGGGTGATTAAAATGGAAAATATTATGCCTAGATCAGGATTCGAACTCACACATCTTGCCATTCTGGGGCATTCCTAAGCTCCCTAATGCAATCACCCTATCCACGCCTACCTGTCTATCGGGCTCCTTGTCTGAGGAGTCAGTATATACTCCTACCACAATACATATTTTTATCCAAATTCAAAAATAAAAAGTGATATCTAAATGGCTAGGGACCAGATCTCACTTCCTACCCTGGTGCTCGGCATTATTAGGATAGGGCAAGACTGGATAATATCAGTGTCATGATAATGTGATTTGAGTGGGATATCAGGTGATGGTGCTGGTGGTCTGGTCTCTCAGTGGGGCAGCACTATAAAGTCGCCATGAGTGCGCTCTGTCACAAGTCGGTACCAGTCCTGATATGACCTGAGATGTTGCTAGGACGTAAAACAACAACAAAAGCGAGTCCGATATCATTTTTTTATCGGACTGGATCTTGGGGGTGGGGGTGGGGGGTGGGGGAGGGGGGTAACACAGCGGAGCCTGTGCCCTAAGCACTATCTAGACATTTAATAGCGCATGTTAATGCAGCTAACATTAAATAGTATAAAGTGGATGAATAGTTACAACAAGTATTAACATCAGGCTTTGTTCGCCTTCAAACGTCTGGCCACCCAACTTTAACTAACGTGTACTTTTACATGAATATTCATTATATTTTACCAAAATATATCAATTCTAGAAATAGTAACTGTGGCATTGCAATTAGCTTTAACGGCTAAGAAGGGTCATTTTGGGTCGAAATACGCTAATAACCGCAGCTTGACTACAGAGGCCCTAAATAACTCACAGCAAGCGCGTTGTTTCAAGATATATACCCACCGGGAAGAATCATGATAATTCTGATTTAAGTAAAGTTGCGTTGGTCATGTACCTACCCCTTTAATAACGTTGGCATTCTTTCACTTTCCTGGCAAGATTTATCTCACAGAAGCATCAGATCCAATCACCAACTCATCCATCTCACTTAGTAAGTTCACAAATTGGGGTAAATGGAGTTACAGGCCGGGCCTGGGGATGCTTAGACCGGTGCCTCGGGCATATAACCACATTACCAATCTCTTTTAGGCAATGCCCGCAGGCCTCTGCGCTGATCCTTCCAACCCTTCGTAAGGCGACTATCTAATATTCACATCCTGTAGCCACAAGTCTATGTACGCCACCTGCTGCTGCGTCTACTTATGCTGTTACTTATACTATACAGAGCAGCGCCCGCAACCCCAGCCTTCTGTTCCTCATTCATACTGGATTGACACTTCTGTATTTTGTTTTGCAAGGTCACATGTATGTTTACGCTAACCAGGTAACTTATACTTATAATAATATAATAATGGCCATTTAATTGTTGTTTGTTTGTTGGGGTTCTATGTCCTAGCAAAACATCTAAGTTCATATTAGGACAGGTACCGACCTGTTGTAAAATTTTCCGATATTTGAGATATGGGCTATGGAGAACTACTCTATAATAAATTGCAAATAGTCTATATTATGGTAGATGGTTTGTAAAACCAAAGGCATATGAGGTATATGTGGAGTTGGTGATCCATTACTAATTAAAGATAGAAATTGTATATCAATATAGATAGTGAGAGACGATCACTTCTTGACCTGAGAGAGGGTCACTTCTTGACTTGTGAGAGAGTCTTTGGAACTCTCCTCACATACCCCCTCCCCTCCAAGTGTTATTTATAGATCACTGCACACCAGGCACAACAGGGCACTGTAGCCAGATCTAACCATGCCTTGGTTACAAGGATATTGAACCCTCATCGGTGGATAGAGGAATGCCTGTTGAAACTATATATACAATAAATGAGGGAGTCTCACTCTCCTACCTTTCACTCTTTATCTACTTTCCTTCCTTGCCTGTAGTGATTTCTTATTAGCCTATCTACACCACTCAAACCGCCAGCCGTCGGCTTTACACTGTGACAGTGTGTACTCATGGTAACTGTATAGTGCTGCACCATTGCGAGCCCAGCCCACTGGCACCATGACCATATTTCCCAATCATTCATATTATCCTATTACTGAGCAAACCAGTCCTTGATCTATCATAGTAATGCTGAGCGCCAGTCTAGGAAGTGCTAAGTATAAATTTTGCAAGGCATTGTTTTGACTCCGCCTAGATTCAAACTCCCGACCGTCTGCATCCGAAGCCTGTACTTGTATCAATTCGGCCACCACATCCGGTCTGCACATTTAATAGAACGCCCTCACTGGTAGGAGGCATTCTAAGCCATTACAAATTAAAACCACAGTATGACTTATTAACCATATGGTTCAACCAGTTGATTAGACCAAATGGGATGGCCGAATGAGTTAGAGCGTCCGTCTCCCATGTTGGTAGATCGTGGGTTCCAACCCTGTTCGAGACAAACCCATGACTTAAAGATTGATACTTGTCGCTTCCTATCCTGGCGCTCGGCATTATTAGGATAGGGCAAGGACTGGTTGGCTCAGTGTCAGGATAATGTGACTGAGTGGGATATGAGGTCATGGTGCTGGCGGCCTGGTCTTCCAGTGGGGCAGCACTATACATTTGCCATGAGTGTGCACTGTTACAAGTCAGTTCCCATCCTGATATGACCTTAGATGTTGCTAGGACGTAAAACAACAAACATCAACCAAAGTTGAATGGTGGAGACATTTCATTTACCGGAAACCATACCCTGAACACGTGGGTCTTAAGAACAGATTAACAATTTTCGAGAGCCGTTGCTTTTCTTACCCTCCTCTGGGAATCTATTTCACAAAGTGGTGTGGCGACACAGAAGGCCAAATCACCATCTGATTTTAATCTAGCCGCCATGACATGGAACAATATCTGACTGGATGATCTGACAGTTCAGAATGACTGTTTGAAGGACAGGAGATCACAGAGGATATTCTGGGGCTTTACCATTGATAGCTTTATAGGTGGTTATAAAACTGCCTTGTCGGATGAAAGCCAAAAATCTCCTTACCTAGAGTTGATCCCCCATATCCATCTTCAATACTGCGGCATTTATTAAGGATTCAAAACGTGGGACAACCGACTCATAAGGACATTCATTAATTAGCACAGTGGCATCCAAACCGGTTCGTAGGAGTAGCATGATATCGTTGGTGAGGGCAAAGACCCTATAATACTAAGACGGCTCACTCCCTATCTCTCCCATGGTAATGTAAATTTTGCAGTGCCACCTTGTGGTGGGTTTGATCAGCCCGGCTGCTGGTTGGTGTTTCACATGTAAACACATACAATTATATTATACATGAGATAGGTAAGTATGAATACACATCAATATGAAATTGCTATGATCAAATACACATCAGCATCAGCATCATCATCATCATCATCATCACCATCATCACACATCCTTCACATTCATATATACATTTATACATATAATATAGCATCTGTTTAAGCAAGAGAACAGCCAGTGCACCAAGTCGTGGGTTTGATCATTTTGATTACACAGTACAGGCTGAGTGAGCCGTCTTAGTATTATAGGGTCTTTGGTGAGGGTTACAAATCGCTCACCGGGCACGGCGACCGAATCGGTAGAGTGCGGGCCTCGCATGCGGAATGTCGGGAGTTTGGTTCCCAGTCGAGTCAAGCCAATGACGTTAAAATTGATATGTGTCGCTTCCTAGCCTGGCACTCGGCATTAATAGGATAAGGCAAGGACTGGTTAGCTCAGTGTCAGGATAATGTGGCTGAGTCATGGGATCATGGTGCTGGTGGCCTGATTCCCCAGTGGGGCAGCACTATAAAGTCGCCATGATTGCACACTCTCACAAGTCGGTACCCATCCTGATATGACCTTAGATGTTGCTAGGGTGTAAAACAACAACCAACGACAACAATCCAAGTCGCTCAACCCTACCAGGTATGAATGTCCTTGGCTGGGGTGGGTGGGGTGGGGAAAATAAGGCTGGACGTATCACAACGTGTTGGTTCGGGTGATGGTGTAGTGGTTCAGACCGTGAATCTGCGGGTTCGATCCGGCCGGCGAGGAGTACTAGCCTACACACCACGGGCAGTGTTCAGGTGCTGGGGACTGAATGAGGTTGGTGGTTCGAATCCAAAACCGACCAGACGGGATGAGTCGAGTCAAGCCAATGACTTAAAAATGTATACTTGTTTGATTCCTAGCCTGGTGCTCGGCATTAATAGGATAGGGCAAGAACTGGTTGGCTCAGTGTCAGGAAAATGTTATTGAGTGGTGCTGGTGGCCTGGTCTTCCAGTGGGGCAGCACTATAAAGTCACCATGAGTGCGCACTGTCACAAGTCGGTACCCATCCTGATATGACCTTAGATGTTGATAGGAAGTAAAACAACAACAAACAAACAAACAATCGAATCCAAAACCAAAATACTTACCTCGATTTGATCCTCCATATCCAATTTCGATACTGCAGTATTTTTAAAGAATATATTCCTAAGTGTCAGGTAGATTTTAGCAATCAAGGTAATATTTTTATCCAAAAGAAAGAAAAATAACAGCTACTCAAAACCATCGAACTATGCAACTTTAAGAAAATCTTGAATTCCATAGACTGCTTTGCTGGGAACCAAATGCAATTCCTCCTCCTTTCTCCAAATAGTGATTTGTTAGACTATTATGTGAGGTATAAAGTAATTATGCAAATATTAGTATGTATGTAATGCTCCTGTCTTTTATTGTGCTCATTCCGATATTGCTCCTTTTGATATGAAGAGAGTTCAGGCGCAAAATGTGCCTTAAATCAAAAATTTTAACCTGAAAATAAATTTAATTCTCACTAATTCCACTTTTCATATAATCACATGCTTATGGAGCAATGAACAAAAAAGAAGGAATATACAAATATTAATTTTTGATGGTTTGATTCCAATGTTTATCTCCATTTTTGGATTGGTGTTTGCATGGTTTTGCGCCTCAACTCTTCATATGTTCCTTTCTACTCTGGGTTATGGGAGATTGGCGTGCGACCTGGGGACCGGGAGGCCTGCTTCCAAGCAGCTCCCCTAATTCCCCTCCTTGCTCTAGGCGGCGCCTCACCCACCTACTAACGGCCCATTTCGCCACCGATTTAGTCCAATGAATTAAAAGTAGGTCTTAAGGGCCAGCCAGAGTTATAGTTATAGGCTCGATCCACACGAATCTGACTTGTTTCCTTTTCTCCTTCAGATTAGACGTCTCTTATGGTTATGGAAGGAATTAATAATAAGGCTGTATCAGGATGTCTAAGGCACCTGGTATTCGCCAGTGCTCATCCATCTAAGTGCTGACCAGGCTCAATGCCACTTATGCTTGACTAGATGGGAATTGCTGCTTCCAATGTGATCGCTGTCAAATTAATTAAATTATTAATTAAAGCTTTACAGGCCAATTGAAACATCAAGATGAATTTAGCTCTTTTTTTTTCATAAACTGTATCCCATATTAATGCTTTAAAATGAAAGTTGGTTCAAAAACGTATGTGTCAACATCATATATTGGGGAGCAGGACGTAGCTCAGGCGGTAGAGTGTCCACCTGTGAAGGTATGTGTCATGCGATCGATCCTGCTCAGAGGACTCCATTTGCAGTTTGGGTTATTTTCTATTCCAACCAGTGGTCCACAACTGGTTAATCAAAGGCTGTGGTATGTGCTGTCCTGTCTGTGGGAAAGTGCATATAAAAGACCCCTTGCTGCTTATCGGAAAGAGTATCCTATATTGGCATCAGCAGGTTTCCTCCAAAGAAATATGTCAGGATGAGCATATGATTGACATCCAATAGCCGATGATAAAAATCAATGTGCTGTAGACGTGTCATTAAATAAAACAAACTTACCTTTTCACATCATATATTCATCTCAAATGTGGCAGAAATTCTAAACCATTGGGCCATGCAAAGGTCGTTGGGGTAATGATGAGAAGGCTTCGAACCCACACCTCTCGCCATCTGGGGCTAGTGTGCTAACCATTACACTATCTAGGTTCCCTGATGTCATCACCCTATCCACGCCTGTCTGCCTATGTGGCTCCTTGTCTGAGATGTCTGGACATATTACTACACTCATCCCCTAGGAATTGTAAGTCTTTTAAATGGTGTACATCTAATGTCATTTAATGCAATTCATTTACATCTATATGTATATATACACAGGGTAGGTTCAACAACCATACATCAAGCATGTAGCATGCACAGGGTCTTCTTGTTCATGGCCAGTAGTGTTGTGGCGGTGATGAAAATAGAAAACATTGAACATAGAACAGGATTCGAACCCACATTTACTCCCATTCAGCGCAAGTGTGCTAACCATAATAGTATCTATGCTCGCTACTATACTCACCCTATCCATGCCTTCCTGTCTGTGTGGCTCCTTGCCAGAGAGGTCAGTGCAGAGTACTACACTAGTACTTTTAATATGGGAGAATGTTGGTAAATACAGTAAATATGGTGGAAGAAACATCAGTAAGCTTTCTGACCTAATCAACTTTAATTACAATTTTCTGATATTGCAGCCTTCAGTAAATTAAAGCAATTATTTTGTTTGTGATGGTTAGATTATTCTGGTCATAACCGTTAAGTGCATGCACTTGTTTTCACCGCTGTGCAGTAGTGGTCATAATCCATACGGATTGATTTCCTCTTCCGATTTGTTTGGCTTTCAATTATATTTTGTGTACACAGTTAACATTTGTAATAGCTCGTACTTACGCAATTAGTGTTTTATATCAGAAGATTGCAAACTTTCCAGACAATATTAATATCAGTTTCATTGAAGTGGGAAGTGGGGAGATCAGTAAACATTGCAATGTTGATTAGCATAGCGAATAGTGAGGGTGCTCTATTCAGTTTACATCGTTATACTATTATATATCTTAACTGGTTAGTATGAAACTGCATGTGACCTTCGGACCAAATGCCGAAGTGTCCATTCAGGATAATCAATGAAGAGACGGGCGCTGCTCTGTATCGTATAAGTAACAATAGGAGCAGACACAGCAATTGGTGGCGTGCATAGATCTGCAGCACGCATAGACCTGGACATAATCTTATTTCTTGGTCAATGCGCAAACATCTCCTTGCATTTCAGCATTCTGATGAATGAAAGAAGACCACACATTGTCATAATACGATGGTTTTGAGCGTTTCCATATTATAGTTTGTTTATTGTTGTTTTACGTCCTATCAACATCTAAGGTCATATCAGGATGGATACCGACTTGTGACAGTGTGCACTCATGGTGACTTTATAGTGCTTCCCCACTGGGATATCAGGCCACCAGCACCATGACCTGATATCCCCCTCAGTCACATTATCCTGACACTGAGCCAGCCAGTCCTTGCCCTATCCTAATAATGTCGAGTGCCTGAGTAGGAAGCCACAAGTATCAATTTGTCAATCATTGGGTTGACTCGACCAGGGTTCGAACCCACGATCTCACGGTTTACCAACACGGGCGACGGACGCTCTAACTCATTCGAACATCCTGTCTGGTTTTGCATATTATAAGATAAATAAATATATTATTGTGGTTTGTATAATCCATCTTACTTTAACTTGAAGTAATTTTCATTATAAATTACTAACTTTGGTGACATTTGGAGAGAAAACCTGCCATATTAGTTTTCGCATGCCTATTGAATATACTGGACAATGAGCGTTTCAGCAGTGATAAGTTCTAATAGAACTTGGCTTAGCATTCCTTCTGTGCATCTAATAAATGTGTAATTTACATACAGGAACAAACTGGAGACAAGACAGCGATGGAGATAACAACATTTTACTGGAGAACATAACCTGCAGGCAGGTCGGTCTTGGCTGGAGAACATATCGGTATTGTGTATCGTATATCATGTATCGTGTCATGAGTTAAATGACAATGATGTTATTGAGGTATCGTATAGAGTACCAGCAAGGTTAAATGATGTCATGATAAGTGTCAGTCATATCGAACAATTGATTAGTGATTAGAGATGAGACTAGTTAAATGTTGTTATGTTGTGAGGAAATGGAAAGGTCAGGAAAGAGATGAGAGAGAAGAACTAGCACGGAACCAGCAGCCCTCAACCCCTACCCCTTACCTCCTTCATCATCGGGTGGGTGGGTGGGTGAAGCGACTTGCAAGGAGAAAGACGGGCGTGAAAGTGAAGTGCGAGTCAGCAGTCAGTGAGGAGGAAATAGGGCAAGAAAGTAGTGCCGAGAGAAAGTAGTGCATGTGTTCCCGCCAGTAAATTATCCATGTTGACAGTGCCAACATGCGTAATGAGTGCACCGGTATATAAGTTGGAGAAGTAGGATCATACCTACTTAAATGTTTTGGTTTGGAAAATTTGCTGACTTCATCAGATCACACAGCTTTCACTGCAACAAACTGAATATGGAGAGCGAATTTAACTTAATGCCAGTACCACATTGCAAACGCCGCTTGTCACCTGATCAACAAAGTTAAGCAACATTGAACATCGTCAGTGCTTGGATGTCTAACCGACCACCTGGCAATATGAGGTGCTAAAGACATCCTGATACAGGCTTATTATAAATGTCCAGGGGATGATACAAATGGGAAATATTGTGCGTAGTGTGGGATTCAAATGCACGCGTCTTGTCATTCAGGGCTAGTGTGCTAGCCATTACACCACCTAGGCTCCCTGATATCATCACCCTCTACACACGTGCCTGTCTATCTTGCTCCTTGCTAGAAAGAGCAGTGCAGACTACTACATAACCTACTAATGGCCCTGTCACACTATGGCGTATTGCATCAGCGTATGCCCAAGGTATGAAGTAAATTTCAAATTGTTGGCGCCTTGGCATGTGATGCCATATGATAGGGTTTACCAGCGTGCTCTTAACAAACACTACTTATGCCAAACGTACCCATAACGTATCTCAGCATACACCAACATGTTGGCACAAAATCACATACATCGGCATACGCTGAGCCTATGCGGCATAGTGTAACAGGGCCTTCACTCAGCAATGAATAACGATGAAATGACATTTCAATATGTGGATTATCGAGTTAATAATTAATTAATTAATTAAGAGGGAGTTAGTGTGTGTGTTAGTGTGTGGTGGAAGTGGGGGGGGTTCATGATGCCCTGACTCAATGCGATCCTGTGCCGATCCGTCTCAACAGTAGAATATCACTATATGACGTCATGAGAAAGGGCCCCACCCCACCCCTCGCCCACAGACGTCATCAATCAACCGGAAGTAATCAATCACTGGACGTAATTGACTAACAACGACGCGTTCTCTCTCAAATGCTGTTAACACAGGTGACGCAAACCATGTGTGGGTCGGTATGTGTGTGTGTGTGTGGTAGAGGAGGGAGGTAAGCCCCAGTCACACTACGGCTTGTGACCACATTGCGACTATTTTGCGACCACTTTGGACCAATGAACCCACCATGTTGCGACCTCCTTGCGACCAAAGCAATGTGTCGCCCGACCTCCTTGCGACCATTTTGGTTGCAAGGAAGTGCTTTGTGCAGTCGCTGCAACATCCTTGTGACCAAAATGATTGCCAGAAGGTCGGTGACCACTGAGGACTACATTGCGACCACTTGCAATCATTTGTCGCCCACTTGCGATCATTTTGCGACCACTTGCAACCTATTTGCGCCCACCCCTTTTTTGTGGTCGCAAAGTGGTCGCAAGCAGTAGTGTGACTGCGGTATTGAAGGGGCACTAAACACTGGAATGGGTGTAGTGGGGGCTGGGGGTGGTAGGTGGGGCGGGGTAGTTTAGCATGTCAACACTTTCAAACCGCTAGGCTATTGGAACTGTGTGGGAAAACCAGACAAAACCAACCGATTATAGAAACCGCAAATTTAACTGAAAACTGAAAGAGAACCGAAAATTTCACACGGAAGGAAGCAGGAGCGACACTTTAATTCGCTTCAATCTAATTAATTTGAAGTTTTGCTAGAATCACACAGACGCCACTGAGGAATAATATCTGATAGAAAATAAGAGGCTCACTAGAGAGAACTAGGAAGGAGGCATTCTGGGGGGGAAAATTAAATCGATGGACATGTCGATTATTATGCTAGCTGTGATTAGAAGTGGCTTTAGAAGATAGTTCACAGGACCGACCAATTTCCGGTGTATTACTCCGCCATTAATACTGTGGAAGAGGAAGAAGAAGCAGAAGAGGAAGAAGGAGGAGAAAGAGGAGGAGGAGGAGGAGAAGGAGAAGGAGGAAACGCCTCTCACCACGAAAGCTGAGCCGCACTGCTTTCAAGGGGAAGCTATGGATACTTTTCTGAAGAGCATGCACCATTGAATAAGCGACGAGCAATAAGCGAATAAGCGATAGAAAATAAGCCATGCACACTAAGCAATGAGCCATGCGCAGTTAGCAATGCGCAATAAGCGATATACAATAAGCAATGCACAATAAGTGATGTGAAAAAAGCGATGTGAAATAAGCGATGTGAAATATCAAATAGGCGATGTGTAAAGCAATGTGCAATAAGCGATATGTAATAAGCAATGATCAATACACAATAAGCAATATGCAACATGCAATGCGCAATAAGCAATGCATAATAAGCAATGCACAATATGCGATGTGAAATAAGCAATGCACAATAAGCAATGCCCAATAAGCAATGCACAATAAACAATGCCCAATAAGCTATGTGCACTAAGTGATGTGCAATAAGCAATGCCTAATAAGCAATATACAATAAGCAATGCACAATAAGTGATGTGAAAAAAGCAATGTGAAATAAGCGATGTGAAATAAGCGATGTGAACTATCAAATAAGCAATGTGCAAAGCAATGTGAAATAAGCGATATGTAATAAGCAATGATCAATACACAATAAGCAATATCCAACAGGCAATGCGCAATAAGCGATGCATAATAAGCGATGCCCAATAGGTGATGTGCAATAAGCAATGGGCAATAAGCAATGCACAATAAGCAATGACCATTAAGCAATGCACAATAAACAAGGCCCAATAAGCGATGTGTGCAAGCAATGGGCAATAAGCAATGCACAATAAGCAATGCCCATTAAGCAATGCACAATAAACAATGCCCAATAAGCGATGCGCAATAACCGATGTGCAATAAGCAATGCCCAATAAGCGATGTACAATAAGCGATGCACAATAAGCAAAGCACAATAAGTGATGTGCAATAAACTATGCACAATAAGCAATGCCCAATAAACAAGGCCCAATAAGTGATGCCCACTGACATTATTTCTTACCATTGCCGTCAACGGGCCACTTGGTGTTGTAAATCCTCTATAATGTATAAGACATTTTCCACAGACCAGGATAAACAGTGAACCATTGCTACCCAAGACATTCCTTCTCCAACCCAGTTGGCACGCAAAGCATGTCTAATAGTCTTCATTCAATATACCCTCCAAGCCACAGGTAGCAGACACAACATTTTATATTGGGTTACATACAATATACTCTCCAACCCATTTGGCATATAAAGTATGTTGTATAGCTTATCTACAACATATTCTCAAATCCAGTCAATATACTCTCCAACCGAGTTGGAATATACAACATGTTTAATAGTCTTAATACAATATACTCTCCTACCCAGTTAGCGTACACTAAATTTGATACAATATACTCTCGGATCCAGTTGGCCTGCAGAATATGTTGTATAGCTTACCTACACTACAATATACTCTCCAACCCAGTTAATATATTCTCCAACCCAGCGGGCATAGACAGCATGGAGACCTCACCAATGTTGCCTTCGGCTGCCTCTGAGGTGCCCCTCCACGACATCTTGGTTGGCTTAATGACCTAACAGGCGCCCAGACCGGGATCCATCATGGCTGAAGACGCTGCGGCTGCCTGTGGGAGTTATGTCGGGTCAGTTGCGTTGTCCATGCACCGCATGGCTATCTCACACAAATAGGGCATTAGGACCACAGCTATGCATAGTCAATGCGACCCCTGCTGCCATATAGATGGGGGGACGCGACAGTGGGACATTAGTTAAGTACCTATAGACATGGCCTCCACACCGCCTGTATGATATATACTCTCCAACCCAGCCGTGCCAGATGGGTTGGAGAGTATATTGCAGGTGATCCATTATCCACGCTGTACATGCAAGTTGAGTTTGAGACTATGGTCTAGAATGGCGTTTTCCCAAACAAAGTTTAACTATGACACACAACGACAACTGCATTTTGTATTCCGACCCAGTATGAGATTGTCGCTCTCCCTTACTTATTTTCTTTGTGGATTTTGTTTTTCTGTTTGTCGTGACCCCATTTGATTTATGTTGCGATCCACTAATCGGTTGGGACTCATTTATTAGCCTCCCTCATTCCACCATTACTTGTGGTTAGAGTGTCTGACTTTTCTCTAGGTCGGACTCCTAATCTGAAGGTCGGTGGTTCGATTCCCCGTGCCCCCACCTTGGATTTCCACTGCTGTGTATAACTTACTCTATGTGAATTGTGATGTGGGAGGTTAACAAGTCTTTGGGTCGGTAAAAGTGTATGTTCAGGCTTTCTATCCACCAACTGTCTAATGGTGAAAACAAGACTATTCAAACTTATCCATGACATGCTGTATAACTCTTCAAGAGATACAAGAATACAGTAGGCTGTATAAATCTTCAAGAAATACAAGAATAGAGTTGGCTGTATACATCTTCAAGAAATACAAGAATAGAGTAGGCTGTATAAATCTTCAAGACATACAAGAATAGAGTTGGCTGTATAAATCTTCAAGAAATACAAGAATAGAGTTGGCTCTATAAATCTTCAAGAAATACAAGAATAGAGCTGGCTGTATAAATCTTCAAGAAATACAAGAATAAAGTTGGCTGTATAAATCTTCAAGAAATACAACAATAGATTTGGCTGTATAAATCTTCAAGAAACACAAAAATAGAGTAGGCTGTATATATCTTCAAGAAATACAACAATAGATTTGGCTGTATAAATCTTCAAGAAATACAAGGATAGAGTAGGCTGTATAAATCTTTAAGAAATACAAGAATAGAGTAGGGTGTATAAATCTTCAAGAAATACAAGAATAGAGTTAGCTGTATAAATCTTCAAGAGGTACAAGAATAGAGTTGGCTGTATAAATCTTCAAGAAATACAAGAATAGAGTTGGTTGTATAAATCTTCAAGAAATACAAGAATAGAGTTGGCTGTATAAATCTTCAAGAAATACAAGAAAGGAGTAATGCTGAGTTGGAAGAAATGGACAGACTAATCGAAACCCATTATTCCAGATTGTTAAGTTGGATCGTTGGAATTCGAATACTTAGTGTTACACACTCTGATGGTTTTGAGTTTCTGCCACTTATTAAAGATAAATATATTAATTTGACATTTATAATCTACTTTTCTTTCATTTAAAGAAACAATTATATCAAATGGCACACTAATGATTAGGTCACAAATGATGGGGGCTCCGTACGGTGCTGCGGGCTGCAGTGTGTCTTGCGGTTTATGCAAATGTTACGGCGTTACTGTCTGTGGTTTATCTCTTCACAAATCGTACACGTATTTAATATACAAAAAAAGTCATAACCTGCTTAATATTGAGCAGACATACATGAATTTTGTACCATATTGATATGCACTTTACAACCTTTTTATCCATGTGAACAAACATGAGCATACAGTGTTGTGGAGTGTGGATTGCCAGGATTGTGGCTTGCAGCATTGCGATTTTTCGAAGTTAAGATAACTCCAACTTAAGAAAAACGCAACCCTTGTGGCGAGCAAAAAACCGCACAGTGACCATAACCCACCGTACGGGCACTGTACGGTCTAGCCATTGCAGTGAATTATGGTCGCTGCAAGCACGCCTTAACGTATTTGTGACTGAGGCATTAGGAGGTATTTGAAGTTATAACATACATAATTAATTGTGGCATGTACCTTAAGATTCTGACAACACTGGTTTCAACAGTAACAGGTTCTATTAAATTGACTTAGTGTTCCCTACTGACCGGACGCGGTGGACGAATCGGTAGAGCGCAGGCTTCCCGTACGGAAGGTCGGGAGTTCGAATCCCAGCCGAGTCAAACCGTTGACTTATAAAATTGATACTTATTGCTACCTAGCTTGGCACTTGACATTAATAGGATAGGACAAGGACTCTTATCAGGATAATGTGTCTGCATGAAATATTGGGTCATGATACCAGCAGTGTGGGCAGGACTATAAAGTTGCCATGATTGCGCACTGTCACAAGTAGGTGCCTCTCCTGATATGACCTTGGATGTTGCTCGGACATAAAACAACAAATAACCAATCTATTCAGCAACAAATACTTAACAAATGGAGCAGTATCTAGGTTGCACATGTAGACTAAAATCTAGATAAATATGTCTGGTTTGGGAAAAAATTACACTTTCACCAGACTATGCAGGCTGTCATCCAATTAAATACAATCCAACAAGAAGACAACAAACAAGCAACTTCGTTTAATAACAGATGCCAATTTGTCATTTCCATTTGTCACCTAGTGTTGGGAATGTTTCATTGCACTCTAATTGAGGCTATGGAAAGAAGCCTACAGTGGATTCAAGGAAGGAAGGAAGGAAGGAAGAAAGGAAGATGGAGGTGGAGCTTGGGGGATGTGGGGACAGTGAATGTAACTGCCCTGATTGATTGATCGCCTGTTGCAACCACTCACGGTAAGGCTTTGTCAATGCAGTTGATCGCTATAGCGTTGGTTTCAATAGGAATTAGGTCAAGCGGGTTAAACTCCGCCTAGAATGGTAAAATCTGATTTTATAGGATTGGTCGGTTGGTTTTGGAGTTTTACCTCCTGGTAGCATCTAAGGTCTTATCAGGTTGGGTACCGACTTGTGACAGTGTGCACTCATTGCCTCACTGGAAAAATCAGGTCATTGGAACCATGACCTGATATCCCACCCACTCAGTCATATTATCCTGATACTGTTCTACCAAGTCCTTGCTATATCATATTAATGCCGAACGCCAGCCTAGGAAGCGACAAGTATCAATTTTGATTAGTCATTGGTTTGACTCGACCAGGAACCAAACTTCTGATTTTCCGCCCATGAAGCCCACGCTCGAGCGATTCGGCCATGGCACTGGTCAAGTCTTGGTGGTTTATTAATACTCCAGTCACACGAGGCCTGCGTTCGCTTACGATCGATTTGCGACGTCCATACGTTCCCGGTCGAGTCAAACCAATGACTAATCAAAATTAATACTTGTTGCTTCCTAGGCTGCCGTTCGGCATTAATATGATATAGCAAGGACTTGATAGAACAGCATCAGGATAATATGACTGAGTGGGTGGGATATCAGGTCATGGTGCCTTATGCCATCTTTACGCACTGGCGCAGCGAGGTTGCCAACCTCCCTGCGACCATTTCGGAAATTTTGGATGCAAGGAGGTTGCAGCTGCTGTGCTTGCAACCTCCTTGCGACCAGTTTGGTTGACACCATTAACGAGTGGTTGGCAACCTGGTGCCACCCTGGCACCGCCCTGGCACCAACCTGGAACCGTCAGGTCACCGACTCCTTGGTTGGCAAGTTGGCACCGACCTGGCACAGACCTGGCACTGATCTTACGCTGATCTGGTGCCGACCTGGTGGCGACAAAATATGCAATGCAGCGCTCACCGTGTGGCCGGCGATAGGGCACTGACCCGGTGCCAACCTTGCAACGCTCGACCGCTGTCCTGGCTCTGACACGGCACCGATGCAGTGCCGATCTGGCACTGACTCCGGCGCCAATTTGGTGCCGACCCGGCCCAGCCCTGGCGCCAACTACCTTTTTGAATCAATGTATTGAGTGAGACGCTGGGTGGTTGGCGACCTTTTGGGCATAACAAGGTTGGCGGTGGACGCAGGCTCTCGTGTGACTGGGGTATAACTATAAGGGAGCAATGTCTTTAGGAGTGAAACGATTTGATAAATTAGTCATAGTCATGGAATGAGAGCTTTAATTGTATTTGAAATAGATCAAATAGGAACAACAAGATGAGTGCATCAAAGTAAACTAGCTACGGCATGTTTTTTTTTGGAAATGTTCCTTCAGACAACCTAATATTAAAATTATTAGTGGTCGTTATATAGTTAATACAAATTAATGGTTATTTGATCAGATCCGTCAAAATAATGAATTGTGAGGATGAAATGAATTAAAGTTGCATTGTCCGATGGTTTTTCAGTTTGTCACTTTTCTGAGATAAATATAATAAACTGATTGTTATAATCTACCTTACCTTAGCTTCATGTACTATTTATTTAAAACAGCTAAGTTTTGAGATATTTGAAGTCCAAAGATGTAAAATTAGTTTTGGCATGCATGGCAAAACTCTGACACCATCGGCTTTTGCATTGACAGGTTTTAATATATCTTACCTTATATTTAGCAACACATGCTTAATAAGTGCATCAGTATCTAAGTTAGATATGTAGAATATATCCTAGATAATTGTTTTGGTTTTGAAAATTTGATGCTATGTAGCTTTAAGAATTGTGTATTTCTCTGTAAAGGAACCCTCCACCACTGACAGCAAATAATCGTAAGTCCAAGAAAGTGGTTCGATTGATAATATATATGTGTTATATTTATATTACATCTGTCGATTTCATCCATAATATCATCTCAATGCACAACCACTAAAAAGCCAGATGGGATGGCCAAATGAATTCAGCGTCCGTGTCCTGTTTTGGGAGATCGGGGGATCCATACCCATGGGATCATGTGTTTGAACCCTGGTCGAGTCAAACTGATGACTTACAAATTTATACTTGTCACTTTCTAGCCAGGCACTTGGCATTAATAGGATATGGCAAGGACTGGGTGGCTCAGTGTCAGGATAATGTGACTGAGGTGGAGTCTTCTAGTGGGGCAGCACTATAAAGTTGCCATGAGCAGGCACTGTCACAAGTCAGTAGCTGTCCTGATATGACCTTCGATGTTTGCTAGGATGTAAAACAACAAACAAACTAAATAGCTGCTGGGAATACTATTTGTCTTCTTATTCTTGCAATCTGATGTACATTCTGTTAGTTTTATTTGAGAAAATGGTCAAACTCTATTTCCTCGATTTTATACTTTTATACATTTTTCTCCCAACCACATGATTCCATACATCATACCTCACCCCACCCAGGGATTACATTACCATATCACAACTCATTGATCACACTGGGTGTGGTAATAAGACGCACCTTTATCGACACTATTTTAGCAGTGGCCCTTATGCTGATGCGACTTTATGTGCCGGGTGAAGCATCCGCTACTTGACTCCCATTGAGCGTTCCCTCAATGACACCTCAGCCGATTAAAGAGGAGCTATGGCCGCCACTATGTGATCCTTACTAACGGTAGTCTTCACCGAAGCACCTAAATTAACTTCACCCGTGGGATGGTGAGAGTCTGTATAGAATGAAGCATACTACTTTTATGGAACATCAATCAGGTTCTATTGCACTTCCATAGTCTGATAAAAGCAATCATTTTTCAAAAAGAAAAAATTATCGAGATTTTAACCTACATATCCAACTTAGAATATATTAAAGTTAGTGGTGCATTTGTTAAACATGTGTTGCTGTACAGTAGGGCATCCGAGGTCAATTTAATATAACTTGTTCTTGGTGAAGTATATGGGGTCAACGTTTTGATATTATGTGTTGCTAGGACGTAAGGCCCCAAAACAAATGAACTAATATCAGAGGATGGGTTTGTGGTGGAAATCATCTATAATATAAAACCTTTTTTCACAGAGCATGCTGAGCAGTGATCTACTACCTACAAAATTAGGTCTACTTCTGACAGAGCTGGGTGGGTGGATTGACAGCGGAAATCATCTATTTTATTGCAACCAGCTTACAATCGCTTTCATCCACCACTGTCCTCAGGCGGGAGGACCGAACAAGTTGAGCGTCCATCTCCCATTTTGGTCGATCGTGGGATTCAAATACACAGATTCGAACCGTGGTGGATTCAAACCAATGACTTAAAAATTGTAACTTCTCACTTCCTACCCAGGCACTCAGCATTATTAGGATGGGGCTAGGACTTGTTGGCTCAATGTCCAGATAATGTCACTGAGTGCGATATCAGGTAATTGTACTGGCAGCCTGGTCTCCCAGTGGGGCAACACTAGGAAGTCGCCATGAGTGTGCACTGTCACAAGTCGGTACCCCTCCTGATATGACCTTAGAAGTTGCCAGGACGTAAAACTCCAACAAGGACCCAATCCACCGCTGTCGTGTCCATATGCAAACTAACGACTGGTCAGGGCGGTCAACTGGGTTTTGCTTGTGGCCTACACCCACAGTGGCCTCCTCAGAGCCCCCCCCCCCCCCCACCCCACCCCTGCATTATGTAATCGGGTACCTAATTCCTCACTGGGCGGCTTAGTGTCCATAGCTAAGTGGATTTTGGACCTGCCCCGCAAATTGGCTTTAGATGCATGTCGGCTCAAGGTTGAGGAGAGGTGGGGTGCCTGTGTGTGAGGGTGGGGGGGGGGGGGGGGGGGAGAGCTCGGAGAGCGTGTGGGGGAGTTAAGCTGGTTGGTTGGGTTGCTTGTTCATATCAGGATGGGTACCGACTGGTGACAGTCTGCACTCATGGCGATTATATAGTGCTGCCCAACTGGGAAATCAGGCTGCCGGCACCATAACCTGATATCCCATTCAGTCACATTATCCTGACACTGAGCTAACCAGTCCTTGCCCTATCGTATTAATACTGAGGGCCAAGCTAGGAAGTGACAAATATCAATTTTATAAGTCATTGGTTTGACTCGACTGGGAACCGAACTCCTGATCTCCCGCATGCGAGGCCTGGGCTCTACCGATTCGGCCACCATGCCCGGTGTGGGGAGTTAGGGGGCATTGAGGGCAGGCAGGCCATATTGGTTACCGCGAGAAGGCTGGAGGAGAAGCCGGACAGGAAAGGAATGTCTGATGGAGGACTCCATTGCAATCCTCTTCAGATGTGTACCACCAGACGCGGTGGCCGATTTGGTAAGAGCACAGGCTGCCTGTGTGGAAGGTCTGCAGTTGGAAATCCTAGCCGAGTCAAACGAATGACTTACAAAATTAATACTTGGCACGGCCTAGCTTAACACTCAGCATTATTAGGATAGGACAATGCCTGGTTTCCTCAGTATCAGGATATTTTGACTCGAGTGGGATGTTTGAGCATGGTGCTGATAGCCTGGTCTTCCAGTGGGGCAGTACTATAAAGTATGCAAAGTTGCACATTGTCACATTTCGGTACTGGTCCTGATATAGTATTATGTGTTGCCAGGATGTAAAACCCCAACAAACAAAACAAGCAAGCACACCTCGAGATGCATATGGCGTAAAGTCCCTAAAAAACAAACACAAAGTCAGTTACCGTCCTGATATCACCTTCAGTGTTGCCAGGACGTAAAGCTCCAACATACACACGTTGGTATCCATCCTGATATGACCTTTGATGTCGCGAGGACGCAAAACCCCTAACGTCGAAACTCAAGGCAGTACCCATCCTGATATAACCTTAGATTTGAAACCACCAACAAACAAAACAAACAAACACAAGTCAACATCCATCCTGATATGCCCTTAGATGTTTGCAGGACGTAAAACCCCTAATAAACAAACAAGCACAAATCGGCATCCATCCTAACATGACCTTAGGTGTTGCCAGGAAGTAAAACCAAAATAAGAACAAGTCGATACCGATCCTGATATATGATCATGTGTGTTTCCAGGACGTAAAACCCCAATAAACAAACAGGCACAAGTTGGTACACATCATGACATGACATTATATATTGATAGGACATAAAATCCCCAACAAACAAATACAAATCGGTGCCCATCCTGACATGAATTACCTTATGTGTTGCTAGGGTAGAAAGCCCCCAACAAACAAACAAACAAACAATAGTTTATTCAAGACACAAAGTGAGCCGCCTTAGCCTGAGGCGCCTGTGTGCCTTGGTTCGTCTCCTTTATGGGTCATTTCCCGTTGGTGGAGGGAGGTGTCTCCAGGGTCTGTCTAAGCCGGCCACTCCAGCGGCTGATCCCGCCTGATAAGGGCTATCAGGCAGGCTGATACCAGCGACACCCTGACTCGAATTCGAAGTACTGCGCTCCGAATTTAGCCTCGATGGACTGCGCCCCATCCTCGCCTTACGTGCATTCTCCGAATGACCTCTGGGACCAGACGGGATGGCCAAATGAGTTGTGCGTCCGTCTCCCGGTTTGGGTTGATTGATTGATTGATTGGGGGTTGCTTTACGCCGTGTCGGCAGCATAGGCCATATTCACGGCGAGAAATGTTTGTTTTTTGTTCAAACCATCGCTTTTACATGTAAAAGCAGACAATCAATTATGTGCCAATAGACACTAATTAAATTAGAAAGCTCACAATCATATATCTGTGGTCAAGGGAAACAAATTCCCATAGAAAAAGAAAAGTTTCATTAATAATTAATAGAATCCATTTAGTAAACTATATAAGGTGGTACAGTCCAGCTGCCCTCAAAAAGGCTAAAATGTTTTCCTGTTTTACCTTAGTAAAAAGGTCATGCATACTGTCTGCAGTGTAGAACCGTTGGCGCAGGGCCAAAAAATCAACGCAACTTAGTCAAATGTGTTTGAGTGTCAGTGGGGACTGACACCCAATACATTCAGGGGGAGGTTCCCCCTTGAGCAGGAAAGCATGTGTAAGCCACGAGTGGCCAACACGGCAGCGGCTAAGGACCACTTGGTCCCGCCGACCTCCCGCATGGCTTTCCCACAGATGGTTCAATTTCTTTAAGTTTATTGATGTTTTCATCCCACTCATGTTGCTATTTGGATTTTATGTGGGTGCCTATTAGTGGTTTCAGATCAGAGTGAGGGATCAGACACAGTTCAAGATCACAGTTCAGGGCCTTCTTCGCAGCCCGATCAGCTCGTTCGTTTCCTTGTATGCCAGCATGGCATACAAGGAAACGAACGAGACCGATCTCCCGGTTTGGGAGATCGTGGGATTCAAACTGACAGGTTCGAACCCTCGTCGAGTCAAACCAATGACTTAAAAATTGATACTTGTCGCTTCCTAGCCAGGCGCTCGCCATTATTGATTAGGATGGGGCAAGGACTGGTTGGCTTAGTGTCAGGATAATGTGATTGAGTGGGATATGAGGTCATTGTCCTGATGGCCTTGTCTCCCAGTGGGGCAGCACTAGGAAGTTGTAATGAGTGTGCACTGTCGCAAGTCGGTACCCATCCTGATATGACCTTAGATGTTGCCAGGATGTAAAACTCTAACAACCAACCAACCAACCGAATGACCTCCCGCCGCCCCTCACCATAACAACTCATATAATCGAATTAAGCACGGTCAATGTCACACTATGCTTGCACACATCCCCATAACAGATTATGTCATGTGTCCCCCTCAATCATAGCCATTATTAAAGTTGCATAGTCCGATGGTTTTGAGTTTCTGTCATTTTCTCAGATAAATATATTAGGTTGGCTTTTATAATCTACCTTTCTCAAGTCTGAAGTAACTTTTGTTTTAAATGGCTAACTTTTTTAAATATTTGAAGTGCAACCATGCAAAATTAATATTGGCAGGAATTCCAAAACTCAGACAACGTAGGTGCAGTAACAGGTTCTATTACATGTCTTCTATGTGGTGACAAATGTTTGATAACTACAGCAGTATCTAACTTAGATATGTAGAATCAAATCTTGATAATTGTTTTGGTTTTGGAAATTTAATGTTTTCATCGGACTATGCAGCTTTCAGGTTAGCGTTAATATACACGCTTTGTATATGATAGGTTAACGTTAATATGTATCATCACATCGTATAATTACCATCTAATATGTAAGCTTTTAAGTACACCATATGGAAGTCTTGAAATGGATAATAGCTGCATTTCAGCTGACATATACTAGCTGCGGATGGCAATATCAGAATACATGTATTTATATTTTAATGCAGAATATATAGTGAGTCAGCCTCATGAAAATAGACCAATTAGTGCATGGGGAAAGATAAAAATAATTGTCTTAATGGTATTTTATTTCCCTTTTTCCTCAAACTACATGTATTTGTGCCTGAACACCGAACATTGGACATTCACAATCCCATATTACATTTCTATTAAATAATTTTTATTTTTCACAAAACATATACAACCTAGAGGTATACAGTAAAACTTATCTAAATCGACCGATCTTGCGACCGACTTTAAGTGGCCCATTTAGGGAGGTTGTCCATTTAGGGAATTGGAATATGGTTACCAAATAAAGCGATCGATATAGGGGAGTGGTCAATCTGTGGAGGTGGTCAGTTAGAGAGGTTTTACTGTAGTATGTGTGCAACACTGACAACTTATGATATGAAACGCCAACAACTTCTGCCCCATGCACCAATTGGCATATTTTCATAAAACTGACTCATGTACATATATTGTAAATAACCAGATTTTCACACGGTCAGAATACCAGTGCCACAGTACTTACACATCACTTTATTTAATGAATAAACTATATTTACAAGAAGAGAACTCATTCCGAAGCGTTCAATTATCAGAATTCAAATACCCTTAATGCAATCTTCGACTTTGTTTGTTTCTTGGAGTTTTATACCCTAGCAACATATAAGTTAATATCAGAACAAGAGCTGATGTGTGAAAACGCGCAGCAATGGTGACTTTATTGTGCTGCCCCAGTGGGATACCATACCACCAGCACCATGTTGCATTATTCAGCACTTGATCACATTATCCTGACACTGAGGTAACTAGGCATTGCCTTATCCTACTAATGCTGAACGACATGCTAGGTAGGGACAAGTATAAATTTGCTAAGTCATCAGTTTGACTTGGCCACGCATTCAAACCCCCAAACTTCCGCACAGTAAGCCTGCGGTCTTACCAATTCGGCCACCATATCTGGTTGATAATGAAGGTGATGGTGAAGGAGGTGGATATGGAGATAGGGACAAGGATAGGGATATGATAGGGATAGGGATAATAATATGCACCTTTTATTAAAAGATGAAGATGAAATCGTCTATTAAAACTAGAAAAAGTAACGCCCACCACGCTTGTGTCGTGGTGAATGACCCGCGCGATTCGGGATCCGGGATGCGGGATCCGGGATTATCGGGGATCGCCAACTGCGCATGACCGGAAGTGTGCTTCTGGGAGACGCCGGATGGGCTTACTGGGGTGGCTCATCTGCGGGGCTTACCCTCTAATCCCCACGGTCTCTGGGTCAATTCACACCCGCCCGGCGTCTGTCCGCCGCGCTTGTGCCCCACATCCCCGCCCGTGGGGCTAGCCGGTGATGCGCCCGCTTCTTGGGTGGGTTGTCATGAGTTCGATCCCCGAAGGACATCAAATGAATGAGTTGAGGTTTGTTTTAGTTTTTTTTATGGGGGAAAAAACGAGAAAAGATAATTAAGAAAAAAGGTTGAAGTGTTGAGTGACCTAACATGACTATCACCATAGGGCGCAGCCCATCTGGGTATGTGTACTGGCACAAACCAAAGCAGAACCAGGCAGGCCACGGTCATGCATCCGAATCACCCTGAAATACAAAATGGCTAACCATACAACACAGCCATCCCACCTAGTCACAGTCCTGAAGGGTCCAGGGCTGTTCTGGCACACTGGTGTACTATCTAAGGACAGGGCATGGGTGAAAGGATGCTGTAACAAACCACAATGGGATTGGATCCTCTCCCGCAGGCCTGTATCTCATCTGGGTAGATGTACATAGTAGGCTAAGTTATCATATACAGGTTAGGAACAAACTTGAAAATTAAAAAAAAACTAATATAGAAGCTACTAACACCCAAAACTGCAAAGGTTGGCCCGAGAAAGATCAGGTAAAGACTCCTGAGTGCGGGACCAGACCAATCCAGTATCACAGCTGTCCAGCGTTGAAAACAAGCACCCTTCCGGGAGCTTATACGTTATGGGCAGAATAAAAAACTTGTCACAAAAAAAACCAAAAAAAACACTTCGGAGCCGAATACCTCAAAACCACCCTTTTACTCTTTGTTTGGAGGGGGGAGGCGTGGAGTCGAGGTTGGCATAGAACCGGATGCAGTGGACGAATCGGTAGAGCGCAGGCTTCCCGAGTGGAAGGTCGGGAGATCGAATCTAAGCCGAGTCAAACCAATGACATACAGAATTGATACTCGTCGCTAACTAGCCTGGTGGTTGGCATTAATAGGATAGGACTAGGACTGCTTTAGCTCAGTATTGGATTAACTTGACTGACTGGGATATCAGGTCATGGTGACGATGGCCTGATCTCCCAATGCGGGCAGAACTATAAAGTCACCATGAGGGGTGTTCTCTGTGGTGGAGTAGTTAGAGTGTCTGACTTTTTTTCTAGGTCGGACTCCTAATCTGAAGGTCAGTGGTTCGATTCCCCATGCCATCACCTCTGCCAATTTGGATTTCCACCGCTGTGTATAATTTACAGCATCATCAAAGTCTGGTTGCTCTCATACCATGTCTATGTGGTGTGGGAGGTTAAATATCCCTTGGGTCGGTAAAAGTGTAGGCTTGGGCTTTCTATCGACGAACTGTCTAATGGTGAAAACAAATCTATTCAGACTTATCCATTACAGACAGTATAAATCTTCAAACAAAAAATGAGTGTGCACTGTCACAAGTCGGGTACCGACCGGTCCCAGAGGGAGGTGGAGAACAGGAAAAACTGGAGAAAACTGGTTGTAACGTCATCTGTGGTGACCCAATGTCCCTCGGGATTGAGGATGAAAATGATGATGATGATGATGATGATGATGATAATCATGAAAAATAGTTGGCAACCTAGGGTTTTTAGTCGGTCTACACACTTAGACTATTAGATGTCATAGACTGAGTGATTTTGATTAAGTCCAACTGGAAGGCTGGGGGGACTTAGATTTAGAAGCACCCTCTGGTGGATCAGTTTGTAATCTTCTATACGGTTGATATGACGTCATCATAGTTGCTTCAATCATCGTGGTAGTTCCCCCGTTTAATTCCAGCAAGGTACGAGAATAGAGTGACCTGCCACTCTGCAGCCAGGCCACGTTCAGGGTGATCCTCCGAGAAGTCTTGGGGAAATCCCTGACATCACGCTAGTCTGAACGGCAAAGGCAGTTTGTCACCATGAAAATGGCCACCCCCCATAGGCGGTGGCCATTTGGAATGGAAAAGCGGTGCTGTGATTGGCTGAAAACACTCAATGCGGCGGCCATTTTAGAGGCGCTTTTCATCTCCTGTCTGACATGGGAGGCATCTCCGAGACGTCTCCGAGATGCACCCTTAATGGAAATAAGCCAAAAGCGTCTTCGAGACGTCTCCGAGACATACCATGAACACGGTCCAGGTAACGGGTAACCTCCACTCGGGTGGAGGGGTGGCCACTTGCAAGGAGTGGACTGGCCCACCATCGAGACTGCCCCACTAGCGCAATGTCACCTGCTGATCCTTCTGACACAGAAAGGGTCAGGGCAGCCGAGAACATGATCATGTGGTAATGGGGCTAATAATATATTAGTTTGGCTGCTACACACTCCACTTATGGGGACTAATATGATGCCTTCAAATATCATGTCCTTCAATTGTTCAGAGCTGCTTTGCTATTTATTCAACATCGGCTTTACATTCCATTGATTTGTATGGAACTAGTGTCATTTGGTTCAGTTTGACAGGATGCCTGTATCAGTTGTATTCAATCTGTGTACAACAACATTAACATTCGATACGGGCAATGTGTGAGACTGAGGGTTGTGCTGGACATACATTATACAGAACCAAGTTTATTGTTATTCACACTGTATAGAAGTAGTTTCTACTGACTTCGTACGGAGCTAGTGCCATTCAGCCTCCGTAGATAACGAACCCGTATCAAATGAAAGCCTGTGAAATGAAAGTTGCTTAATCCGATGTTTTTTTGTGGGGGTAGATTAATTGATGAAGCAGGGGACATTTCAATCGTGGACGATTGGTCTTCTTCATTCCACTGCTCCTTGCCCTATCCTAATAATGCTGAGCGCCAGGCTAGGAAGCGACACATATCAATTTTTAAGTAATTGGTTTGACTCGACCAAGGTTCGAATCCACGATCTACGGGAATGGGAGATGGACGCTCAACTCATTCGGCCATCCCATCTGGTTCCTTGCCCTATCCATCGGCCTAGCCGGTGATAAATATCGATGTTAAATTCAATTAGCTTGACTCGACCCGGGTTCGAATCCGGGGGTTTAAATTCCACGAACTACCAAAACGGAGGATGGGCGCTCAACTCCTTCGATCATCCCGTCATTTCTATGTGTCAAGAAATGAAGAGTTCAGACGCAAAACTGCGTAAAGACCATGCCAAAAAGTAAGATAAACATTGGAATCAAAGCGTCAAACATTTTTTTGTCAAAATTCCTATTTTTTGGTTATTTGCTCCATAACAATTATATCACACAAAAAAGGTGGAAGTAGTGAGAATTAAAATTAGTTTCTTCTACAACTATTTTATTTTAATACAATTTTGATTGGCGTTTACGGTGTTTTGCGGCTGAACTCTACAAATAGTTAATATGCTGGATGAAATCTGGGTCAGTTCTTTGGTTTTATAGCTGCATAGTCAGGTGACAGCTTCAAAATTGTCAAAACCAAAGCAATTATCTAGATTTTATTCTACATATCTAACTTATGTATTGGTGCACTTATTAAGCATTTGTTGCCACATAGAAGGGAATATTGAGTCAATTTAATAGAATATGTTACTGCAGAAGCAAATGGTAACAGTTGGTGCATGCTTGCCAAAATTAATTTAGCATGTTTGCACTTCAAGGAACCAGGACGTAGCTCATGCGGTAGGGTGTCCACCTGTGAACGTGTGGGTCTACTGATCAATCCCGCTCAGTGGACACATTTGCAGTTTGGGCTATTTTCTGTTCCAACCAGTGGTCCACAACCGGTACATCAAAGGCTCTGGTATGTGATGTCCTGTCTGTGGGAAAGTGCATATAAAAAAAAACCTTGCTGCTTATCAGAAAGAGTAGCCTATGTGGCGGTAGCAGGTTTCCTCCAAAGAAATATGTCAAAATGACCATATCTTTGATGTCCAATCGGCAATGATGAAAATTGATGCACTCTATGGGCATCATTAACTAAAGCGAACCTTGTTTTTGTTTGCACTTCAAATATGTCAAAAGTTAGTCATTTAAAATTAAAAGTCATTTCAAACAAAAGTCAAGGCCCTGTCACACTACGCCGTATAGCCTCATCGTATGCCAACATATGTAATTTTGTGCCAACATATTGCTGTATACTGAGATACGTTATGGGTACGTTTGGCATAAGTAGTGTTCATTAAGAACGCGCTGGTAAACGCTGTCGCCCGGCATTGCACGCCAAGGCACCAAAATCTGTTCAAAATTGTGTGTTTTATACATTAGGCATACGCTATATGTATGCTTGATATATGTCAATATGCATCAGATGTACATTAGACATACATTGAAGTATGTTAGTTGTGAGTCCAGCAGGTGAGAACATACAGCCCGGGTATTGATAACGTATAAATAACTTACTCCTAACATATGTCTAACCGATGTCTGCTGTTTCTCCGTGTCTTGATGTATTTGAACGTATAAGACACACATTTGGAGATAGAATAACTTATTTAAATGCCGTGTCACACTACACCGTATAGCCTCACCATATGCCAACATATGTGATTTTGTGCCAACACATTCGTGTATGCTGAGATACGTTATAGGTATGTTTGGCATAAGTAGTGTTCGTTATGAGCACGCTGGTAAGCACTGTCATATGGCATTGCCCGCCAAGGCACAAATAACTTGAAAGTTATTTCCTATGTTAGGCATACACTGATGCAATACCCTGTAGTGTGGCAGGGCCATAAGGTCAATTACGACTGTCAACCTAATATATTTATCTCAGTAAATAACAGGAATTAAAAAACCCAACGACCCTCGTGGTTAAGGGATTGGGGAAGAAAATGAGTGAGGTAGATTATAAATATCAACCTAATATATTTATCTCAGAAGATGACATACATTCAAATCATTCAGACTATGTAACTTAAAGCTGCTGTCACACCGGACAGAATTGTCTAGTCGGTGGTGATAAGTATCGAAATGTATTAAAATGTGTAAAAATGTTGCACTATCGAGTCAATGGCCGCTGGAAGAACCGACCTGAAACAGACATGAAACGCACATGAAACGGACATGAAGCAGACATGAAACGGATAGCCAACAGACGAAACAAAAAACTCAAACCAGACAAGAACCATAGACGTCAGTCCAGCAGCATCGGTTCCTCGTTTTCTGCATGTTCAAAACTTGTACGGACACAAAACGGACTTTGTTCAGTTTCTGTCCATTTCCCCCAATCCTGTGAGGTGTGACAAGGCCTTTAAGGAAATTTGATACTTTCATCTCGGATGATGCAGCTCCGAACACACTACGAACACTGGTTGTGAGGCGCGTGTGTGACAGAGTCGGAGGATTGTGTGTATGAAGGTTGGGTGGTGGTGGGAGAGGTGGGGAAAGGGGAGTGGGGGAGAGGAGGGGAGGGGATAGAGTAGCCCATATTACATTAGACAGCCACTTCACTCACGGGATGGTTGGTTTGTTTTTGGAGTTTTACATCCTGGCAACATCTAAGGTAATATCAGAATGGGTACCGACTTGTGACAGTGCGCACTCATGTTGACTTCATAGTGCTGTCCCACTGCGAAATCAAGCCACCAGCATCATGACCCAATATCCAACTCGATCACATTATCCTGACACTGGGCGAAACCAGTCCTTGCACCTAACCTAATGATACCAAGCGCCAGGCTAGGAAACGACATGTATAACTTTCTATAAGTCATTGGTTTGACTCGACCGAAAAACTGAACCTCCAATATCCTGCACGTGAGCCCTGTGCTCTACCAATTCGGCCACCGTGGCCGGTCTCACGGGATGTGATACTCCCGTCTGCACCTATTGTCATGCGCAGTGGCGACATGGCGGTGTCCGGGGTAGTAGTTGATGAGGTGGTGGACGGCGGTGTCCGGGGTAGTAGTTGATGAGGTGGAGGACGACACGGCTCATGACTCATCCAGGGTCGCAGCTTGATTTGCATAGCGGGGACCTGGAACAAAAGCGGCTTGATTTATTACACTGCCACTGCAACGGCCGGTGTCGAGTTAGCGGGCGCCAGAGAACGGGCCGCCAAGTCAGCCATGGTAACCGGAACCGCCGCCTTCCAACTCCGCTCGTCGGGCGTCGGGCGTCGGGCGTCGGGCGTCGGGCGGCACCGAGCTGCTCGCCGCCAGTGGGCCATGGCCAACTTGGTCCAACTAGAGCATCTGCTGAGATCTCCTCAGTGGGATATCAGCTCATGGTGCTGGCACCCTGGTTTTCCAGTGGGGCAGCACTATAGAGTTGTCATGAGTGTGCACTGTCACAAGTCGGTGCCTGTCTTGATATGACCTTAGATGTTGCCAGAACGTAAAACTCCAATAACCAACCAAATGCTCCATGACTTGTGTCAAGACCAAACACAAACATGCTAACCAAAGCACACATCCTCAGGACATTGGTGACTAAGCAACAATAAAAACCTGCTATAACCTCATACTGTCACTAGGTCACACCCATCCTGACGTGACCTGCCGTGTTGCTAGGATGTTGAACCCCAATTATTCACTCACCCACCAACAGTAACAGTAATATAAAGCTGCATATAGTCCGATGAATCATCAACTTTTCAAAACCAAGACAATTACCTAGATTTGATTCTACATATTTAACTTAGATCATCATCATCATGCTGTCGTTCGCGATGCGACAAAGACTGCTTTCATTACTTGACTGTCGCTCTCCATTTAGCTCTCTGCTGTGAGAATGATGTCCATGAGTCAGTCTTAATGTCCCTCAGCTTCAGGTTTCTCTTGATGGTATCCTTGAACCGGAGATGCGGGCGCCCTCTCTTCTTATGCATTTGTTGCTACACAGAAGGGAATACTGAGCCAATTTAATAGAACATGTTAATGCTAAAAGCCTATGGTGTCAGAATTGGGGAGTGCTTGCCAAAACTAATTTGACATGTACACACTTAAAATATCTCCAAAGTTAGGCATTTAAAATCGAAGTTACTTCAAACTAAAGTAAGGGAGATTATACCAATAAAATCAATATATTTATCTTAGAAAAATGAGAGAAACCTAAAACCATCGGACTATGTAACTTTAATAATGAGGATACAGTTTTTTTTTGTTTTTTTTTTGTGTGACAAGTTTTTTATTCTGCCCATAACGTATAAGCTCCCGCGAGGGTGCTTGTTTTCAATGCTGGACAGCTGTGGTACTGGATTGGTCTGGTCCTGCACTCAGGAGTCTTTAGCTGATCTTTCTCGGACCAACCTTTGCGGTTTTGGGTGTTAGTACTTTCTATATTAGTTTGTTTTTGTTTTTTCAAGTTTTTTCCTAACCTGTATATGATAACTTAGCCTACTATGTACATCTACGCAGATGACATACAGGCCTGTGGGAGAGGATCCCATCCCATTGTGGTTTGTTACAGCATCCTTTCACCCATGCCCTGTCCTTAGATGCAGTAAAAGCAATGGCTCTCCATCACTAAACATGGGGTTGGTATCAATGTCATTGCTGCTCCATCAAAACTCTCTTTGAGTCAATAATGGATTCTACCATTCTGAACATCATTAAGGTTGTATCATCAGATGTGTTTTGCAATTCTTCTATTTGAAAAATAAAACGGAAATACATTTGTCATAATCTACTTTACTTGAAATAAAGGGTTAACTTTGGAGATATTTAAAGCGGGAAAAAAACGGAAAATAAATTTAGCTTGTGCAGCAAAACGCTTGACACTGCCTTTGCTTACTCCATTTCGGACATTGCAATGCTGCACAGGAGTGCCGAACTGCAAAATAATGTTTACTGAGTCAACTCTATCTAACTTCGATATCGCAGCTCAATTCTACGTAGGACTAAGTGTGTTTTTTTTTTGTATTTGGAAAATTTGATGCTTTCATCGGATTATGCAGATTTTAATATTCATCACGCGTTGTCACTGTGAGATCTCGTCTGACGATGTGTCACGTTAACGCCGAGAACTGACTTCGATGTTGGAAGCAGGTGAATCGAAGTGCCACCAACACCACTATCGGTTCCACAACGACATTTATGTAATCAATGTGCTGCCCCACTATGAAATCAGGCCACCAGCACCATGACCCGATATCCCATTCAGTCACATTATCTTGACACTGAGCTAACCAGTCCTTGCCCTATGCTATTAATGCAGAGCGCCAGGCTAGGAAGCGACGAGTATCAATTTTTAACTAATTGGTTTGACTCGACCGGGAGTGGGAGGTTGTGGCTTCTAATCCCGACCAAGTTAAACCAATGACTTACTAAATTTAAACCTAGCCTGGCACTCTGCATTAATAGGATAGGGCAAGGACTGGTTAGCTCAGTATTGACACAATGTGACTGAGTGGGGATATCGGGTCATGCAGTCTGCCTTATAGAAAGTTATACGTGTCGCTTCCTAGCCTGGCGCTTGGTATTATTAGGTTAGGTGCAAGGACTGGTTTTGCTCAGTGTCAGGATAATGTGATTGAGTTGCATATTGGGTCATGATGCTGGTGGCTTGATTTCGCAGTGGGATAGCACTATGAGGTCAACATGAGTGCGCACTGTCACAAGTCCGTACCCTTTATGATATGACCTTAGATGTTGCAAGGATGTAAAGCTCCAACAAAGAAACAAAATTACTTTAATTAGCAACAGTTTTGGGATTGGGCAAGCTGCATTTGAAAGATCGTTGTGGGTGTTTTTGTTTGTTTCTCTCTTTTCTAGATTTGATATTGTAATTTGTGGAATTGATGAGAGTTATAATTGCTGGTTTTAAGGTGCTTGGAACTTTGAGGAGGCCCAGAGAGCTGCAAGCGAGTTGGGTTGTTATTAACGAGGCTCTGTAGCCTAATTACCACATCCGGTTAAAGTTGAAAATCTGCTAACTTCCTGCAAGAGATATCCTTTAAATGTCTAATCACATCATTTTACCATTTATTTCCTGTATGATTTGTGCTAAGCCCCAGTCACACCTCACCGGATTAGGGGAAACGGACAGAAAACGAACAATGTCCGGTTTTGAGTCCATACAAGTTGTGAACATGTACAAAACTAGGAATGGATGCCGCCAGACTGACGTCTACACTTCTTGTCCGGTTTGATTTCATTTCATCCCTTGGCTATCGATTCATGTCCGTTTTCTGTCTGTTTCATGTCTGTTTCATGTCCATTCGTCCAGCGGCCATTTACCCGAGAGTACAACATTTTGACACATTTTAATACATTTTGATACTTATCGCAACGGACTAGACAATTCTGTCCGTTGCTCAATCCGGTGAGGTGTGACTAGGCCTTTACATATTACATTAATTGATTACACCCCCCATCACACCAAACTAGTTCTCAAACCGCCCGACTGTGTTCTCAAACGGACTGTGGTCGGAGTAGAACGTGGCTGCAAGACAATTTTGGGCATGCTCAAAGTTCTGGAGCATCATTCCATTCTAGCCCGTCCATTCCATTCGTAAAGAGACTGTAACAAGTTGCTACTACATCCATTTCGTTCGCACACAGTTTGAGCCCGTTCAGCAATATTTTCAAGAACGTGGTGAGAAGTAGTTTGGTGTGATAGGGGTATTAGGTTGGTCCGTTGTAGGCGTTTTACATCCTCGCAACATCTAAGGTAATATCAGGACAGGTACCGACTTGTGACAGTTCCCACTCATGGCGACCTTATATTGCTGCCCCACTGGGAGACCAGAGTGCTGACACCAAGATCCAATATCCCACTCAGTCACATTATCCTGACACTGAGCTAACCAATCCTTACCTGCACTTTATAGTACTGGGAGCTGGAATATGGCACGATAGTGCCATTATATCATCCCAAGCAGAATGGATACGATTACTCTATTGATAAATAGTTTAGGGTGGCCATAATTCGTTTTCCTTTCGTTGTTAATTATTTTATATAGAAATCTGGCTCTTTATTTTGTTCATTTGTTGACTCATGCCAAGCATGAATGTCATCCTTTCAAAAAAAGTACTTGTATAATAGTTGATCTCCTAATTTCAGCTCTACAAAATAGTCGATGCAATTTAACTCTTACTCGAGGATATATGGTATGTAAATACATATATATTTATGTATTTATAAATAAATACTTTGGCAGTCCAGTAAGCCTAGTGGGAAGGGGGTAGTGGTGCATGCACAGATGGGTGATGCCCCAAAGGGTCTGAGGTTGACTAGGGTGGAACAGTATGTAGAGTTGGTATCCTGGTATGTGGCTGTGCAAGTAGGCTATAAGGAAATACGTTACAAACAAGAAGAAAGAGAAAGTAAGAGTGGACAGAGTAAGGGAAGGCAAGCCTTCTATCTTTATTCTATAGTACCCATGTTCCCTGGTAGGGTGTCACACCACCCCGGTCACCCAATAGGAGAACAGCTTTTCCAGTCCCTATGGCAACTGGTAGTCTGCCCACCGCCAGTGGCTGCTTGGCCACAACCGACATTGACCTGGCTTCTCCTCACAGCCTGATTGTGTTGACCCCTACTGGATTGTGTTGACCCCTACTCAGGCAGAAGGGCCAGGTCCACTGTACTCAGCCTGCCAGCACTCACTATGTCATCCACATGAAACTCAGCTATAACCCAACCAATATATACATATACATACATATACATACATATACATACATATATATATATATATATACATACAAGCTCAACTGGCTAGGCATACGAATAACACATCACATATATTGGAATATTTTACAAGTAGACGACTAGAACAAGACTCATCCAGTCAATCACTGAGGGAGGAGTTAGGGCTGCAGAGCAGGTGGCAGCTTCCAGCCTTATTATACTCGTATAATGGCTTATACAGCATATATATGTATAAATATCTATTAATATATATATATATGTTTGTCTATATATTTGTATATATATAAATGTATATAAATTGTGTGGCGAGTGAGGCACACAGAGCTAATTGATGGCAGCCAACATGTTGAAGGTTTGTACCTGCATGTCTGTTTTTTTACTTTTGCCACCGATATCCACAGTGGACGTTGACACAAATTGGGACTTACCCGCTCCTGCACGTCTCCTCAATAAATAGCCTGCTCGGGCCAGTAACCAACCAACACTCACCCATTCACATTCCCACCAGTCCAACTCGTCACACTTTTACTCATTTCATTTGCTGTCACTCACAATCGCGACATGCTAACACCGCTTCACATTACCCGATAACTCCCCCCCCCCACCCTACCACCCTCCCACCCCAACCCCAACCCACACCCACCCTCCACACACAGACATCAATGCCCACTTTACACCCAATTCCAGCTGATCGGTTCGATTGGTAAAAGTGTAGGCTTCCCATGCAGAAGGTCACGAGTTCCCACCAATGATGGTACCTATGTAGCTCTGTGCTACATTCGTTTTACTTGCGCCATTTCACATGGCTTGACACAACTTGGACTTACCCGCTCCACCGCTCCTCAATAATTAGCTGTCGGCATAACCACACACTCACCCATTCACATTCCACCATCCACTCATCACACTTACTCATTCAGCTCACTCACACGCACGCAACACCGCTTCACATTACCCGATAACTCCCCACCCAACCCCCACCCCAACCCAACCCACACTCACCCCCACACACATATAACAACGCCCACTTTACACCCATATCCAGCTGATCGGCTCGATCGGTAAGAGCGCAGGCTTCCCAAGCAGAAGGTTGCGATTTCAAAACCCAGCCGAGTCAAACCAATGACTTACAAAATTGATACTTGTCACTACATAGCCTGGCATTTGGCGTAACTAGGATAGGGAAATGACTGGTTAGCTCAGTATTAGGATCCTGTGACTGAGGGAGATATATGGTCATGGTGCCAGTTGCCCAGTCTCCCAGTGTGGGACAGCACTTATGAAGTCATCATGAGTGTGAGCTGTCACAAATCAGTACCCGTCCTGATATGACCTTACATGTTGCCAGGACATATAAACCCCAACAAACAAACATCATTAGCGTTGATGTGGCAGGTGTTCAAGATGGCGACATTATTACGCAGGTGTGTCTGATGTCTCCGACTCCTGGCTATCTGGGGCTGGATTACGGCGGTGTGTGAGGTGGTCTTTAGTCTCACACTCGAGCTAGCATCTTGTCCCGGTGTCGCAGTTTCAGCACCTGGTCAGTTTCAGTGCCCGGTCAGTTTCATGCACATGCATCAAAATCTAACATCATCGTCACTAACCTTATAAATTTAATATAATGTTTTTGGTAAAGATGTTTTCGACATGTGTACAAAGCGATTTGTTTCTAGGTGGTGTCGTTTTAGAGATATATCACTTTTCCTGTATTTTCTGTATGAAGATTGCTAGTTACCATTGACAATGCCTTGAGTTTGACGGTACGCGCAGTGCAAAGCCTTAGTTTTATTCAAAATTAATACTAATCAAGAACCCTATCCATATAAATTTAATACAATCTTTTTGGTAAAGATGTTTTCTATATGTGTACCAAGCGATTTGTTAATAGGTGGTGTAGTTTTAGAGATATTTCACTTTTGCTGTATTTTCTCTATGAAGATTGCTCACGACCATTGACAATGCCTTGAGTTTGAGTCTATACGGGCGGTGGAAACTGACCGGGCGTTGAAACTGCAACACCGGGCTCCGATCCCGCTGGTCGGCCGCCACCCCGCAATATGCAGATGCAATCTGTGGGCTCAGGCATCAGGCACTGCCCGTAGTTTAAGTCTTGACCCCATCGTACGTCCCACAACACTCTCCCGCCAGCTTTCTCCTCTCTCTCCTCTTTCTCCTCTCTCTCCCCTTTCTCCCCTCTCTCGTCTCTTTCCTCTCTCCCATCTCTCTCCCATCTCTCTCCCCTCTCTCCCCTCTCTCCTCTCTCTCCCCTCTCTCGTCTCTTTCCTCTCTCCCATCTCTCCCCTCTCTTGTCTCTCATCTCTCTCGTCAGTCTCCTCTCTCTCCTCTCTCCCAACTCTCTCCTCTCTTTCCTCTCTCTCCTCTTTCTCATCTTTCTCCGCTCTTTCACCCTCTATCACTCTCTCTCATGCCAGCTCTCTCCTCTCTCCTCTCTGTGCTCACTCTCCTCTTTCTCCTCTCTGCCCTCTCTACCATTTCTCTCCTCTCTATCATACCTGCCCTCTCTCCCAATTATCTCCTCCCTCTCCTCTCTCCTTCTCTCTCCTTCTCTCTCCTTCTCATCTCTCCCCTCTCCTCTCTCTCTTCTGGCACCCCCCCCATACTGACTCCTCCCCCACCCCCCAACTATCAACAACCATACTATCCACACTGTCATATATTACCTAATATTTCAGCAACGATCTATACCGCGCTTCCTAGAATAGCAAGTTCTCAGCAGCAGACAATAATCACTGAGTCTAACTCCTGAGGACTCACAGATGTGTGCCAAACCACCGGCTTTCATTTGTGTAGATAAACGACGCGGCTGCAGCCTACTAACTAGTCTGGTGGTGCATTCCTAGCTTAATTAATAATTAGCAGGTGATATTCAGACACATTCACAAGTATGCGGTGTGTGAAGGTTGTTTACTGGCGATACCAACCAACAGGTCTGGTTATATTTATATATATATATATATATATATATATATATATATATATATATACAGTAAAACCTCTCTAATCGACCACCTCCACAGATCGATCACTCCCCTATATCGATCGCTTTGTTTGGGTCCCAAGGGATTGCCCATACAATGCCATTGTAATGATACAAATAACTCCCTTAACCGACCACCTCCTTAAATGGACCATTTAAAGTCAGTCCCATGGTCGGTCGATTTAGAGAGGTTTTACTATATATGCACAAAAAAAACTCTCTAAATCGACCGACCTCAGGACATTGGAGAGGTTTAAAAAAAAAAATATATATATATATATTATATACAGTAAAACCTCTCTAAATCGACCGACCTTGGGATCGACTTTAAATGGTCCGTTTAGCGAGGTGGTCGGCTTAGGGAGTTAGAATATAATTACAGTGGTATTGTTGGGACCCAAATATAACGATCGATATAGGGGAATGGTCGATATGTGGAAGTGGTCGGTGAGAGAGGTTTTACTGTATATATATATATATATATATATATATATATATATATATATATGTAATATGCCATGCACTGCAAAGTCGAGGAAATGTGGAAAGACAAAGAAAAGAAGAAACGTATGATTCCACGATTTATTTCTGATCTCCGCCCACCGCGGCAACACAGATCCAAGTGACCCGCCCCCTGACCAGCCAGGTCACGGGTAACCTCTGAAGGTGGGGTAAGCCGCTAGCCAATCACTGTAGGGGGCGGTCCACCCAGGGACCCACCCTCCAGCTAGCCTGCCACCACCGGTTGTCGTAGATGAGCAACACGCAATAGTGGGCAACATTGTCTGTGCTGCCACCATGTGGTGTTGGGACTCATGAAGGGACTACTACATGTATATAAGGTAGGGCTATGTAAGAAGAGAGAGACAGACGAGAGGTGGGTCGGTCACTTTTATTGTGCGACATGGCAAGCATAATAAACAGGCTTACCTGTAAAGTTTGAAATTGAGTAGCGAACTGACTAGGCTGCCCGTCCCGGCGTTGCCGAGGCAACCGGGGCAAATCGAGGCAAGTCAGCGATTGGACATAATAACTTAGAGATTACATGGTAGAATAATAATAGTAATAATAATAATAAAGAATATATACTCCGCCTACTTATATACGCATAATTAATTATACATCCCATATTAATGAGTGCACCCATATCTAAATTGGATTTGGAAGATTCGATCTAGGCTGGTGTTTTAGTTTTCAAAATGGAATGCTTTCATCAAAGTATGTCATTTTAATCTGCCACTCTGCTGTGTGTGGGTAAGGTAGATGGGTACAGTGTTGTACAATAAGGATTTTTCAGAAAAGTCTCATGTCGCATTGTCGATGTTGATTTCAACATGGGTAATTTAACCCGCAAGAAAAAGTACATACTAAATATGGAGGCGACTACTGGCGCCATCTATAATGTCTTGCTTAATAATAAAACAGTAAAACGTTATGCATCTTCTGTAAATTTGCATAACGAGAAGCGACCCAGTTTTATTATAGACACTTCGACCGGAGCATTTCGATCGATAGGACGTGTTCTCTCCTTCGGATTTCATGTAACAACGGAATAGTAAGAATAAATGCCACTTTATACTGTACTTGTCTTGCGTTGGTTTAATTACTCGTAGCTAAGTGTGTGATACGTCCATTGGTCGTGTAGTAGTCTGCATTGACATCTAAGGCATGGAGCCGCATAGACAGATAGGCGTGGGTAGGGTGGTGACAGCAGGGAGCTTATGTGGTGTAATGGTTAGCACACTGGCACGAAATGCAAGAGATGTGGGTTCCATTCCTGCTCTAGTTGCAATATTTCCTATTCTCATCAGTCTCATCATGCTGGTTTCCATGACCAGGATCCTGTACAGGTGATGCACACTGTATGGTTGTTGAACCCAGCCTGTGGATGTATACAAAGACCCTATAATACTAAGACGGCTCACTCAGCCTGTACTGTGTAATCCAAATGATCAAACCCATCACTTGGTGTGCTGGCTGTTCTCTTGGTTAAACAGGTGCTATATTATATGTATACATGTACATATGAATGTGAAAGATGTGTGATGATGGTGATGCTGATGATGATGCTGACGATGATGTGTATTTGTTCATAGCAATTTCATATTGATGTGTATTCATACTTACCTATCTCATGTATAATATAATTGTATGTGTTTACATGTGAAACACGAACCATCAGCTGGGCTGATCAAACCCACCACAAGGTGGCACTGCAAAATTTACATTACCATGGGAGTGAGCCGTCTTAGTATTATAGGGTCTTTGATGTATATAACCGCATTGTATGCATGTATGTAATCGCAGGCATTAAATGACTATTTAAAAGACTTACAATTCCAGGTGGGACAAGTGTAATAACCTCTCAGGCAACGACAGCATAGACAGGTAGGCATGGGTAGGGTGGTGACATCAGAGAGCCTATGTGGTGTAATGGTTAGCACACTGGCCTGGATTGCAAGAAAGGTGGGTTCGATTCCCACTCTAGGTGCAATATTGCCCAGTTTCATCACCCCAGGGACAGTCACAATTGCATCTGATTCAGTGGGAACGGCACGCCACTCTACTACTCCTTTCCCAGCTGTGCGTGGACTCATCCTCAGGTGGATGAGTTTATCTCTGTCCGCCCGATTTGCCAGTGGGCTTTCACACCTGTTGTTTTCCCACAGGCGTCAACTGCCCATCACTTTTTCGACTAGCTGGCGATGCACCAACTTCCCGCACACTCATTCTCCTACTTTTACTGTTATACTTCATAAGACTGGGCCCGGGCTCTACGGTCTAGGTGGTAAATAAACTGTGAGCTGTACCTCCACTTCCTGGTGTGTTTCCTTCTTTAGTCCAACCATAATATCCCCATGGGTGATCTGCAGAGTGCAGCCACTGACTGCCTGAATCAATCTCAATCCTCCTTCGCTGTGTTCCCTTTTCTGTGTTTTGTCGCATCGGACAGATTTGATTATGGAAAACTAATAAGACATGATTGTATTAAAGTGTGTGCTTTGTGATGCATAATTCAATTGGACTGCCTTAAGATTGCGATAGCCGGGGAAAGAATCAGTTTTCTCACCAGACACTGTGGCTGAATCAGTAAGAGCGCAGGCTTCCCATGTGGAAGGTCGGGAGTTTGAAACCGTGACCGAGTCAAACCAATGAAATACAAAATTTGTACTTGTCGCTACCTAGCCTGGCGCTCGGCATTACTAGGGTAGTGTATGGACTGGTTAGCTCAGTATCAGGATAATGTGACCAAGTGGGAAATCAGGTCATGGTGCGGGTGGCCTGGTCTCCCTGTGAGACAGCACTGTAAAGTTGCTCTGACAGTGTGAGTGTGCACTGTCACAATTCGGTATCCATCTGGATATGACCTTAGATGTTGCCAGGATGTAAAACCCAATTTAACAAACCTGTCTTATTCTGCCTCAGCCAAGCTAGAACTGACATTCATTTAATGGCAAGCGTATGTGGTATGTGGACTGGGTAAAAAACTGAAACAAGTACTGAACCTGTTTTCTTTATGGTTATTTGGAATGCAAATTTCAGATTGACGTCAGTTATTGCCGTTGTTCAATTTTTGCGGAGTGATTGAAAATGAAAGAAGAAAAATAAACAGACAAGCGTTCTAGATAAATGAAATAAAGGTATACTCATCCAAGTCCACTGCCTAATATACTACTCACTTACTCACTCACTCACTCACTCAGTCACATGCTCACTCATATCGACTCACTCACATTCACTCACTCACATTCACTCGCACAATCACACTCAGTCAGTCACTCACATTAACTCACTCATTCACTCACTCACTCACGTGCCCCGTCCTGATATGACCTTAGATGTTGCTAGGACGTAAAACAACAACAAACAAACACTCACATTCACTCACTCGCTCAATCACACTCAATCACTCTCACACTCACTCAGTAACTGGCATTCACTCACTCATTCACTCAGTCACTCACATGCACTCACTCATTCACTCACACACTCACGCAATCACACACTCACTCACATTCACTCACTAACACTCACACTCACTCAGTCACTCACAGTCACTCTCACACTCACTCAGTCACTCACTCATTCACTCAGTCACTCACATGTACGCACTCACTCACCCACACACTCACACACTCACTCTCCATCACTCGCTCAATCACTCTCACACTCCCTGAGTCACTCACACTCACTCACTCACTCATTCACTCACTCACATTCACTCACTCACACATTCACCCTCTCACGCATTCACACACTCACTCACAGTCACTCACTCACACACTCATTCAATCACACTCACTAACTCTTACACTCAGTCACATACACTTACTCACATTTACTCAGTTACTCACACTTACTCAAACACACATTCACTCACACACTCACACTCACCTACTTACTCACACACTTGTATATTCACTCACTCACTCATTCATTCGCTCACTCACACCCACTCACTCAATCATACCCATTCGCTCTCACACTCGGTCAATCACTCATTCACTCACATTCACTCACCCACACCCACACACATTCGAGCACACTAACTCTCACACTCAGTCATGCACATTCACTCTCCCACCACTCACTTACTCACACACTTATTCATTCACTCAATCATTCACTCGCTCACTCACTCCTACGCACTCGCTGATAGTGAGTATCAGAAAAGTTACCCTGGACCAAAGTGGAGTAGGTTATAACTGTTAACATGATGTATTGAACTAAGAATTTGTTTAAAGCTGCCTAGTCCGATGAAACATCACATTTTCAAAACCAAAATGGTTATCTATATTTGATTCTAGATATCTAACTTAGATACTGATGAACTTATTAAACATTTTGTAAAATATTCCGATAAAACGCATTGGTGGGGAATGTGAAATAGTCTATAAAGGATTACAAATGGTCTATAAAGGTAAATGATGTATAGGGCCAGGTGCATGAATGTATTTATGTAGTTGCTGGTGATTCTTTACTTGTAGTCAATAGTCATTGTGTATTAGAAAGATAGTGTGAAAGGGGCACTACCTAGAAATGCTTGTTGCTGATTGGAGAGCATGGTCAGGTGCTATGCCATATCAGATCCACATACCACTATATAATAATAAATCTGAGGGTGCAAGCTCTCACTCTACTTTCACTCTTTATACTCTTCCTTTCTCTCCTTGCCTGTATTGATTTCCTATTAGCCTGTCTACACAACTACAGCTGCCAGACGACGACTTTACAATTTGTTGCTGTATAGAAGGGTGTAATATGTTAATTTAATAGAACCTGTTTCTACTGAAGCTTACTTATGGTGTCAGAGTTTTGGTGTGCTTGCCGAAACTAATTTGACATGTCTTGACTTCCACTATCTTAAAAGTTAGCCACTTAAATTAAATGTTATTTCAAACTGAAGTAAAGTAGACTATAATGATTAATCTAATGCATTTATCTCAGAAAATGGCAAATACTTTAAACCATCGGACTATGTAACATTAACGCTTAAAGCTGCATAGTCCAATGAAATATCAAATTTTCAAAACCCAACCAATTATCTATATTTGATTTTACATATCTAAGTTAGGTACTGATGCATTTATTAAGCATTTGTTTCTGCATAGAAGGCAATACATTCTGAGTCAATTTAACAGAACCTGGTACTGCAGAAGTCTACAGTGTCAGAGTTGTGGCAAGCTTGCCAAAACTAATTTTCCTATCCTAATAATGCCGAGCACCAGGCTAGGAAGCAACAAGTATCAATCTTTAAGTCATCGGTTTGACTCGACCAGGGTTCGAACCCACGATCCCATGGTCTACCAACACGGGAGACAGACGCTCTAACTCATTCGGCCATCCCGTCTGGTTCATATGGAAAGAAGGCAGAAGCTGGAAATACACCCTTTTGTTTTTATCTCTGTCATCATTGGTCATACATGATGTCAGTGCGAGACAGATTGCTTGATAGCTTTTTTTCTCAGACATGGGAATTGGAGATGATTAAGATCAAAGGCAGGAACATGATGGAATGTGGCAGGTTGATGTGGAATACGCGTGGAAGTAGCAGTCACGTGGTATGAGATGGTATGAGAAGTAAGACTTTGAATTGATAGGCTCAGTTCAAAATATGTAATGTATAACAAATTATGCGAGTATAAAGATACATAAGTCCCAAACACTGGACTGGTGGCGCTACCTGCGACCTCCTCGTCTCCACAGGATGTAGACCAGTGTCAGTGACAATTTTTAGGCATCTGTTGATGTTGTAGTAGTCTGCACCGACCTCTCAGATTGTTATTGCTTACTTTACTTTTGCTTGAAGTAATTTTGATTTAAAAGCGCTAAGCTATGATATATTTGAAGTGATAACATACAAATTGATTTTGATGTGCACCCCTGTTTTCCTGTTTTCAAGCGCAAAACAACGTTCAATATTTAGTGGACACACTAGTTTCTAAATTAGATATGTAGTGGACAATTTAGTTATGTCTCTTGGTTAAAGCTGCATAGTCTGATGAAATATCAAATTTTCAAAACCAAATCAATTATCTAGATTTGATTTTACATATCTAAATTAGATACTGATGCACTTATTAAGCATTTGTTTCTGGGTAGAATGCAATACTGAGTCAATTTAACAGGACCTGTTATTGCAGAAGTCTATGGTGTCAGAGTTTTGGCAAGCTTGCCAAAACTAATTTTCCATGTTTGCACTCAAAATATCTAAGAAGTTTACCATTTAAAATAAAAGTAACTTTGAACTAATGTAAAGTAGATACTAGTGATCGATCTAATATATTTATCTCAGAAAAAATACAGAAATTCAAAACCATCAGACTATGCAACTTTTAGAAAAGGTCATGCTTTCATCACAGTATGCAGATTTAATAGCTGCATAATGTGAAACTAATAATAAAATTAGCATCAGACGAGATTACCAAATGAGTTGAACACTTCACAAGTGGTAGGTCGTGGGATTCAAACACTGCCCGAGCCAAGGCAATTACTTTAATCATTTAAACTTATTATATAGAAATTGTGAATAAAAAATGTCTTAAATCTCTTACCTAACCTGGGGCCATATTCATGAGCTCGGGGTACGCTTAGCCGGAGGGTAGGCTTAACCGTTGGGTAGGTATCCTGCGGGTTAACGGAGGAGATTAATTGGGTCAATGGGTATTCACCAATGCACTAGCCGGTGTGGATAGCTACCCGTTCAATTTTACAATTTGCGCAATTGTGTGTGATCCGTTACCGGGCTGGTTTCTGTTTCCTAGGAATGTGATTCCAAGGTAGTGCATTTGTCTGGCATTTAACTTAACTAGGATATGTATAGCAAGGGGTAGTCAATTGAGGAAGACCAATTGTCCACCGCATAAATTTAGCCCCGCTTTATCATTGGAATGTAACCAAAACAAACTGTTAGTACAACCATTCCACGCGTGTCTATTGTACATTTACTTTGAACAAAAACACCCCCAACAAGAATCAGTGATCTTAATGTCTATTGCATGTGGATTGATCGAGTGCCATTTAATTCATTATTCAGTGCACAGTCAGACTTAGATGAAGATTGCGGTGTATCACTGAAATGTCAGTCATCATTCCTGCCTGTCATTCTCACAGAACCGGAGGTGGTGGCCGAATCGGTAGAGCGCAAGCTTCCCATGTGGAAGGTCGGGAGTTTCAAATCCCGGCCGAGTCAAACGAATGACTTACAAAATTTATGCTTGTCGCTACCTAGGCTGGCGCTCGGCATTAATAGGATAGGACATGGACTGGTCAGCATAGTAATTAGTATGGACATAATGTCGCTGTGCGGGATATCAAGTCACGGTGCTCATGGTCTGGTCTCCTAATGGGGCAACACAATAAAGTCGCCATGAGTGCACATTGTCACAATTTAGTACCCGTCCTAATATGACCCTAAATATTGTTAAGATGTAAAACAACAACAAACACATCATTCCATTTGAACATCCCCAACTATGTCCCTTTAATGCCAATATTAAAGCTGCATAGTCCTGTAGTAGTCTCTCGTGAGCCCCACTACCACATGGTGGTGGTCTCAACTACTCTGACTCCTGTCGATAAGAAGTCTCAACAGGTGGCAGCATGCTACTGGCTACCTTGGTGGGAGATTATGTGTGACCCAGCTGGGCAGTGATAGGTCACTTCTCTATTTGAAGACGCGGTGGCCGAATGACTAAAGCGTCCGTCTCCTGTTTTGCGAGATCGGAAATCAAAACCCATGAGTTTGTGTGTTCGAACCCTGGTCCAGTCAAACCACCGACTTAAAAATGTATACTTGTCGCTTCCTAGCGTGGTGCTTGGCATTACTAGGATAGGGCTAGGACTGGTTGGGTTCAGTGTCAGGATAATGTGACTGAGTGGGATATCAGCTCATGGTGCTGTTGGCCTGCTCTCCCAGTGGGGCAGCAGTATAAAGTCGTCATGAGTGCGCACTGTCACAAGTCGGTGCCCGTCCTGATATGACCTTAGATGTTGCTAAGACATAAAACAACAAACAAACAAATGATATTTGAACGACGCAGAATAAACCAGGGTATGATGCTGGATTAGATCAACTTCAGCGTTACTTGATCAGGTGGAATAGAACGCGTGCCATTGCAGTTTGATGAAAGCATAACAATTTTTAAACCGAAAGACTTATATTGGTTGGTTGGTTATTGGAGTTTTACGTCCTGGCAACATCTAAGGTCATATCAGGACGGATCGACTTATCTAGATTTGATTCTATGTATAGATTATGATGCACTAGCTGTATACTGATGCACTACCTAGATTCTGAGACACTTATTAAGCATTTATTGCTGCATAAAGCAGGGAACACTACTTCAATTTGACAGAACCTCTTACTACTGTAGGAGTCTGCACTGACCTCTCAGGCAAGAAACCACATAGACAGGTAGGCGTGGATCGTGTGGTGATATCAGGGAGCCTAGGTGGTGTAATGGTTAGCACACTGGCCCGGAATGCAAAGAGATGTGGGTTCGAGTCCCGCTCTAGGCACAATATTTCCCATTTTAATCACCCCCCATGACACTGGTTACCGTGACCAGGATTCTATACATGCTAAGCACTGTATGGTTGTTGACCCTGCCCTGTGTATGTATGTGTAAGCACATTGCCTGTATGTATGTAATTGTAAGCATTAAAAGACTTACAATTCTAGGGGGACGAGTGTAGTAGTCTACACTGACCTCTCACGCAAGTAACCACATAGACAGGTAGGCGTGGGTAGTATGGTGATATCAGGGAGCCTAGGTGGTGTAATGTTTAGCACACTGGCCTGGAATGCAAAGAGATGTGGGTTCGAGTCCCGCTCTAGGTGCAATATTTCCCATTTTCATCACCCCCACAACACTACTCTATATCATTTACTTACTAGTCCCTATTATTCCGCAGTCGGTCGTAATATGACCTTAGATGGTGCTAGGATGCAAAACCCCAACAAACGGAGAAACAAGGCTATCATAGCACTGAAACCAAGGTACCCATTGTCCTATGTTAACAAAGCCAAAAGCACCACGTGAAATAGACTGACAAGTATATATACATACTACTAAGCCTTCTGATTAACTTTGTTCATTAGGAGTTTGCATCCTAACAATATATAAGGTCATATCAGCACAGGTACCAACATATGATAGTGTGCACTCATGGCGACTTTATATAGTGCTGCCCCACAGGGAGACCAAACCATTGGTACTGTCACTCGATCGATATCCCACTCAGTCACATTATCCTGACCATGAACCAAACCAGTCCTTGCCCTATCTTACGCAATGTCGAGTGCCAGGCTAGGTAGCGACAAACACCACTTTCAAAAGTCATTGAAATTATCTCGATCGGACTTCCACTGTCCAACCGAGCCAAGCGGAGCGGAACGTACCTGAACCGAAGATCCAACCCATGACCACATCCTGCGTGGAAAGCGAAAGCCTAGCTGACAACTCTACCCACCATTAGGCCACCCTGTTAACTCACACAGTCATGAAGTTGCATTCTCCTGATGAAGCAGACTGTTAAAGAATCTTCTTCACACTTTATTAGTGATGCAGACAGAGGAGAGGAGACATCCGCTGAAATAGTCATGGCTCCATACATACAGAGTGGGGGCGGGAGGTGGCTCTGTGCCTATGGGATTACAACTGCATTTGTGCAGGCATTCTGCGGTGGAATTTATGCCATCCATATTGAACGCTACTCACTCAGCTTTCAGACAAGCGGCTTTGTTCAGCGGTTGTTAGGCATTCCGGCGGCGTATTAATCTATCCGAAAGCGATAACTTGCTTGGTGTTGTTTAAAGCTGCTTACTCTGTTGAAAGCGTCACATTTTTAAAAGCAAACCACTTAAAGTTGCATGGTCCGATGAAATATTTATTTTTCAAAACCAAAACATGAATCTTAATTTGATTATATATATCCATCTTAGATATTGGTGCATTAACAAGTAATTTGGGACAGCATATATAGAATAATCAGTCCTACTTTGAGAAACCCATCACACAAGGAAGCCATTAATCAATTAGGTCAATATCGTGGTAACAGTAGCCTTGACCCTCATTCCAAGTACCTAGTCAGGTTCCAGGATGTCCAGTGGTAGTATTGCTGGCACCATAGCCTGGGTTGATATAAAGTTGCATGGAATTGTGTATTAAATAATTGTTACAGATCTGAATAAGAGTGATGTAATAATTATGTGTATTATTATCCGGGAACAATACATTTGATAATCATTAGGTCAGCCCACATCACATCACATGCCAAGAAACAAATGATGGCGCAATGGTGCCATCAGTAGAAAAAAAAGGTACCCAGGCTATATTTTATTTAGGTCATTCCACATCAAGTGGTCATTGCGAGATGTCAATACTGGTCATAGCGAGAGGACTTTTGGAAAGCTTGTCAAAAGTATTTTGGGTTCTTTCAGCTCAAATTGCTTCAAAACTAGTCATTTTTCATTAAAGTGACTCCGGACTAATGAATAGTAGCTCATAATTATCAATTTGATATATTTATCTAAAGAATTAGACAAAAATTCAAGCGCCATCGGACCATGCAACTTTAACCTGAGATGGGATGGCCGAATGAGTTGAGCGCACACTTCCTGTGTCGCAGGTTGTGAGATTTCAATATGACACGACCTACAATATTGACCTAATTGATCAATGACGTAAAAATGGATACTTGTCACTACGTAGCCTGGTGTTTGGCATTACTGGGATAGAGCAAGGAGGAGTGGAATAAGGAAGATCAATTGTCAGTGATTGAAATGTCCCCTGCTTCATCACCAAGTGTAATAACACGACCTACATTTATTTAACAATAAATGTGGTGTGCTGGGTCGTAGCTTCAGTAATTCATGTATGGAATAATCAACCCACACAACAACGGGCAATCGAAAGCATGGACCACTATAAAAGGTCCTTAAAGAAAACATAATACACAACCACCGACTGAAGAAACAATATCTCACCTGATCGTGGGCGCAGTCACTGCTTGCTGTGTTCTGGCACAAAAAGCAAAAGTCCGGGCTAGAAAAGATGGTAGATATTACAAATACGGAAACTAGCCCTACTAAGTACTAAGGAATTCAAAATGACTCAAGTATAGTATTGAAAGTCCGTCTGGGTATGTGTACTGGGACAAACCAAAGCAGAACCAGGCGGGCCATGGTCATGCATCCGAATCACCCTGAAATACAAAATAGCTAAACATACAACACAGCCATCCCACCTCGTTGCAGTCCTGAAGGGTCCAGGGGTGTTCTGGCACACTGGTGTACTATCTAAGGACAGGGCATGGGTGAAAGGATGCTGTAACAAACCACAATGGGATGGGATCCTCTCCCACAGGCCTGTATGTCATCTGCATAGATGTACATAGTAGGTTAAGTTATCATATACAGGATAGGAAAAAACTTGAAAAATAAAAAAAACTAATATAGAAACTACTAACACCCAAAACCGCAAAGGTTGGCCCGAGAAAAATCAGGTAAAGACTCCTGAATGCGGGACCAGACCAATCCAGTATCACAGCTGTCCAGCATTGAAAACAAGCACCATCACGGGAGCTTATACGTTATGGGCAGAATAAAAAACTTGTCACAAAAAAAAAAGAAAAAAAAAAAAAGAATAGACCCTTTCGCTACTCACGCCTGTTATGTCCATCATGTCGGTGTATGCGCCAAAACTAACTTTAAATATTTTTCCTTGAGATGTGTGTATTAGATTAACTCAAACATCAGGCTATAACTAAGGCCCTGTAGAACTGTGGATAATAGATTAATTGCGATAATTAATGGATGAATTGTGGTTATTGATTAGTTCTAATTATAGGCCATAACTAGTAAAACCCTGTAGAATTCTGGTTATTGATTAGTTCTAATTTTAGACCATAACTAAGGCCATGTAGAATTTTGTGTACTAGATTAATTATTATTTCATTATTTTATTATTTCATTCCAGAACCAAGACCCTGTAAGATTGTTGATAATAAATTAATTCAAAATTTAGGCCTTAACCAAGGCAGTGTAGAATTATGAATAATATATTCATTTAAATGTCCAGCCATAGCTAAGGCCCTGTAGAACTGTGGGTAACAGTGGTAGCGGACAAGAACACAATGCAATTAATAATGTAAACAGAATTTACACAAATTTCCCACTGACGCAAGCATTCACAAAATAATCAAATCATAGAAATATTCACCTTAATAAGCTTTAAGAGAAGGTGAAGGTCATTGGTTAATTAGTACTTGCCTGGCATTGCAATCCACCATTGCAGATGGTGAGCAGCTCTAACACCCAAAGATCAGCCCGAGGTATGTATAATTCAGCAGTGAAAATACAGCCGTTCTAAAATACAAATACTAATCGATTCTACGCACCATAAGTAGCGACATTCAGCCACTTCGCACTGGACGCGCTGGCTGAATCGGTAAGAGCACTGGCTTCCCATGTAGAAGGGCGGGAGTTTGAAAACTCGGCCGAGTCAAGACAATGACCTACACAATTTATACTTGCATCTACCTAGCCTGGCACTCGGCATTACTAGAATAGGGCAAGGGCTGGTTAATTCAGAATCAGGATAATGTGACTGAGGAGGGAATATAGGGTCATGGTGCTGAGGGCCTGGTCTCACAGAGGGGCAGCACATTAAAGTTGCTATGATTGCACACTATCACAAGTCGGTACCAATTCTGATATGACCATTGATGTTGCTAGGATGTAAAACCCAAACATATGGTCACATCTAGTCCAGCTAAGGATGGAATAACCTCCACAAGATGGATTATAGCAAAGTTTAACTACATTTGGCACCCCTTTCGACACACACACTCTTACCTAAGTGCATGCCAGCCTTTGTTTGATTTGTTTTGTTGTTGGGCGGATGAGGCTTTACATCCTAGCAACATCTAAGATCATATCAGTACAGTGCAAGTCCAATGAACCCTATATAACGATTTGGCGATGGGCACACCAGTTTCAAAGATCACCACCTCCTAATGACCGCCTGTAAATGGACGGCATGGACTAGCAGTACAGCGCCCGTCAGCCGTGCTGGAGGTCATGGCTTCGATCCCCAGCAGATGCAAAGCATAGACTTAAATAAGTGTAGCTTGTCGCAACTTTTCCTGGGATGTGAGCATTAAAGTAAGACAGGCAGTTCAGTGTCAGGAAGACAGGGAAAGTAGGCAGTTTGTTTCAGTATCAGTACGACAGAGAAAGGTGATGGATACTAACCTACTTACTCACTCAATAGGCCTCACCTGATATTACCATGAAGATCAGTTCAACCACAAAGGCCCACCCTACATCCCATCAACGAGTATATCACCTGTAGAAAGATATTCCATTATGCCCCCCTACTCTACTAATGGTGCAGTCACACTACGACGCTTCTCGCCGGCGACACGGCAACGTGTAGTGATTTTGGGCGATAATAAGTGAAACGTATGGACGCGCTGGTGGCGCGTTATGAGCGTGTCGGTACACGTCGGTACACTACCCTTGACTACCAACGCGTGTTGCCGGTCACCCAAGGTTTTAAGCATGTCAAAAACAACCAACGACCGGCAGCGCACGCAAATATATGGGTAAGGACGTTAGGAGGACGTTAGGCGGTCGTCGAGCTCCGTTGGATGCGCCGGAATAACATTATGGGAACGCTAGGCAGACGCCGCATGCGCGGGAGGGTCGTTCCCACCCGTTGCGGCAAACTGGGGCATTGTTGTTTTACATCCTAGCAACATTTAAGGTTATATGAAGATGTCGCGCCAAACTTTTTTGTTTTTTTCCCCAATGCGTCGACACATGTTGGTTGTGCGCTACTCACACACTACCCACACGCTGTGCCAACGTCAAATTTCCCCATATTTCCCCGATTTCTTTAATGTTTCTCGACGCGCAATATTATATTTTCAATGCTGACGGGTCGCCGGGAGAAGCGTCGTAGTGTGACTGCACCATTACCCTTACCATACTAGTTAAAACATAGTTATTTCCGCCTATGCTTCTTTTTTCTCTTATCTCATTATTTACCCACCATTCATGTCAATGCTTTGCTTATTCTCTTGTAATTGTCTATTGATATTGTTGTTGCTTTGTTTAGTGTATTCTGACAAGTGCCATTAGGGCTGGAAGACCAGTGTATCAGAACTGACTTGTTATTCAGAGGAATAAAAGCACATAAACAAAAAGAAGGGGTGAGGGATTGGCCCAGTAACAGGGACAGGGAAATGGGGTAGGTTGGCACTAGGACACGGACAGGGGATAGGGTGGCACGTTTATTCAGTTTCAGGATACTGTGACTGAGTGGGAGGGTACCGTATCATGGTGCCCACGTCTTGATCGATTTATTTTATTTTATTTTGGGTGTGGGGGAGGGGGGGTGTAAGAAGGAGAGACTAAAAAGGTGAAATTCCAATGCCGATAAACTGATTTTCTTTTCATTTAACTGTCCGCATTGTATTCTAATTTCATGGGGGTGGAGTTTGCTTGTTTGTTTGTTGTTTTACATCCTAGCAACATCTAAGGTCATATCAGAACGGGTACCGACTTGTGACGGCATGCACTCATGGCAACTTTATAGTGCTGCCCCACTGGGAGACCAGGCTGCCAGCACCATGACCTGATATCCCACTCAGTCACATTATCCTGACACTGAGCCAACCAGTCCTTGCCATATCCTAATAATCCCGAGCACCTGGCTAGGAAGCGAGAAACATAAATTTTTAAGTCATTGGTTTGACTCGACCATGGTTCGAACCCACAATCCCAAGGTCTACCAACACGGGGAACAGACGCTCTAACTCATTCGGCCATTCCGTCGTTTTTGAAAATGAATAACATGGTTCCAAAGAAGGGGTTTCAAGCTCATTGACAGGCCTGGAGTTTTGCAATTCCCAGAGGGCAGGGGAGAACAGCGAAAGCTGAAGAAAACTGGTTGCAATGTCATTTGTGGTGCATCAATGATCCTTGCCGTTAAGGGATTGATGATGATGATGGTGATGAGCCATTATTTGAGCTCATAATGTTGCTAGGGCATAAAACCCCTCAATCGGTCGAGTCAGTGAATCTGTCGATCATTTCGTCCACTGTCGGGCCACTGACTTCCTGTGTTAGTCCGAACGATGGGGAATGCTAATTGGACAACTCCTTTGCACACTATCACTTTGTTTTCTTCTTTCTGTTGTCCAAATGTCAAAGTACCAAATTAGATGGGCCAAAGTGCGTGACTCGCGAATCTGCTGCCGGTCTCGGGCCAATCAAGACAGCATCATTTGTCGACCCAGTTCCCACAATGCACTGTGAGGTGCATGCCAAGAAAGGTTCTCATGTGAACCAGTGTCAGCGATAGCATGTTTGAGCTCTTTACTGGATATGTAAGAGCGCTGGCTGGCTGACTGACTGACTGACTGGCTTCCCGGGCAGAAGGTTGGGAATTTTAATCTCAGCCGAGTCAAACCAATGGCTTACAAAATTGATACTCATCCGTACCTAGCCTGGCGCTCAGGGGCCATATTCATGTAGTGGTGTCAAGGCCTTAACCGCAGCTACTCTACCCCCACACGGCTAACGGTGGAAAATCGGTAATTATGTGTGGATGCCAACGCTAGCCGCGGCCCGTAGCCTAGGCTAAGCTACCCTGATTTCAAGTCAGGTTTAACTGCTAGACGCGCCAGTTAGTGTGTGTGTGAGGCTCTCAATCTATTCAATGCTTTCATATTTAACAGAATTACATACTCAATAAGTGAAATTTGATCAAATTAACCCTAAATTCGAACCGATATTAACGCTGCCGCCGCATCAGCAGCGATATTAATATTTTCGAATCGACGAATGTAAAGTAAACAAATTGCCGCCTCCGCAGCGTCGTCGATATCCATACTGTCCATACTGTCCAACGTTAACTAAACATGGCCACCGCCGTCGCTGCCGTATCGATGGCACTATATTAGGCCCAAATCTATTAAATGCTGTCATATTAAACAAAATTACATATGCCATAAGTGAAATTGAATCAAACTAACCCTAAATTCAAACCAATATTAACGCCGTCGCCGCATCGGTGGCGTTATTCATATCGTCGACTGCAGGGAATTCCCAAATCTATAAATAAACTCATGGTTAGCTATCCGCGCGGCTTGGACATTGGTGAATAGCACTTGACCTATTTCTCCAACCCACCACTAGCCTCGGATAGCTACCCCGGAGCTAGCGTGTAGCACCGGCTACACCTGGCACCACGACATGAATATGGCCCCAGCATTATACTGGGATAGGACTGATTAGCGTAGTGCCAGGGCAATGTGACGGAGCAGGAAATCAGGTCATGGTGCTGGTGGCCTGGTCGCCACCCCCCTAGTGGGGCAGCTCTATAAACTTGCCATGAGTGCGCACTGCCACATTTCGGTTCCCATTCTGATATGACTATAGATGTTTCCAGGATGTACAACCCCAACAAACATACTCTCACCGAATTTAGTTTTGCAAGAGGGGAGGTGTGAAAGTGTGTAGTGTTAGTGTAGGTGTTGTGTATCTTTATTCCGGTTGGAAGGCGAAGAACAGCCAGCAGCGCCTTAGAGACTATATAGTAGAAGGGCGGGTGGGTGGTAAAGGTGGGAGGAGTCATGTCTGGTGGGAGGTGGCTGGTTGTTGGTGCGCTTCCTGTCTCCGCTCTGCGAACCAGAGACACCGCTAATTTTATTCATTTATTTTTGTTATTAGATTCATTGATTAAGTGGGGAAAACTTCAATCTCGGACAATTTGGTATTCCTAATTGCATCGCTCCTTGCCCTATCCCAAGAATGCCGAGTGCCATGGTAGGTAGCGACAAGTATCAATTTTAAGGTCATTCTTTTGACCCGGCCTGAATTTCAACCCCACATGTCCAAATCCTACAACCCACCACACAGGAAGAGGAAGTTAAACTCATTCGGCCATTCCATCTGGTATTACAAACCAATAACCGAGGATTATTCTCGTATTTTGTCGGGCATCTATTGATTGATTGGTGAAGTGTCGCATGACGGATTAGTTCACAAAGCCCCAACAGGTGTCGCCACTGATAATGGTGTAGACTGCAGTACTAGGTTAAGGTGGCAAGGAGCAGGCGATGCAATGTGTTATTCATATCTGTATAACGAATTACAATGGACTTAATATTATATGTTGTTGCTACAAGATGGTGACATTCTGCAAATATGATTTCCTGCAATTAATTCAATTTCTTCCAGAAGTTTTGCTTTTTAATCAAAGTCTAAATCTGACAGCAATGATTGAATTTGGGTTGAATTTTGCGTGTGTGTTCTTTGATTGGAGCATAAAATTGCCATGATGCATACCCGACTATCCTATCTATTTTTAGATAAATTATGAATAGAAAATGGGATTATATGCATTTGTTAATAGTTCTTTTGAGATTTACTTTTTTGTTAGACATAGGAAAAAAAGACAAATCTGAATTCGAGATGTAGACGGAATGAACTGAATGATTGTAATACCTGCTTGCCTTTTGGATTTGATCCCCGGGTTTGAACCCAGGTGAAGTAAATCCAATGACTTACCAATGTATACTTGTTGCAATTTAAGCTGGAACTTGGCCTTACTAGGATAGTGAAATGAGGAAGACAACATTGTCTGTGTTTGAAATTCCACCTGAATTAATCAACGAAAGTAATCAAAAAGAAAATTAAATGGGAACTATTTTGTTAATGTTGAGTCATGATTCCCATTTTGTGAGAGAACACCACATGTGGAACACAAATAAGAGCGAAGCAGTCGGTGAGTTAGCTGCGGGTTAATTAAGATTGCCGCTTTGATTAGCTGCGGTGATGGTAAATCTTCAGCCTGCTCTACTGGACCCGTCCACCACATGCTGTGGCTTGTTCTTGTAGGCTGTGTCCTGGCTGCTGCTCAGAGAGGCCTAGCAGCCTAGCAGGTTAGCAGCCTAGCCGCTTAGCAGGCTAGTATCGTAGTACCCTAGTAGCCTAGAAGCCTAGCAGATTAGCGGGCTAGCATCCTAGTAGCCTAGCAGCTTAGCAGCCTAGCCACCTAGCAGGCTAGTAGCCTAGCAGCTTAGCAGGCTAGCAGCCTTTCAGCAGCCTAGCAACCTATTATCCTAGCAGCCTAGAAGCATACCATCCTAGCATCCTAACAGCCTAACATCCTTACAACCTAACAACTGAACAGCCTAAGCCTAACAGGCTAGCAACCACACAACCTAACATGCTAGCAGCCTAGCCAAGCACCCTAGACTATCAGCCCAACCAAGCAGAGCAACCAAGCAGCCTAACAGCCTAACAACCTCGCCGCCTATCCGCATAGCAACCCTAGCATTGCAGCCTGGCTTGGCAGCCTGGCAATTTAGCAGCCTAGCAGCCTAGCAGCCTAGCAGCCTAGCAGCCTAGCAGCCTAGCAGCCTAGCAGCCTAGCAGCCTAGCAGCCTAGCAGCCTAGCATCCTAGCAGCCTAGCAGCCTAGCAGCCTAGCAGCCTAGCAGCCTAGCAGCCTAGCAGCCTTGCAGCCTAGCAGCCTAGCAGCCTAGCAGCCTAGCAGCCTGCGGTACAAGCACTGCGGTCGTTTTATAGTGGAGTTTCAAGTCAGCCCTGCACAAAGGATGTTTATCGGTTGTTCCTTAGTCAACGAAATATCATAAATGGAACAAAGAAACTCAGTTAGGTGATGATGATTGCTGGTGGTTTAATGTCATGTCAGCAAAAACGGTCATATTCACGGCGAAAAGCTAGTGGACGCGTGTAAGTCGTCTGGATTGACCTCTCAGGCAAGGAGCCACATAGACAGGTAGGTATGGATAGAGGGATTGCATCAGGGAGCCTAGATAGGGTAATGGTGAGGATGCTAGCCTCACTTGGAGGCCTGGACATCGGCATCATGACCTAGTTTTCCGCTCAGTCACATTATCCTGATACTGAGCTAACCCGTCCTTTCCCTATCCTAGTAATGCTGAGCATTAGGCTAGGTAGCAACAAGTATCAATGTTATACGTCTTTGGCTTGATTCGCCCACGATCCAAACTGCTGACCTTCCGCACAGAAACCTTGCTCTCTTACCGATTCGGTCATGGCATCCGGACTAATTTGCATCTGTAACCTCAAATCTAATTAAATGCTTTTATCGGACTATGTATACTGCTTTAATCCGTTATCCGAGAGCTAATATCCCGGTCATGCGGCTGCTTGTGACTGCTTGCGACAACTTTACGACCACACAAAAAGGTTGGCCACAAAGAGGTCAGAAAGTGGTCACAAGCAGTCGCAAAGTGATTCCAAAGTGGTCCTTAGTAGTCGCTGACCTGGTGACCATTTTGGCCCGAAGGAAGTTGCAGCTGCTCCACCAAAAACATCTATGTGACCAAAATGGTCGCCCGGATGTCAGCAACCATTTCCATAGGTTGCTTTGGTGCAAGGAGGTCCTCAATGTATATGGGTTCTTTAGTTGCAAGTGGTCGCAAAAGTGGTTGCAAGCGGTGACAAGCCGTAGTGTGACTGGGTGTAAAGTCGACGGCTGGCAGCTGTAGTTGTGTAGGTAGGCTAAATATGAAATCACTACAGGCAAGAGAAATGTAGAGTAGAAAGTGCACAGAAAGACAGAGAGCTTGCACCCTCAGGTGTATTATTATATTGGTTCATGAATCCAAGATGGCTGTCACACCTGACCAGCTCCCCCAATCAACAGTAAGCATTCTCCAATCCACCAATGAATAGTCAGCGTGCTTGTATCCATGCCTTGGTTGTTTATGGCTACAGTGCCCGTTGTGTCTGGGTGTGCAGTGATCCGTAAATAACATTTGGGGGGAGGGGGTATGTGAGTGAGCAGAGCTGCTAAGGCTCTATCACACTAAGAGTAGTGCCCCTCTCACAATGTCTATTTAAACTCAATGTCTAATTATCGGGAAATTTTACATGGGGCTTAAGTGATATAACTGTGAGCTGCATTAAGTCTGCAGGTGGAGATGGGGACGAGTGTGTGTGTTTTTTGAAGAGGCATTAAACCCTGCCGAATCAGCTAATCAGGAGATTCTAAAGCACCGTTTACACGGGCGAGTTAAAATGCTTCATATAAAACCACTTGCCTAGATCGATTTACATTTGGTGTGTAAACGCGACACTGTGGCGTTTTAGGGCTGAATCGATTCATATAAATTGATAGATCTAAACCACCTTGCGAGGTAGTATAGATGAAGCGATCTAGCTTAAGCGCGTCGACACGCATGCGCAGTCGAGACCTTAGTTTGTTGACTTTCCGGTCGATCAAAAGCGCATATTATATAATTTGGTCTATGAAACCGCTAGCTGTGCACAGATATTTTGTTCATCATTTATTTTTAGGGTTTCACTGCCCAGCAGAAGTTTTGACTGTTCCAAACCAATACGATTCAGTCCATACATATCTAGGTCGAACCACCACTCACTAGTGGCGTCCTCGACGAACCCAAACTGGTGCTGGTTAGTCTGGACTTCCTCATGCACAGATATCGATTTCCGCCTTAAACCGCTCCGTATGTAAACGCGCCACTAAATTGCTTCATATAAATCGATTTGTCTAGATCGTTTTACATTTTCCCGTGTAAACACAGTTTATTTCTTTATGTGTACCATTGCAATCACCTCGTTCTGGTGATGGACTGTAGATCACCAATACGGTCATTTTGAACACACTCTCGCATGGAATCATCACAGGGAATTAAGTAAATGAAACACAATAAAAACATTCAGGTTTATTTCCTCGCCCCCTACTCGGACCCTGGGCATTCATTGTCTGGGCGTGCTATGCTGGTGTCGGTGTTGATTGCACTTTGCCACGTCCAGTCGTTATGTTCACAACCACTAATTGCCGTCACAGACGCGGACAACAAAAGAATGGGCCAACCAGAGTTGCACCTGTGTGGGGTTATTTGTGTGTGCATGGTATTTTGGTGTTATGTTTGGTGTTTTTTTTAGACTAGATCTAACATTGGCTAGCTTAGCTAATTCCCTCTCCCCTCTTAACCAGCACAATCACCATCGACCACCACACTACCACCACCTCCATCACCACCACAATCACCCCTCCCCACCACCGCCACCACCACACAACCACCACCTCCATCACCACCACAATCATCCCCCCCACCACCACCACCACACTACCACCACCTCCATCACCACTACAATCACCCCTCCCCACCACCGCCACCACCACACAACCACCACCTCCATCACCACCACAATCATCACCCCCACCATCACCACCAGCACACTACCACCACCTCCATCATCATCACCCCCACCACCACCATTACTTCCGCCACCACCACCACTACCACCACCTCCATCATCATCACTCCCACCCCACCACCACCACCTCCCCCACCACCACCACTACCACCACCTCCCCATCATCACCACCTCCGCCACCACCACCACTACTACACTTCCATCACGACCACCACTACCTCCACCACCACCACCTTAACACTAGTAGTACCTCCATCAGCACCATCCACTACCTCCACCACCACCACGATCACCACCACTACCACCACTTCGCTCACCACCACTATCACCACCACCATCACCACCACCACCATCACCACCACCACCGTCACCATCACCCAACCATCACACTATTACCACCTCCATTACCATCAGCAGCACCACCTCCATCACCACCACCTCCACTACCACCGCCACCATCATCACCCCCACCACAACCTCCACAACCTTCAGACTAGACCGGGTGGCCGAATGAGTAGAGCGTCCGTCTCCTGTTTAAGGAGATCGGGAGATCCGAATGCATGTGTTTGTGGGTTCGAATCCTGGTCGAGTCAACCCAATGACTTAAAAGTGTATATTTGTCGCTCCCTAGCCTGGGGCTCAGCATCATTAGGATGGGGCAAGGACTGGTTGGTTCAGTGTCAGGATAATGTGACTGAGTGGGATATCAGGTCATGGTTCTGGGGGCCTGGTTTCCCAGTGGGGCAGCACTAAAAGGTCGTCATGCACGCGTACTGTCACAAGTCGGTACCTGTCCTGATATTACCTTAGATGTAGCTAGGATGTAAAACAACAAACAAACAAACAAAATACACCACCTCCACCATCTCCACCACCATCACCCCAACAACCATCACTACTACCACCTCCATCACCATCAGTAGCACCACCTCCATCACCACCACCTCCAACACCACCACCACCACCACCTCCAACACCACAACCTCCAGCACAACCTCCACCACCTCCACCACTCACCACCACACACCACCACACACCACCACCACTCACCACCACCACCACCACTCACCACCACCACCACCTCCATCACCACCACCCACCATCACACCTCCACCACCACCCACCATAACACGTTCACAACCACCATAACCACCACTCACCTCGACTACCACTACCACCAGAGACGCGACTGTGGTAGTTGGGGCAACCTTAACAAAAAAGTTGATTATCAGAACAAAGGTGAATTTCGGTTTGTACTTGTGTGTGTATGTAGGACGATGCAATTAGCAGTGGAATGAGGGAAAACTAATGAATTATTGTCCGCGATTGAAATTTCCCTCACTTAATCAAGGAATGTACAAGAACAACAATACAACAAGTGTTAACAAAATTTAGGGTTGGGAGGGGCAATCACCCAAATTTCTACGGGTCGAGTGAAACCAATGACTTAAAAATGTGCACTTGTCGCTTCATAGTCAGACGCTCGGCATTATTAGGATAGGGTAAGGAATAGCTAGCTCAGTTTCAGGAGATTGTGACTGAGTGGGATATCAGGTCATGGTGCCATTGGCCTGATTTCCCAGTGGGGCAGCACTATAAAGTTGTCATGAGTGCACACTGTCAGAAGTTGGTATCCGTTCTGATATGACCTTAGATGTTGCCCGTACGTAAAACTCCAACGACCAACCAACAAACTATGTAAGCTGAAACTAGGACCCGGCGTGCTGGGTTCCAGCTTCAATCCTCACTGAGGGACCAGCGAAACGCGTAATGGTGGGGTCTGGGGACGCCGACACTCTGCTCGAAACTCCCCCTCACCCCCACCCACCCACCACACACAAAGGTTTGCGTGTTTGTTGTTGTTTTACGCCCTAGCAACGACGGGTACCCGGACGGGTACCGACGTGTGACAGTGCACACTTAGGGCAACTTTTAGAGTGCTGCCCCACTGGGACACCAGGCCACCAGCATCATGACCTGATATCCCACTCAGTCACATTATCTTGACACTGAGCCAACCATACTTGTCCTATCCTAATAATGCTGAGCGCCAGGCTAGGAAGCGACAAGTATTAATTTTTAAGTCGTTGGTTTGATTCGACCAGGATTCGAACCCACAAACTCATGGGTTCGGATCTTTCGATCTCCCCAAAACAGGAGATGGACGCTCTACCGTCTGGTCACACATAAAGGAGCCTCTCGTGAGAGTACGGTATGTGGCAGATGCACTGTCCCCAAAGTCTCGCGGGACTACTCACATATCTGATGCTCATCAATTACCTCGCCGTGTCTCGTTGATTCAGTAGTTGTAGCCTCAGACTGGTGCCCTCTCTAATACAGGCAGGCACCTACCTGCTATATTAATGGATGGGCGACCTTCACCGTCACCTTTACTAATCCCAATAGAGGTACAATTCTTATGAGCTTAAAAGTTGCATAAATCGATTGAAAGTAACGCAATTTCCGAAGCCAAAGCACTTGCCTGCGTTTAATATTACATATCCAGTTTCGAGTGTACATTTGAGTTTGAGTTCAGTTTGATTTAAGTACCAACATGTAGTAAGGTGGATGCACGTCTTCCCCAAGGGCTGATCTTCCAGACAGACACTGAAACAACCAATGTTGCGTTAATTTAACGTTGTAGTATAATATAATATATAATATATATAATATATGTAATATGTGTAATATGTGTGACAGACTCCATGCATGTAATATATTATATATATGTACATATATGTATATATAAAATATATTACATATATAATATATATTACATATATAATGTAGTAGTCTGAACATGAGCTCTACTACCATGCGGTAGCAGCGGAGACTACGCCGTGCACCAGCGTTAATTTAACGTTGTAGTATAATATAATATATATAATATATGTAATATGTGTAATAAGTGTGACATACTCCATGCATGTAATATATTATATATATGTACATATATGTATATATAAAATATATTACATATATAATATATATTACATATATAATGTAATAGTCTGAACATGAGCTCTACTACCATGCGGTAGCAGCGGAGACTACGCTGTGCACCAGCGCAGTACCTACGCATTGCGCCAGGTGGCGGCACGGGTAGCTACCGGTCAGACCCCAACTGGGCTGACCTCTACTGCGTGTGGTTGACCCACCCATCCACACAGACCTATAGAGTCGATGTGGGATCTGACGAGTCAGGGGGCGGCTCAGACAACTACTGACACCGCGAAGAGCAGAGGGTTCAATAAACCAAGGGTGAAGCATACACTGAATTGAATCTTGGTGTTCTTCCGTGTGTGACTGTGAGTCGGAGGGCCGTGGGCCACTACAATAATATGTATTACATATATAATATTTATTATATCTATTATATAGTAGATATGTTATATATTATATATATATTATATAATAGGTATGATATATAGTATTTAATACATATATTACATACATGTATTACATCATATAACATATATTATAATAAATATAATATATATAATATATTCATATGAAGCAAGTTGCTATCACAGTGTCAGTGCAGACCAGTCTGGAACACCCCATGCATGCCTAACGTTGCCAAGGTGATGAAGAGAGTTAAGCAAAGTGCCAGCTGCTTCATTGGAGTAATTAATAAGGCGCAACATTGGCACCTCCTCCCAGAGGTGCACGCCACACACGGGTGACGCTGAGGGAGCTGCGCTGTGGTAACTTATGACGCAGTGCCGTGTGGAGACGTGGAGTTGAGCACTAAATCAACCCCTGCTTGTCCCCCTCCCTCCCCTTATCCCTCACTGGGCATATTTGCCTTTCGCCACACCGCAGGGAACAAGCACTAAGAACAGTGTGAGTGATGTAATGTGTGAAACACTCTGGATGCACACCCTGCAGAAAGAACAAGATGGTGGGCTGGGGTAGATATTGATAGGTTTGTCTGAAGTGCACCAAAAAGAGATTGATTGTCCAAACGGTAAAGGAACGACAAATTCCTGACCTAAAAACGTACCAAAAATATCTTTGCAAATTAGGCTAGGAAATCCCCACTAAGCTGCACTGCAAAGGGGCATGTGATATGTCAATGCCCACCAGCGGGATGCCCAATGAAAGGTAACCATTCCAAGAGTAGCCAGATAACACACCACACAGCTACGTACAAGCCTATGATATGTAAATAGGAGTAGGCTAGTCTGGTAATAAGAGTAGAACAAAATAAATACACATATGCCAAGAAAATCCCAAAAGACTTACATAGGCTACTAACCGTACCAACCTATGATCTATCTGCTACTGAAATGCAGGCAATCAAATAACTTATCAGCAGCTACTGCATGCTGAGATAACACCAACACTACAACTGGCCAGCATTGAAAACAAGCATGGGTACCCAGGCTTATATGCTATGGACAGTATACATATAGCCTCAATAAATACAAATAAAATAAAAAATATATAAATATTGATTGGTTGGTTGTTTTAGAAAATATAGCCTTTGCTGCCAACATGGTATAACACGTTTACGCCATGTTGCCAGCAAAGACCATATTCGCAGCGAGAAGTGTTTAGCTTGTATTCTGTCAATTGTCATTCACGCGTTGCTTTTTACACAGTGTGTAAAAGGTTGCATTCAAATATGTGTCAAAAGACACTTATAAAGTTGAACGCATCACAATTATAAAAATTGTGGCCAAGGAAAATAAAACGAATTGATTTATTTATCTAGAGAACAAATTAGTAGCCAAGACATCTTGACTTCTAAGAGAGAAAAATACCACATCGTAATACGGATATTCTACTACGTACAATATCACATAATAAATAAAGGAGTATCTGATCACATTGAACTAAGACTAAGAAATTAAAGGTAGGACTATTAGTATTTATTGAATTGGAAATCCTAAACAAACAACTAAAACCTTGCATATGAAAGGATTTGATATACCTCATACTCATTACATATCGTATTCTGTATACAGAATTTACTTCACACTTCAATTTACTACACAGACCATGTAGAAGAATTATGTGAATACCTGAAATGCTGTAACACATACAGTGGGAAGACCAGTGCTATGGCACTGACAAAAGATATATATGAATAAAATTCATTCAGACCCACAAAAAGGCACCAAAGAAAATCACCTGAACGAATTTCCATTTACATTGGGCGGCATTTTCAGTGCCATGCTATATGTACTATATAATTTATTATGTGGATATAAATAAGGGCGGGCATTCTCTCCTCCCCCGCATCCTATACCCGTGAGTCAACTGTCACTCTGCTCACTTTCAAAACTCAACCCAAACCAATTCCTAGTCTTTCCTTCTCATTTGCGACCGAACTGTTGTCGTCTGTACATGAGCTCCACTACCATGAGGTGGTGGCAGACACTACACCGCACACCTATGCAGTTAAACTGAACTGTGCTAGGTGGTGGTACGCTAGCCACCAGGCAGAGCCCCGACTGGGCTGCCCTCTACTGGGTGTGGCTAGCACATCCCCACCCACCTATAGAGGCGACGTGGGACCTGGCCAGTTAGGGGGTAGGTCAGTTGACTGTTGACGCCACGGAGAGCGGATAGGTTTTGTAATAAACCAGTTGAAGTGTGTACTGTTACTCAATCTTGGCATTCTTCAATGAGTGCATGGCAGTGTGGAAGACCGTGAACCATCACAGAACTATTTATATGCTATATATATAGCTTGGGGTGTGCAATCGAAGGTGCCATTCCCAGTTCCCATTTGATTGACACCTAAGCAGGGTGTGGCCGCCACAAGTGGGTGTCATCAGTCAACATCGATCCTTCTGTTGCTATCTCTCATCAATATGGGAATTGCAAGTTCTGCAGCTCCCCCTAGGACTGACTGAAGCTGCGACCCAACGTGTTTTCCCACTCAGACACATTATCCTGATACTGAGCTAAACACCCCCTGCCCTATCCTAGTAATGCTAAGTCCAGACTAGATAGTGGCAAGTATCAATTTTGTAAGGCATTGAATTGACTCGGCTGAGTTTCAAACTCCCAACCTTCCAAACCGGGGGCGGTGGCCTAATCGGTAAAGCGTGGTCCTTGCGTGAGGAAGGTCGGGAGTTTGGTTCCCAGTCGAGTCAAACCAATGACTTTAACATTGATACTTGTCACTTCCTAGCCAGGCACTCGGCATTAATAGGATAGGGCAAGGACTGGTTAGCTCAGTGTCATCATAATGTGACTGGGTGGGATATCGGGTCATGGTGTCAGTGGCCTGATTTCCCAGTGGGATAGCACTATAAAAGTTGCCACGGGTGCGCACTGTCACAAATCGGTACCTGTCCTGATATGACCTTAGATGTTGCTAGGATGTAAAACAACAACAGACAAACAAAACAAACTCAAGCTTCCACATGGGGAGCGTGCGCTCTTACTGATTCAGCCGCTGCGTCCGGTGTTTGAGGAAACAGTCGCGACACCATGTGGAGATGTTGCGGCGACAGTGGTGAACAGGAAGTCTGCTGTCAGGAGAAGGGTATCGAAGGAAGAGTTTAACTTTAAGCTGGTCTAGCGGACAGGAGCGGGGCGGCGCTGATTAATTGAGGAGGCGTGAGAACCAGCGAGCGAGTTGAATGTGAAAGCCAGTGAATGAAACTGAAAGAGAGTAGAGAAGTGAGTGACGAGAGCCAAGTGGAGCAGGGACCGGCGAGAAGAGTCCTTCGTGAATCACATACAATTTGCAATTATGCCACAATTCCTGTTTCCTTCTAATTCAGCGGAAAACAATGATGGTGGTACTGGCTTCCACTTCAATATGGGTATCCCGAGTTTCGCTGGTCCCTCAGAAAGACTTGAAGCTGCAACTCGACATGTTGGGGAGCAGCTTCAGCTTACACACCGGAAGTTGGGGTTTGTGCTCTTTTCAGTCCTATCTTCAGTACAGACACTATTCTTTAAATTCACAATCCGTCCTGATATATATATTTTTTTTGTTGGTCGAATAGTTGTTTAAGCAGGTGAAATTTCAGTCATAGACGACTGGTCTTCCTCATTCCACTGCTGGTCGAATAAAAGCCAGAGCCTACACTTTTACCGACCCAAGGGATTTTTAACCTCCCACACCATATAGACATGGTATGAGAGCAACCGGCCTTTGATGACGCTGTAAGTTATACACAGCGGTGGAAATCCAAATTGGCAGAGCTGGGGTCACGGGGAATCGAACCTTAGATGTTGCTAGGTCGTAGGATAACAACAAACACACTTTAAAGTGACCTTGTAATTATAACCATATAGTGCTGCCCCAGCATTAATTTACTGTGTCAAATTTGGGTTTTTGCCATGTATTTGTTTCTAATATAGTTTGAAATGAAATTATCCAAGCATATATTTTCCATTCCATAAAATACCACTTTGTGTATGTATTTATCGTCACCTCCCGACCTTCTCATATGCAAGTTGAAGCTGTGACGTTGGCATGTTTACATGCTGCGTCATAGCTTAAGCCCCTGTCACACATCACCGGATTGAGCAACAGACAGAATTGTCTAATCTGGTGGTGATAAGTATCAAAATATATTAAAATGTGTCAAAATGTTGCGCTATAGGGTCAATGGCTCTGGATGAACGGTCATGAAAGGGACATGAAAGGGACATGAAAGGGACATGAAACGGATATGAAACGGACATGAAACGGACATGAAATATACATGAACGGATAGCCAGTGGACAAAACAAACTCAAACCGGACAAGAACTGTAGATGCCAATCCGGCGGCATCCGATCCTAGTTTTGTGCATGATTAAAACTTGTACGGATACAAACCGGCCATTGTTCGTTTTCTGTCCATTTCCCCCAATCGAGTGATGTGTGACAGGGGCTTCAGTGAAGTCCTTCCTGAGGGACCAGCGGACACAAACTCGGAATACACGCATTGACGCAATATGAGAAAAAAGACACAATCTTCTCCTAATCAGCTATCTATTCAAACAGAATAATAATGGACTATAATTATAATCCTGCAATCAAGCACAACATTCTATCCCAGCAGGGTATCTAAGGCTAGTTACTGATGGGAATTGAGGAGAACTTGGTTGTATTTATTGAGGATTTCTGGATAATAAGGTTGCTCACACACTCACACTCCCCCTCATGCAGCCTCCTTCCTCAGCGGCCACTAGAAGCAGCGAACAAACCTTCTCATTAAATGAACCATTGAAATTCAGCAAGCAATTGTTGGAAGATACATGTTTGAATGGCTCCGGGGAGCCAGTTTGTTTGTTTGTTGTTGTTTTACATCCTAGCAACATCTAAGGTCATATCAGGACGGGTACCGACTTGTGACAGTGTGCACTCATGGCAACTTTATAGTGCTGCCCCACTGGGAAGCCAGGCACCCAGCACCATGATCTGATATCCCATTCAGTCACATTATCCTGACACTGAGCCAACCAGTTCTTGCCCTATCCGAATAATGCTGAACGCCTGGCTCGGAAGCCACAAGTATTAATTTTTAAGTCATTGGTTTGTCTCGACCCGGGTTCGAACCCACGATAAGTTTCAATATATTTCAGCAGCCTCAGTTGACAGCATTACCTTGGAGCCTCAATTTGCAGCCTCGACTTTGGAGCCGCAATTTTGGAGCTGCAATTTGCAAGACACAATCTTCTCCTAATCAGCTATCTATTCAAACAGAATAATAATGTGACTGAATGGGATATCAGATCATGGTGCTGGGTGCCTGGCTTCCCAGTGGGGCAGCACTATAAAGTTGCCATGAGTGCACACTGTCATAAGTCGGTACCCGTCCTGATATGACCTTAGATGTTGCTAGGACATAAAACAGCCTCAATTTGCAGTATCACATTGTTCCATTCGTTTGCGACAATAATTTTAAATATATTTCAGCAGCATCAGTTGACAACATCACCGCGCATCCTGAATTTGCAGCCTCGATTTTGGAGCCGCAATTTTTCAGCCTCAATGTGTAGCCTCAATTTGCAGTATCACATTGTTCCATTCGTTTGCGACAATAATTTTAAATATATTTCAGTAGCATCAGTTGACAACATCACCGTGCAGCCTCAATTTGCAGCCAGATGAATGGGGCCCCCTTAAATCGACAGCTTCCATCATGACTTGTTATCCAAGTGGGCCATTGCCGACCGAGACCTTGCAGTGAGGTCACGTCACGTGATGAATATCTATGGTGATCAGGGACGCACGGCTCATAATAAGCTTTTATCTGCGTGTTGGCATCGGTGTTGACCTACTTTCAGTAAACGGTTCAGAGCAGTGTCCAGCATCAGCACTGACGCAGGTGATTGATTTTGCTTCAAAGTCATGCTTGATCACCTCCGTGTTTTCCTTCCGGTAACATCTAAGGTCAAATCAGCATCAATGCTCGCGGGGGAGCGGGACGCAGCTCATGAGGTAGAGTGTCCACCTGTGAAGCTGTCGGCCAGCCTATCGATCCTGCTCAGTGGACCCATTTGCAGTTTGGGCTATTTTCCGTTCCAAGCAGTGGTTCACAACTGGTTCATCAAAGGCTGTGGTATGTGCTGTCCTGTCTATTGGAAAGTGCACATAAAAGACCCCTCGCTGCTTATCGGAAAGAGTAGCCTGTGTGGTGGCCATCGGTTTCCTCCAAAGAAATATGTCAGAATGACCATATGTTTGATAGCCGATGATACGAAAATCAATGAGGCATCATTAAATAAAACAAGATTTACTGTTTTACATTGCTCGCGGACACACAGGGCATGGAAGTTGGAGTGGGAATTCATTACTTTATTCCAGAAGCACCTGGGAAGGACATTCAGCATTATGTTACAGTGAGGAGGTCGCGGCCGAGATAAGGTTATGGTAGCATAATAACGAATAGAGCAAAATCAAAATTATATCATAATTTATGAAGGCGGAGTCATAATGTGAATAGTGGTTAACCTGTATTCAGAATAAGGGAGGGGGTCAGTGCTTGAGTGTAAGTGGTCATTTCAGATAAGTCACCAATCAGTCGTTAAGTTCAAATCTACTTGTAATCAGGTCAGGTATTATTGTCCTCATTCACAGGTCAAATGGTGGTCGGAACCCGAACCCTTAACCCTACCTGTCGTCTGCTTTATTAGCAGTGTGGGTGGGTGGGAGAAATTAGATGAGTGTTCCGTTGACTGCAGCAGTGACGGTTGTGGTGGTCTGAACCAGGAGGGTGTTGGACACGTGACCATTTGGTGGGAAATTCAAAGTGGGTTGGATCGAGTCGGGGCGCCCTGGAGGTGGTCGGTGGAGTCACTCGGGTTAATCCGGTAGATGGCGTGCGGGGTGGCCGCCGGGTCAGTTTGGGTTTTTAGGCTAGGTGGCGCCACCTGTGTCGTGTTGTTTAAGGTTCTCCGCCCCGTAAATTACCCATGTTACGAATAACATGCACAATTAACGATGACTTAACAAATAGCAGGTAGATAGCAATTGCATAATGGTTGGTGGAGTTTTACATCCTGGCAACATCTAAGGTCATATCAAGATGGGTACCGACTTGTGACAGTGTGCACTCATGGTGACTTTATAGTGCTACCACACTGGAAAATCAGGCCACCGGCTCCACGATCCGATATCCCACTCAGTTGAATTATCCTGACCCTGAGCTAACCAGTTCTTGCCCTATCATAGATATTAATGCCCAGCGCCAGGCTAGGAAGCGACAAGTATCAATTATATAAGTCATTGGTTTGAGTTGACCTGGAACCGAATTGCCGATCTCCCACACGTGAGGCCCACACTCTACTAACTAATGACCTAAAAATGGGTGGCCGAATGAGTAGAGCATCCGTCTCCTTTTTTGGGAGATTGGGAGATCCGAACCCATGAATTTGTGGGTTTGAATCCTGGTCGAGTCAAACCAATGACTAAAAAATTTATACTTGTCACTTCCTAGCCTGGCGCTCTGCATTATTGGGATAGGGCAAGGACTGGTTGGCTCAGTGTCAGGATAATGTGACTGAGTGGGATATCAGGTCATGGTGTTGGCAGGCTGGTGGCCCAGTGGGGTATCCCTATAAGGTTGCCATGAGTGCGCACTGTCACAAGTCGATACCCGTCCTGATATGACCTTAGATATTGCTAGGATGTAAAACAACAACAAACAAACCTAAGCATTGACGCTTGTCACTACTTACTTAGTCTGGTATTCGGCAATCGTAGGTGGTGTTTGTTCTCTGTGGCAGAGTGGTTAGAGTGTCTGGCTTTTTTCTAGGTCGGACTCTTAATCTGAAGGTCAGTGGTTCGATTCCCCTTCCCCCCACCTCTGCCAATTTGGATTTCCACCGCTGTGTATATCTTAAAGCGTCATCAAAGGCCGGTTACTCTCATACCATGTGTATGTGGTGTGGTAGGCTAAAAATCCCTTGGGTTGGGAAAAGTGTAGGCTCGGGCTTTCTATCGACAAACTGTCTAATGGGTAAAGCAAGTCTATTCAGACTTATCCATGATAGGCAGTATCAATCTTGAAAAATAAATAACAAATAAATAAAGGCGCAGGGAAGGAGCAATGGATACCAATTATCGCCCATTGAAATTTCCCCTGCTTAATCAACACTGGCCCCATGGTTCGAATCCCATGACCTACAAAAATATAGGAGGTATGCGCATCCGGCCATCACATCTGGATATGATATTTTATTTATTATATGTTATATTTATATAAATGACTATTCTGAAAGTACACAAGAGAAAACAGAGTTGGGCTGAGTAATTTAAGTAAATATTTGCTAAAAATCATCGTAAAATTAACAATTGACTACATCACGGTTCTGACTGCACATGCGCTGAAAACGGCATTGGGAGCAAAGCAAAGGCGTACGCCCATTGAGTTTGCCGATACGCATAGGGCAAAACTGGCATTTTATTCAAAATAACTAGAAATACATAACAATTTGGCATAAACATGGATGGAAGGATGCAATATAATAATATAATGCATATGTTTAAGACACAACTCTCCATAAACCATAGAATATAAATAAAAACATGAATAAAATAAATAAAACTGACTCTGGCTATGGCTCTAACACAAGTCTGAGTGCCTAGATTTGTCTAAATCTAAATGCACATGGCATAAGATGTGCTGGTTATATTGATGTAAATGCAATGCTGGATAAAAGATTAATATCTTAATTTATTATATATATTTTTTTTTAGTTGGCATTCTATGTTTCAAACAAGAGCTGAGATGAGCTGAAACTAGCACATTTCATAGCTTCACCCAGTGTACTAGCATGTGCCATGTGCTTCTCTCGGCTTTGTTTTGCTCTGATGCATCCCACAATGCGCCGCACCGCTGGAACCCTGATGTAGTCTATTCTGGGAGGCGTGAGGCCAACCCGCCGTCTGGTTAGTTATAGTCAGTCCAGGTGCCGGTGGTGGCGCCACACTCGTCAGATATGTAGCAAACGGATGGCGCTGAGTAGAAGTCAGGCAGTCCGGCTGGACTTACTGAGAATACATATTCTTCTCTGCGTTATTTATATTCACAGAATCCATTACAATCCACAGATATCTTCTCACACTTAATTATTACTGTACCACCCTCTGATATATGTTACGCATCAAGAAATTAAAATAGTGTAAATACTATCAATGACCCATGGCTCATGGCCATGACCCATGGCTCGAAGACCAGTGTCATGTCACTGAAAAAGAACCCAGAAAACTGTGTTTTCACTTTGATGAACAAATTTGACTTTTAACCAACAAAAAACAAAAAAAACGGACGCGGTGGTCGAATCGGTAGAGCGCAAGCTTCCCTAGATAAAAGATTCACCCCGTACTTCCAGTACAGGGGTGAAACCAGCCTTATATAAAAACGGTCGAAAAATCGGGCTAATGAAATGAGTCTTTATGAGAGCCTAATTTCACAATCTAGGAAGCAACATTTATTCTTTGTAAATGTCTTCATGTTTACCTGCTACTTTTGAGTTGGGAAATATAACAAAACATATACTTTAATGCAATTTAAAAGTGAAATCGACAGCCATTTCACCAACTCTGTTCTGATATAAGTAACCATTTGACACTGGTGCCAGGCATTCTACTTCTTGTTCCATACTAAAGCTATTTTCGCCCGTATTTATATAAGGCTGGTCTTCACCCGTGTACTACAAGTACCGGGTGAATCTTTTATCTAAAGCTTCCCGTGCGAAAGGTCGGGAGTTTCAATCCTAGCTGAGTCAAACCAATGACTTACATAATTGATACTTGTCGCTACGTAGCCTGATACTGGGCATTAATAGGACATGACAAGGACTGGTTAGCTCAGTATCAGGATAATGTGACTGAGTGGGATATCAGGTCATGGTGCCAGCAGCCTAATTTCTCAGTGGAGCAGCACTATGAAGTCACCATGAGTGCGTTCTGTCACAAGTCGGAATGAATGAATGAATAAATGCTTAACGGCATACCAGCACACTAAGGGCTATGCAATGGTCACAAGTCGGTACCCATACTGCTATATAACACTATTTGTTGCTAGGGCATAAAACAACAACAAACAAACAAAATCCACAAACAAACAGCCGGGGACAGCCGAGTGGATACAGCCTCGTTTTGGGACGTGGCGCTACAAGGTTGACCTTGCGGGGATTGATCCTGTTACCAGGCCGCGCATGCGCGTCTATGGCTCTGCTGATTGTGACTCACTGCAGTTGTTGACGAGCAGCGCAACGAATGTAGGCCCCCAAATCGGGAAGGTTCGATCTTGTTTCTCATTATGCAAATCAGGCTGGTCGTGGGATTTAGGTGCAGTTCAACATGTGACCCGGGGCCACCCACAAACTTGCTGTCCTTACGGCTGTCACACATCACCGGATTGAGGAAATGGAAAGAAACCGAAGAAAGTCTGTTGATATCCTCAAAGTCTGGTTTGTGTCCATTGCATATCCGTTGCATATCTGTTGATATCCATTCATAACCGGCCCGATCCGGTACAAGTTTTGAACATGCACAAAACTTGGAATGGATGCTGCCGGATTGACGATTATGGTTCTTGTCCGGATTGAGTTTGTTTAGTCCACTTATCGTCCTTTGGCTATCCGTTCATGTCCGTTTCATGTCAGTTCGTCCGGCGGCCTTTGACCCGATATCACAACATTTTGACACATTTCAATACATTTTGATACTTAACTCCCCCGAACACCACTGGACTAGAAAATTCTGTCCATTGTTCAATCCGGCATAGTGTGACAGCCGCTTTAAGTATATGATAGGACGGGGCGCGGTGGCCGAATCAGTAGAGCACGGGCCTCGCGTGCGGGAGATTGGGTGTTCAGCTCCCGGTCGAGTCAAACCAATGACTTATACAATTGATACCTGTCACTTCCTAGCCTGACACTTGGCATTAATAGGATAGGGCAAGGACTGGTTGGCTCAGTGTCAGGATAATCTGACTGAGTGGGATATTGGGTCATGGTGCCGGTGGCCTGATTTCTCAGCAGGGCAGCACTATTAAGTTGCCATGAGTGTGCACTGTTACAAATCGATGCTTGTCATGATATGACCTTAGATGTTGCAAGGAGGTAAAACCCCAGCAAGCAACTATTATATGACGGGAAGGGCAGATCTCAATCTTGGTTATCTTTTATTTATATTTTTTAACCAGACGACATGTCGGAATGTGTTGAGCGCTGCATCTCATTTCGCAGGTCGCAGAATTTGAACCCATGTTTCGAACCCTGCACAAATGAATGGAATGACCTAAGAATGTATACGTGTCACTAGAACTTGGCATTACTGGGATAAGGCAAGTGACAGTGGAATGAGGAAGGCCAATTGTCGCTGAGTGAAATGTTCCTCGCTTCATCAATGGATGCAGTGCCTGAATTCGATAAGAGCATATGCATGTGTATGCGTGTGTATGTGTGTATGCATGTGTATGTGTGTATGCATGTGTGTGCGTATGTATGCGTGTGTATGCATGTGTATGCTTGTGTATGCATGTATATGCATGGGTATGCATGTGTATGCATGTGTATGCATGGGTATGTGTATGTATGTATATGTATGTATAGGTATGTATAGGTATGTATATGTATGTATATGTATGTATAGGTATATGTATTCTATGTATCCATATACATCCATATACATCCATATACATCCATATACATACATATACATACATATACATACATATACATACATATACAAACATATACATATACATACATACACACACATACATACACATTCATGGTGATTATGCTTTGGTATAAGCACAGTGAATTATATATTATGCATACCCATATAGTGGTAACAATCTGGTATATAAAGAATACATCTCCTGGCACCAGGCCTTCGGGCACTGGCCTTCCCTGAAATAATATGAATAGAAATAAAACGTGATAACCAACAATAAAATTAATCAAATACAATAATATTTAAGGTAGGTTTTTCTTAATGTTGTACCAGCAAGACAAGCGATCTTTGTAGTGATTATGCATCAAATGCATAATCACAGTGAATTATTTATTATGCATATATATATTGGTATGCAAAAAATATATCTAAATGATGTGCAACAGTCGCCACAGGAACTCCTCCCCAAGTGGCAAGTCGAAGTATATGAGTGGGCCACAGACCAATATACACCCCCATTGTTGACTAGAGGTGCCCTATTGTTTGGGATTTACTGCTATACCAACACAGTACTATCATGGGAAGTTCTGGCCTCTAGCCATATGTTGTAACTACTGAATTATTTCCTAATATTCACTGCTAATTTACCCTAACTGGTCCCAACTAAATGGCATGGAAATATTCAATAAATTAGATATAATTCTTTGCTTTCTAGTGATGTATTCCAATATGAAAACATCCCAAAACTCAGTCTGCCACAACCATATTTGTGAACCTGCACACTAATCCTATATAAAATTCGACCTTGGTATTTGAACCGGGGTCGAATGAGGTATTTAACCACCATAGCCCAATCGAGGTAAGCTCTCCAACCTGATTACTAGGATAGGAAAAGGACTGGTTAAGCTCAGTATCAGGATAATGCAACTGGGTGCGGTATCGGATCATGGATATTGTTGCCCCAATGTCCCAGTGGGACAGCACTATGAATGTGGCCTGAGTGCACGCTATCACAAGTATATACCCGTCCTGATATGATCTTAGATGTTCCTAGGATAGGAAATCACACGAGTGAATCTGAGTAGTCACTGTTGCTTATTTGTTTTGCTATATACTCGAAGTGTAAATGCCAGGGAGAAATCAATCATGTGATTGGTTGTATGGTAAAGTTTATCCAAACAGTTAGAAATAAAAAAATTAAGAAAGAAAGAAGTGAACTTATTCCGTCCTGGTATCGATCACATTTATGACAAGAGTGAGCGATTCACAGAAGAACGAAAAGAAAATAGGAACACCCTCCCTCTATGGCAATTTGTGTGGATTGAAGCGAAACTCAATTTGATTTTTCATGCAATTTCCTCTACAGATTCATTCCTTGCATCGCTTAATTATTCATGCCAGGCCACTGTTAATTAGAGGATCGGAGAAGCTTAGCGACCAGGATTAGAGTTCGATTTTAGCGTAGATTTAATATTAAGAATTCCAGAAATGTTCGGGGCAGATCTGAAACAATCGAAAAGAAATATTGACATTCATTAAGTGGTTCAGTTCCCAATCGTGTGAAACGATGGTTCCATTGCTTTCTCTATCCATCCCTTCCCCACACCCTTCTCTTCCTCCTCTTTCTTCCTCCTCTTTCCTTCACCCCTCTCCTCTTGACCATGCTCCTCGTACTCCTTCTCCTCCTACTCCTCGCTCTCCTCCCAACCGTAACCTCCTATCATACCCTCCTCCTCACCTTGCCTCCTCCCCTCTCCTCCTGACGCATCTCCTCGAACTCCTCTCTCTTCCGCCTCCTCTTTCCTTCTTCCTTCTCCTCCTGACCCCCCTCCTGGTACTCCTTCTTCTCCTGCTCCTCCCTCACCTCCCAACCTTAACCTCCCAACCTTAACCCCCTATCATCCCCTCCTCCTCACCTTGCCTCCTCCCCTCTCCTCGTGACCCATCTCCTCGTACTCCTCTCTCTCCCGCCTCCTCTTTCCTTCTCCCTTCTCCTCCCGACCCTCCTCCTCGTACTCCTTCTTCCCCTGCTCCTCCCTCACCTCCCAACCTTAACCTCCCAACCTTAACCTCCTATCCTCCCCTCCTCCTCACCTTGCCTCCTCCTCTCTCCTCCTGACCCTCCTCCTCATACTCATTTTCCTCCTGCTCCTCCCCTCCTCCACTCCTCCTACTCCTCCACTCCTCCTCACTCAATCTTCCTCTCCCTTCCTCAATTCACCCTCCTTCTCATCATGCCTCTCCTCCTTCACTTCATCCTTCCTCTCATCCGTCTGCCCCCTCCACATCCTCCTCCAGCCACCACGGGTTCCCCTTCAAGTCTCCTCCCCTTGTCCTCCCCCACCTCCCCCACCTCCCCTACTCCTCCTCCCTCTCCTCCCGCTTCCTCCTCCCGTCCTCCTCCCCTCACCGCGTTCAGCTCCTAAACCCCTCCTCGTCACTTGCTAATCCCCTTTTCCTCCTTCCCTCCGCTCTCATATTCCTCCTTTCCTTCCTCTCCTCTCCCTCTCTCCCCTCTCTCCCACCTCACGCTCTTCCTTCTTCCCATGTCCCCACCATTCATTCCCTCCTAAAACCCCTCTTCCCATCTTCTCTTCCCACACCACTTGCTTATTCACATCTCCCTCCTCCCATGCCCCTTCCTCTTCCTTCTCTCATGCCGCCCCTTCTTCTCCGCGCCCCCGGCTGCCCCCCCCCCCCTTCTGCTTCTCCTCTGCCTCCACTTCCTCCTACCCTCCCATCTCCCGCCCATCCTGCCATCTCTACTCGAGATCCTCTTTCCTATCACCCTCCCCGTTCCATCCCCCCTCTCCTCTATCCATTCCCCCTCCCCCCCCCCTTCCCCCAACATACCCCGTTATAACTGGAATCCACTTTCACAGACCAGCCTCACACCTGCTGCCCTCCCTATTCCAGATCCTCTTTCCTATCACCCTCCCCTCTCAATCCCCCCTCCCCTCTCTCCCTTCCCCCTCCCCCGTTCCCCCACCCTTTATAACTGGAATCCACTTTCACAGACCAGTCTCAGCCCTCCTGCCATCCCTATTCCAGATCCTCTGTCCTATCATCCTCCCCCTCCATCCCTCCTCCCGTCTCTATCCCTCCTCCCCTCTCTCCCCATCCCCCTCTCCGCCTTCCCACCACCCATTCCATTTGTAGCCGGAATCCACTTTCACAGACCAGTCCCGCCCCTCCTTCCCTCCCTATTCCAGATCCTCTTTCATATCATCCTCCCCTCTCCATCCCTCCTCCCCTATCTATCCCTCCTCCCCTCTCTCCCCATCCCCTCCCCCCCCCCTTCCCACCACCCATTCCATTTCTAGCTGGAATCCACTTTCACAGAACAGTCCCGCCCCTTTGCCTCGAGGTAGAGCGACCCAATTTGTGGACTGAAAGGTTTGGTGGGCCTTGTTTTTGTTGAATTATTAAATTTGCAGTAACACAATAGCCGTTGCTTTCACAGCATCCCAACTCTCTTGTGAAGTGTTGTAATTAATCAACTGACACCCCATGTCCTGTCCCATCAACTGCAGGAGAGTTAGCGATTGATGAGCATGATGCATTTAAAGCTGCATAATGCAATGAAAGCATCACATTTTCAAAGCCAAAGCACTTGGTTAGATTTTATTCCACATGTCCCCCAATTTAGATATCAGTGCATTTATTAAGCTACTGCATAGAATGGTCGCATAAGGCAATTTGATTAACACAACATTTTACTGCTGAGGCATAGAATAGATCCTTTGTTTGTTGTTGTTTTACGTCTTAGCAACATCTAACATCATATCAGGATGGGTACCGACTTGTGACAGTGTGCACTTATGGTGACTCTATAGTGTTGCCCCACTGGGAGACCAGGCCATCAGCACCATGACCTGATAATCCGGTCAGTCACATTATCCTGACATTGAGCCAACCAGTCCTTTCCACTATCCTAATAATGCCGAGCGCCTGGCTAGGAAGCGACAAGTATCAATTTTTAAGTCATTGGTTTGACTCGACCAGGGTTCGGACCCACGATCCCATGGTCTACCAATAGAATATCCAGCATTTTGTTGTATGTACCAGCGGTAGGTTTGTAGGTTTTCACTTGAAATATCTCCACAGGTGACCATTTATCATAAATGTTTCTTCAGAGTAAAGTAAGGTACATCAGAACAATCGAGCTAATATCATCTAACAAAATATGCCAAGACCATTGGATTAGTCTACAGTAAAACCTCTCTAAATCGACCGACATTGGTACTGATTTTAAGTGGTCCATTTAGGGAGGTGGTAGGTTTAAGGAGTTACAATATGGTTACAATGTTATTGTTGGGACCCAAATAAAGCTATCGATATAGGGGAGTGGTCGATCTGTGGAGCTGGTCGGTTAGGGAGGTTTTACTGTACTATAGTACCAAAGCAGATCCTCTATTCTCAACTCGTCTCCGGTTCAAGCATACCATCAAGAGAAAGCTGAAGCTGAGAGACATTAAGACCGACTCATGGACGCAACTCTCATAGCAGAGAGCTAAATGGAGAGCGGCAGTCAAGCAATGAAAGCAGTCTTTGTTGCATTGCGACCAACAGCATGATGATGATGATGACTGTACTATAAGAAGTAAAGTATGAGACTTGGGATTTCAGTGGGCGGGGTGATGAGTGTAGTGAGGTGAACTCACAACCTCCGGTGAAATGCACCATACACAGATAGGTGTGGGTAGGTTGATTGCATCAGGGAGCCTAGATAGGCTACTGCTGTCCCCTTTGTTAAGAACACCCCTGGACACCCCTGCAACAATTCTCTACTGAATGAATTATTTTGATAATATAGTCTGCGCTCTACCGATTCCGCGACTGCATTCAGTCACCCCAGCTCTAGGTGAGTGAGATCCATCTACTCTACACCTTTCGCCTGCCCAGCCCGATATGTCTAAAAGTAGTGACAGTGTGAGGCCTGCTCAAAGGTCTGATATTTGAAAGATTAATCTCCAGCATATATGCCAGAAGGAATTGCCAAATTGGTAAGGGCACTGAATGGCTTCCCGCGTATGGGGTCGTAGGATTGAATAACCGACTGAGTCAAACCAATGATTTATAAACTTGACCCTTGCCACTACCTAGTCTGGTGCTCGGCATAAATAGGATAGGATAAGGACTGGTGTGCTCATTATCAGGATAATGTTATTGAGTGAGAGATTGGGCTATGTTGGTTTTCTTGAAGATTTATACTGCTTATCATGGATAAATCTGAATAGACTTGTTTTCACCATTAGACAGTTTGTGGATAGAAAGCCCCAGCCTACACTTTTACCGACCCAAGTGATTTTTAACCTCCCACACCACATAGACATGGTATGAGAGCAACTGGCCTTTGATGACGCTGTAAGTTATGCACAGCGGTGGAAATCCAACTTGGCAGAGGTGGGGGCACAGGGAATCGAACCACCAACCTTCAGATTAGGAGTCTGACCTAGAAAAAAGTCAGACACTCTAACACCTCCGCCACAGAGAACGCCACGATGGACGACTTGGTCTCCCAGTGAGGTAGAACTATAAAGTCACCATGTGTATGCACTGTCTCAATTCGACACCCATCCTGATATAACCTTAGATGTTGCTAGGATAATAAAACCCCAACAAATGAAATGTAACATATAACTTAGCTTCATTTTACACTCATCCCAGATATCGCCCGTTTCTATCCAGTCTGAGAAAATATTGATCTTTGTTTGTTGGGGTATTATGTCCTATCAACATCTACGGTTGTATCAGGACCGATGCCCACTTGATTTATGGCGATTTTATACTTGTGACCCACTGGGAGACCAGACCGCCAGCACCATGACCTGATTTCCCGCTCAGTCACATTATCCTGATACTGAGCTAACCAGTCCTTGCCCTATCCTAGTAATGTTGAGTGTCAGGCTAGGCAGTGACAAGTATCAATGTTGTAAGTCATTGGTCTCACCCGGTTTCTGAATCGGAATCAGGTGCTCTTGCCGATTCGGAAAATAACGCAATTACTACGACGACATGTCCGAGAATGGAGGAGAATAGAATTGAGCTACTCTGGGGATTAATCTTACATATGACAGACCTTTGAGCAGGCCTCACACTGCCACTAGTGTCAGACACAACATGGGAGGGACATACAAAAGGTGTAGAGTAGATGCATCTCACGCGCCTAGAGCTGGGGTGGCTGTGTGCGGTGACCGAATTGGTAGAGCAAGGCTTCCTGTTTGGAAGGTCAGGAGTTCGACTCCCGATTGAGACAAACCAATGACGTACAAAATTGGTATATATATTGCTTCCTAGCCTTGCATTCGGCAGTAATAGGATAGAACAAGGATTGACTGGCACAGTATCAAGGTAATGTGAATGTGGGATATCGGGTCATGATGCCAGCAGCCTGGGTGCCCAGTGGGGCAGCACTATAAAATTACCATGAGTGCGCGCTGTCACAAGTCGGTACATATCCTGATGTGACCTTTGATTTTCTAGGATGTAAAACAACAAACAAACAATCAATCTAAAATAGAGGAGTTTATAGCGATAATCATAATATAGTTACGTATATTGTGTTGAATGGCAGAAACTCAAGACCATCGGGTTATGCAACTATAAGTATGTTTTTTAAAACAAATATTTAGCCTCTTTAATATCAACTGTGGATAAATAGTCCCCTTGCACCAGGAACAATTGTATCCAGTGTGTGCTGCGGGAGGGGGGGGGGCACCCGGTACATTTCCCCCCACAGTTTGCGCCGAAGGAGGTATATTGTGAGAAAATATTATATTATATTCCCCTGGCATTTATACCTGTATGAATCGTTATGCATCACATAATGTGGGTCATAGTTGGATGACTTCAATCAAGCTAGAAAAGGTGTGGAGGCTATGGTGGTCTGTGTGATACTAATGTGGTCACTTGCTATCCGGACTGCACTTCGTCCACACCTCTCTCTATGTCCTCTCCACTAGCCTTGCTCCTCCTTGATATTGTCTGAAAAGTGTTCCAGGAGGGGGAGCCCACCAGCATTTCACTTTCTACTCTTACTCAGTCTGTGTCTTTGGCTCACCGGCTGGTCACCATAGAGCAAAGAGACATGGTCCTTTGAATCAACTCTCCTCATTTCCCTTTCCTATACTCTACCGGTTTTTTTTTTATCCTGGGCTTACTTCTCCCCATGATCAAGGGAGTTGTTTGCTTGGGTGGGGCCATGTACCTTATCGTTTCTCTCACTTTGTTCTTGTTGCTGGAACCTGCTGGACCCACCTTATCCCGTCCCTTCCTCCTTAACCCTTGCTGCTGTTACTGGATACGAGTGCTCTGCTACCACTGGACCTGAGCAATTTGTCATTTTGAATGTTATAAAGACATCCCCAGCTTCTACAACCATCCCACCTGAAGATTAATCTTCAACCAAAGATTAGAAGGATTTATTGGTGCCTTTCTATATTGCTGCAGTTTTGCAGCCGGTAACCGTCGTAAGGTTACAAACACCCCAAAAGCAACTACTGTGGTTGGATGCTAGAAGCCAGGAACACAGGTGTCTGGTGAGGTGCATGCCCTGATTCGCTGTGAGACGGTGGGCTGGCAGCGCTAGCCAATCAGAAAGGCGTTGAGGGGTGTTTCCAATGTGTGAGTGGCGGTGCTGGTAGTGTGTGTGATTCCCTGTCTCCGAGTCCCCAGCAATAACACAAAATGAGCACTCCATGCTCATTCCAGATTATTAATTACTGAAGTCACGTGGTTGCTTTTGTATGTGTGTGGACCTTAAATACGCAGCATGCTAATTACTGATGTTAGGTTATGGAAATTAAGTTTGCTTAACAAAATCTGAATTTCATTTGATTTGATGAGGATTGGCAAAATATTTGCTAAATCATTTTGAACATTCAGTTTACGGTCACTAGTTCTGGTAATTTGTTGATACCGTTGTGAGCAGGTGAAAATAAGAGAAATACTAGTTGGTGTTTGTTTGTTGGGTGTTTACATCCTGACGACATCTGATGTTATTAAAGCGGTAGTAATATTATTACTAATATTATTAGTAATATTATTAGTAATATTAGTAGTAGTGTTATTAGTAATGTTACTACTAATGTTATTATTAATATTATTAGTAATATTATTAGTAATATTAGTAATATTAGTAGTAATATTATTAGTAATGTTATTAGTAATGTTATTAGTAATGGTATTAGTAATGTTATTAGTAATGTTATTAGTAATGTTATTAGTCATACTATTATTATTATTAGTAGTAACAATATTAGTAATATTATTAGTAATAGTATTAGTAATATTATTAGTAATATTATTAGTAATATTATTAGTAATGTTAGTCGTGATATTATTAGGAATAGTATTAGGAATAGTATCGGTAATAATAATCGTCATATTATTACTAAAAGTATTAGTAATATAATTAGTAATATAAGTAGTAATATTCTTAGTAATATTCTTAGTAATATTATTTGTAATAGTATTAGTAATATTATTTGTAATATTATTTGTAATATTATTTGTAATATTATTTGTAATATTATTACTATTATTATTACTAATAGTATTAGTAATATTATTAGTAATATTGTTAGTAATATTATTAGTCATATTATTTGTAATATTATTCGTAATATTATCAGTATTAAAACAGTAGTAATAATGCTGATAATGTAAATATAATAGTATGAGTAATAGACTTAGTAATATTATTTGTTATAGTATTAGTAACATTATTAGTAATATTATTTGTAATATTATTGTAATATTATTAGTATTATTATTAGTAATATTAGTAGTAATCTTGTTAGTAATAGTATTAGTAATATTATTAGTAATATCATTAGTAATATTATTAGTAATATTATTAGTAATATTATTAGTAATATTATTAGTAATATTATTAATAATATTAGTAGTAGTATTATTTGTAATATTATTAGTAATATCATTTGTAATATTATTTGTAATATTAGCAGTATTGAAACAGTAGTAATAATAATGATAATGCAAATGTAATAGATCTCCCTCATTAACCAGAGCCATTCTAACTTAAATCTAAAGCACTGTGTAATCAAAGCATAACATAGCACATTTACACCTTCGTATTAACGCGAGGGCGCTATAGTAAATGTACTTTGAAACAAAAGTGTTTCCATTTCATTTTATTATCCGTACTCTAAGCTAGAATTCCTTGAATGTCAGGTGGAAATATGATGCCTCAAAAACAGCCACTGCTCTAATGCACTGAGGCGGTTGCATCCAGTTACAGTTTGAGATCTGTCTGCGTTCACTTTACTTTCTGTGACTGACTGACATTGTAACGCTAATGGAGACTTGAGGGAAAAACCAATATGTAGGAAGTAGACTCAGAGATGTCAGCTGAATAACTGATTTAGAAGAAAGTAAATTAAACACCCACGTATTACTTGGCCAACAAAGCCCATCAGAGACTGGGCGGGGAGGGGTGGGAGGGGGAGAAAATGTGATTATGGCAGCCTCGTACTGGATTTTGGACACATTGCTGGCAAGGGCAGCTATGAAGGAGAAGGTAAAGCTTGCTTTATTGAGCAACGACTCTAGAGCACATTGATTTTCGTATCATTGGCTATTGGACGTCAAACATATGGTTATTCAGACATATTTCTTTGGAAGAAATCCACTGCCGCCACCTAGGCTACGCTTTTCAATAAGCACTGTTGGGTCTTTTGTATGCACTCTACCACAGACAGGACAGCACATACCACAGTCTTTGATGAACCAGTTGTTGTTGGCCACTGTTTGGATAAGAAGGATGAGGTAGAAGTGGATAAAGAAGTAACTTTATTCTCAGCTCAGGCAAGATCATTGGTTTGTTGTGTGCTTTACACGGATAAAGAGGTCTATCGTGTTATTTACTTTTAAACATTTTATTATGTACATTAGTTGTGTTGTGGGGGTGATGAAGATGGAAACTGTGGAGCGGGAACACATATCAGTGTTTATTGTAACTGTATGACGACTACTTGTTACCACAGGACTGCTTGGTAAGCACAACCAGCCGTTCTGCATACATTATGGACACCACCTGCACTGGGGTTGAGTGACAGGTGCCCCTCGTGGGCGCCACCCATCTCAGGCTGCATAGGGTGTCTGATTGCATGGGACTTATGGTGCTGTCACATTACGACCTATGGTGGTGGTGTATGTGTAACATGTCGCAATAATATGAACAACTTCATAGGTCGACGTAAGCCAACCTTTTTGCACTCCAGCCGCCTTTGAAGCATATGCGTAACCTATACGTAACCTATATGTAACCTATGCGTAACCTATGCCTAACCTATGACGCATATGCAAAGCGTATGACAACCTATATACGGCGTACTGGGACGTTTGTTGACGGTTACAGGTGATAGGTCTAGCGGATGAGTAAACTATGCCGACCTACCCCTAACCTATGCATACCCTATGCCGGCATACGTCCAGCATATGCCCAGCATATGAGAACCGTATGAGCCACACGCCGGCATAGGTTTAACATTTTGAACATGCGTAAAATTATTGTTCGCAGCTCGACCTACGCCAACCTATGACGACCTATGAAGAGCATATATGACCTATGCCCAACCTATGCATAACCTATCCGTAACCTATGTGTAACCTCTGCTAGCATATGGTTGAAAACCGCATATGCTGGCATACACTAATGCTATATGTTGTAGTGTGACAGCCCCTTACAGAACTTTGTGAGTACGCCAGAGACACCCGGAGGGCGTCGGTTCAACCTATGGCTAACCTATGCCGACCTACCCCTAACCTATGCGTAACCGATACTGGCATATGCCTAGCATATGTCTAGCATATAAGCAATGTATGAGGCGTACGCTGGCATAGGTTGAACATTTTGAACATGCACAATTCTTTTTTACCGCTCGACATATGCAGACCGTACCACCTGTAAATAAAAAGAATCCCTAGCAAGGCCCCAAACCTTTGTTCCGAAGTGTATTTGCGGTTAGGCGTGTCATGCAGGGATTAGACTCGACCTGTGATTTGTGTCGGGGATTGTGATTGGCTGTCTTCGGGCATTACCCGATGTACCCGGAAGTTAAGCCTTGTCTTAGGTCTGAGGTCAAGGTTACACAAAGGCCAAACTGTGAGGTGGCCTAATGAGCGGTTGAGGTCAGCAACGAAGGTCAAATCTTTCGCTTTCCTATGTCGCCTGACATGTAGTAGTCTCCCTTTAGATGCTAGAGCTGTGTTATTTGGGTCACGTGATTCGATAATGTATTGCGACAGCAGAGAGAAAAAGAGATAAGCCCCGTTCACACATGGTGGTTAAGTCGCCTCAACTAGTTTGCCTTGTCTAGTTCGGCTCACATTGGCCGTGTGGACGCGACGCTGAAGCGGATTAGGGCTGAGTCGATTCATCTAGTTCACCTCAAGTAAACCACGTCGCGAGGTAGTATAAATGAAGCAAACTAGCTTAAGTCGGCCCAACTTCCTTGTGTGGACGGTAGCGGATTAGTTGAGGCGGCCTAAGCTTATGAGACGCATGAGCAGTCGAGACCTGAGTTTGTTGATTTTCCGGTCGATCAAAAGGGCATATTATATAATTTGGTCTATGAACCGGCTAGAGATGCACAGATATTTTGTTCATGATTTATTTTAAGGTTTTCACTGCCCAGCAGAAGTTTTGACCATTCCAATCCAATTCGATTCAGTCCATACATATCTAGGTCGAACCCACACTCTCTCGTGGTGACATTGACAAACCGAAACTGGCGCTGGTTAGTATGGACTTGCTCATGTGCAGGCATCGATTTCCGGCGTAAACCAACCCAAGTACTGCCTGTGTGGACACAACACAGTTTCACGCCTAGTTCGCCTCATCTAGTTTGCCTTATCTAGTTCGGCCTAAAGTTGTGCTGTGTGAACGGGGCTATAGAGACAGAGTAACAAAAATGGCATCGGGGCGCAAGTTAAGCCAGAGCTAAGCCTAATCCTTAATCGGCTGAGTGCTTAGATCTCATGAATCAATCGTCAGAGCGACGAAAGCACTTTCACCTACATCTACATCTAAGTTTCAGCTAAATAATGTACACACATTTCCATTTAGCTTACTCCTGCAGCTCTGTTCCTGTGACAGGGATGTCGGTTGGTTGGCTGGTTGTTGGAGCTTTACATCCTGGCAACATCTAAGGTCATATCAGGACGGGAACTGCCTTGTGACAGTGCGCACTCATGACAACTGTATAGTGCTGCCCACTGGGAAATCAGGCTGTCGGGACCATGATCCAATATCCCACTCAGTCACATTATCCTGATACTCAACTAACCAGTCCTTTCACTATCCTATTAATGCCGAGTGCCAGGCTAGGAGGCGACAAGGATCAATTTGATGAGTCACTGGTTGGACTCGACCGGGAACCAAACTCCCGACCTTTCGCGCACAAGACTTGCACTCTACCGATTCGACCACCGCGCCCCCTTGGAGCTCTGGGAGTAACCCATTAGAACAAGTGTAGGGAAGCTAGGTTATGGAAAAAAACTAGATCAAACTGCAATATAAACTGCGACAATATTTCCATGTGACAAATTTATGAAATCATGTATGGAAAGAGGTACATCAATTTGAAATATAGTGACGAATTTATGAAATCATGTAGATTAATAGACTTTATAAGTCAAATCGAGACCTTTTTGTGGCCGCCATCTTGTCTTTGTGCATTCTCTCCAATTTCACCAACTCTGTGCCAGTATAGATAAGCGTTGCACACTGGAACCAGGAGCTCCACATCTATTTTATACCAAAGCAGTTTTTAGCAGGGATTTAGACATGGTTGTCATTCACCCCCGACTGATGGTAGGAGGTGACTATTTTATGTCGTAATCACCTTCAGCGTTCTTGCACACATAATGCCCGGTACACACCTCCCATATAAAACCTAAAACTGCCCATTTCGCGATTAAGTTTCAGTTTTAGTCAGTTTCAGTCTTTAGGTGTGTGACCCCCTAATGCACCTAATGCTTCCGATTTGCGACTTAAAACTCAGTTTTAGTGCTTAAGACTAAGATTCGAAAAATGAATCGGCCAGTTTTAGTCACGAAACAGGACGGGTCGGGTTGTGACGCGCAATCAGTTTTAGCGTGTGAATCGTATACCGGAGGTGTGTGCCTGGCATAACAAAGGTGTAATTTCTTCTTTTTTTAAGATTAATTGTACACATATTTGAATAATCATTCTCTTTCTCTATGACTTTAAATATATAATGTAGGCGTGATTGAGAAGTGTATTTCAAATGATGAATGTACATTTAAGGAGACGATTACAGTTTGATGAATGAGGACCTGGACGGGGGGGGGGGGGATTGTTGAAAAGATCAGCGTAGGAAGCCTATAATATAATTGCACGTCATTGTGAGGATTTTGATGTGAAGCAGCTTCTAGAATTTATGAGAAGCTTAGCATCAAGACCGGCATACATATATTCATCATGGTCTTTCCACCGTTACGGTTACAGTGTTGCAGTTTCCGTCGCACACCAGTTTGCCAGGGACACATACATTCAAATGCATTATCAAGGGCCGTGAGCAAATCTTCATACAGAAAAAGTCAAATATCTCTCAAATTACACCACCTAGAAACAAATCGCTTGGTACACATATAAAAAACATGTTTACCAAAAAGACTATATTAAATTGATAAGGTTGGGGTTCTGGATTTCTATTAGTTTTGAATAAAACTAACGTTTTGCATTGTGCGTACCATCAAACTCAAGGCATTGTCAATGGTCGTGAGCAATGTTCATACAGAAAATACAGAAAAAGTGAAATATCTCTAAAACCACATGACCTAGAAACAAATCGCTGGGTACACATATAGAAAACATCTTTACCGAAAACATTATATTAAATTTATCAGGTTAGTGACGATGCTGTTCGATTTTGACCCATGCGCAGAAGCGATGTGTCCCTCGCAAACTTGTGTGCCTCGGAAACTGCAACACGGCGTACATATATTCATCATGGTCTTTCCACCATTAGGGTTACGGCATGCACCTATTCAGGGGCGGTTACGGCATGCATCTATTCAGGTGCACCTACATAGATTTGAACATACATATTGAACTTGGATACTGGTGCACCTCTATAGATTTGATCCTACTTATTGAACTTGGATACTGGTGCACCTACATAGATATGATCCTACTTATTGAACTTGGATACTGGTGCACCTTTATAGATTTGGTCCTACTTATTGAACTTGGATACTGGTGCACCTATATAGATATGATCCTACTTAGTGAACTTGGATACTGGTGCACCTACATAGATTTGACCCTATATATTGAACTTGGATGCTGGTGCACCTACATAGATTTGACCCTACTTATTGACCTTGGATGCTGGTGCACCTACATCGATTTGACCCTACATACTGAACTTGGATGCTGGTGCACCTATATAGATTTGACCCTACATATTGAACTTGAATACTGGTGCACCTACATAGATTTGATCCTACATATTGAACTTGGATGCTGGTGTACGCACCTAGATTTGACCCTACATATTGAAGTTGGATCCTGGTGCACCTACATAGATTTGACCCTACATATTGAACTTGGATACTGGTGCACCTACATAGATTTGACCCTATATATTGAACTTGGATACTGGTTTACTTACCTAGATTTGACCCTACATATTGAACTTGGATACTGGTGCATCTACTTAGATTTGACCCCACATATTGAACTTGGATACTGGTCCAATTATCTAGATTTGATCCTACATATTGAACTTGGATACTGGTGCAACTATATAGAATTGATCCTACATATTGAACTTGGATGCTGGTGCACCTACATAGATTTGGCCCTACATATTGAACTTGGATACTGGTGCACCTACGTAGATTTGATCCTACATATTGAACTTGGATAAGGGTGCACCTATATAGATTTGATCCTACTTATTGAACTTGGATACTGGTGCACCTACATAGATTTGATCCTACTTATTGAACTTGGATACCGGTGCACCTACATAGATTTGATCATACATATTGAACTTGGATGCTGGTGCACCTACATAGATTTGATCCTACTTATTGAACTTGGATATTGGTGCAACTATATAGATTTGATCCTACATATTGAACTTTGATGCTGGTGCACCTACATAGATTTGACCCTACATATTGAACTTGGATACTGGTGCACCTATGTAAATTTGATCCTACATATTGAACTTGGATACCGGTGCACCTATATAGATTTGATCCTACATATTGAACTTGGATGCTGGTGCACCTACATAGATTTGATCCTGCATATTGAACTTGGATACTGGTGCACCTACATAGATTTGATCCTGCATATTGAACTTGGATACTGGTGCACCTACATAGATTTGATCCTACATATTGAATTTGGTTACTGGTGCAGTTACTAAACATTTTGTGGTGCATAAAAATGGGATACTGAGTCAATTTAATATAACCTAATAATGCTTCGGCCTATGGCGTCAGAGTTTTGTATGATGGCAACATTATTATTGCCCTTCAGAATCTCTTTAAGTAATTAGTCATTTAAAGTGAATCTTGCATCAAACTAAAATCAGGTAGGTTATAATAATCAGCCTACTATATTCATCTTTAAATGAAATTGACAGAAACTTAAAACCATTGGACGGCAACTTTAATTGGGATTGAGTTCACATACAAACACATAGTTGCTGACTCAGAATAATTCCTCTCTATCAGAGGTGCCTTAGTACATTGAGGAAAATGTCTACACACATTCTTTTTAGAAATTGAACCTCAAATTCCCACCCATAGGATTCAATAGAAATGATCGTGTAGTCTACGCCATCATTAAAGATGAGACGATTGAGTGACCTACATCTCATTTGGTGTGTCAGAAAAGCCATGACAGTTGTGGTTATTGTAGATAGGCGGATATTCAACGACATTACAGCTGCATAATCCGATGAAAATATCAAATTTGCAAAGCCGAAGTAGCTGTTGAGATTTGCTCTCACATATCACACTTATATACTGGTGCTCTTATAAAACATGTTATTGATGCATACTTTACTTCTGAAGCCTATTTACTTTGTTTATTATACACTTCTATGTTATGTTACATGCATTTGAATTATAAATAAGCTATTTACATGGTTCTCTTTCTAATTTTTTTTTTTTTATATACATTAACTAATGTATAACTGCCCCCCTAATAGCCAATATATATGTTGTGGTGCTTGCAGTCGCTAAGCAAACAAACACATAAATATACAAATACAAAACCGAATAAACAAACAATTACACAGAGAAAAGAAATGCTGAAAAGTATGCTGTCTAGCATTTTGATGTGCACAACAAATTTAATGTTCACTCCAAATCTCCCCAAAATAATGCTATCCTTTTACGATAAAAGTTACTTCAAACTGTGGTAAATTAGATTATAATGATCAACCTAATATAATGATAGAAAAGCACTTGGGTGTCAAGGTGGACAACAAACTGACATTCAGCAACCACATCCAGGAAGCCACCAACAGAGCTAATGGAATACTGGCCATCATTCGAAGATTGTACACATACCTAGATTCTTTTTTTTTTTTTTTTTATTGAGGCTGTATTTATACTGTCCATAGCATATAAGCCTGGGTATTCAGGCTTGTTTTCAATGCTGGCCAGCTGTAGTGTGGAGTTTGTGCGCAGACTGTACACATCCCTTGCACGTCCACTTTTGGAATATGGATATGGTGTTTGGTGACCACTCTACAGGAAGGATGCTGAGTCTATTGAGAAGATCCAGTGAAGGGCAATGAAGCTTGTACATGGATTCGATGAAATACCCTAGGAACAAGATATGCTCTGAAGCTGAGGAAGCGATACTCCAGACTGGACCTGCGACACAACTTTTTCGGCTTTAGGTTGGTTGACCTGTGGAATGACTTACCAGAGAGTGTCGTAGCAGCAGAGTCGGTGAACTGTTTCAAGTCCCAACTGGATGCATACTGGTCAAGCATTACGTATATCTTGGAGCCAGTGACAGTTGCTACAATCCACCACATCTGAAGAACTGTCTCCATTTCTATTAATTGAGAGCGGCTAACAGGTCCAAGGCCTATTATAACTGTATCCTATTGATTGATTGATTGATTGATTGATTGATATATAAAACAGAAAAGGAACAAACTCAAAAACCTTCAATTATACAACTTTAAACACTTATCCACAATCTTCCTTCAGTCTTGTACTTATATTGCACAACGTGGTCTCAGCCTATCCAACGCAGTGGCCGAATTGGTATGAGTGCTGGCTTCCCATGCGGAGGGTCGGGGACTTGAATCCTGCTCGAGTCATGCCAATGGCTTACCAAATTCATAGTTGTCGCTACCTAGCCTGGTGCTTGGCATTAATAGAATAGGGCAAGTATTGGCATGTGAGGCAAGCCAATGGGTGAGGTGTGAGGGACGTCTGAGCTGTGATTGGCCACCCCTGGCAGAAGGGGAGGGTAGAAGTGTTTCATAGTTTCGTGCACCGGAAGTAGTCCTCACTAGATGCCGCATTGGCCAATCATGGCTGACTCACATTTTTTACTCAAGGGTGAACCGCCCTCCCCCACCTCCCGCTAAATGCACTAACTGTCTGTGTCCACTGACACTCAAACAGATTCTGCTTGAATGTGTAGATTTCATGGCATTCCACTAACAGTGTTTTAATAAAAATAGCATATGGGACCACTTTACAAATATAAAACAAAAAGCAAATGTAGAATTCCTAATAACAACTGGACGCTATCGCCTCCTGTAATTTTAGCTATGTTTTGTGAGTTAAATTTTGTGGTTCTTTGACACAAATTGAACCACTTCACAATTACCTTTTGCGATAATTTATTGTTATTTCACACAAAACCGACCATTTCAGATTTCCGTGTCAATTTCAATGTAGGCAAATAAATGCGATTAACAAAACTGAGAGAATTAATACCACTAACCTTTTCGCTGTGAATATATAGCCCTTGCTGCCGACACGACATTATACAATCGGCAATCAATCCCTATAATCAGTAGGATTAGGGTTGTTAATGAATCCTGTTTCATCTCTGCAAATGAAGTAAATATATATCATCATATCCACGCCTCGGTGTCTATGTGGTTCCTTGCCTGAAAGGTCAGTGCAGGCTACTACACTCGCCCCCACCCCCCCCCCCCCCAGGAAATTTTAAGTTGCTTAAATGGTTTATATCCATAAGTTTGTTTAATGCTTACGATTACGCACAAACATGCAATGCAGTTACATATATTACACCCAGCATAGGTTCACCAACCATACTGTGTGTAGCTTGTACAAGAACATGGTCATGGAACCAATGTGATCGGGGTCATGCAAATGGGAAGACATTGTACCAAGAGCGGTTTTGAAACCAATACATCTTGCAGTTCTGCAGCTAGCGTGCTAACCATTCTATTACCTTGACTCCCAGATGCAATCACCCTACATATGCTTACCTGTCTATGTGGCTCTTTGCCTGAGAAGTCAGTGCAGACTACACACACATATATATAAACATATGTATAGACATATATATATCAATGTTTATAAATTGTCAGTGATGCTAAGGCATCACAGGTAGTTGGATGTGCGAATACAGCTAAGCACCCAGTAACTAAGGCCTCCCCAATATTGTCGCTGACTAGCGACTCCTGAGTGAACTAACCTGAACTATATACCATTAACGCCGACTAGCGGTTTTTTTGCACTTCCGCCACCGGATCGCCGAGTAAACAAGGGGCCCACAGCTCCACCGATATCGTATTATTGAACTAAACTATGCCGCCTTTCGCCCAAAACCTTAATCTCTTCTATAAAAGTGACTCCTCGCCTAGATTATTTCACTTATGACACAAGAGCCAGCCTTACAACATCTACCTTAAATTGCCATCCCACCCACCCCACAATTAAAAAGGGGATATAGGATTATAAGCATGTCTAGCCTCATCAACATCACAAAACTACCAAAGAAACTGTACTGATAAAAGACTTAGATTTGTAATAAAGAGTCATAACTATATTTGCTGGGTTTGCGTTTCCAATTAGCACCAGATTAATCAGGGGAATAGTCATGCCGATACTCGTTACAGACTATAGTAATTAACAACTTGTTCAAGGAATTAAATTGAAATAGCTAATAAATAGCCAATCCAGACCGCACTTGATAGTTCAATGTGACACTTAGAATTAGACAGTATGTCCCTTCAAAAATCTCGTATATATAGACACGTTGACCAGAAACGGCAGTGTCACGTGATTTGCACTTGCAAATTATCTACATATGCATACAGTGTATATTGACACATAATTGATTGTATGCTTTTACATTAAATGTAAGTGATGGTTGAATAAACAATTCTCAATGTGAAAATGTCCTATGCTGCCGACACGGCATAAAGAAACCACCAATCAATCAATCAAACATGTACACAACAGACTACTCTATTCGATACTATGTGTAAGTAACTATCACTGTTCAATGGCTGGAAGATCAGTAATAACCCCGGCACTGACAAAATATATGTTCAGGTGAATAAATACATTTACCAAACAATTTCTTTCCTAACTTGACTCGATCCACGTTAGTAAACGTGATTTCTAAAAAAAAAGAGTCTTTATTGAGAGCCAGCAGTAGCGCCGAGACCAAGCCCTAAAAGAAGAGTAACAAGTAGTAATACATGTAGTAAGGTCGGCGGTTGGAAAAAGTGTGTGCATCACTGACTCACCGAGAAGTGAGAAGACAGCGCTTAGCCAGGAATGATGGGAGTAAAAGTGTGAAATCTCGCTGGCCAATCAGGTGGATAGATGGTGGATTCATTTATCCACTCGAAGTAGAGTCCAAAATGTAGCGGGCATAAGTGGTCAGATGTCATTTCCACAGAATCAAGTGCAATGTTCATTCTCTTGACTCGGACAAACGGGAGGCAACGTCAGGCTGTTGGGTTGAGGCAGGCTGGGGGCGGGGTGTGACGTCACATGTCTCGCGGGTTGAGATGTGGGTTCGCCTATAGTTTGGCAGGGGCGTGAGGGGGAGGTGCCTGGAGTCGTACCCAGGAGGCGCCACTAAAGCCTGTTGCCGGGCGTGAATTACCCTTGGGCCCGGTTGCCTCCTGAAACAAATTACCCATGTTAACAGGCCAGCCTGAATAACATTGCGACAATTCCCATCCCCACTGAACATTTACATTCATGAGATTAATGGGATCAATCGAACATACCCTGTGTTTGTTCCAATAGAAGAAGGACCAGACGGGACGACCGAATAAGTTAGAGCGTCCGTCTCCCGTTTTGGTAGAATCGTTAGGTCGTGGGTTCGAACCCTGGTCAAGTCAAACCAATGACTTAAAAATTGATACGTGTCGCTTCCTAGCCTGGCGCTCTGGCTTATTAGGATAGGACAAGGTCTGGTTGGCTCAGTGTCAGCATAATGTGACTGAGTGGGATATCAGGTCATGGTTCTGGCGGCCTGGTCTTCCAGTGGGGCAGCACTATAAAGTCGCAATGAGTACGCACTGTCACAAGTTGTTACCAGTCCTGATATGACCTTAGATATTGCAAAGACGTAAAACAACAAACAAACCAAAAGAAGAAAAAGAAAAAAATATAGCCCATAACACTGAACTTATTATGGCTAACCCACTAACACGCTAACCCCCTTCACAATATACTAACATCTACCTTTTTACAATGTAATGTAAACGGCCGGAAGACCAGCGCCTCGGCGCTGAAAGAATGTTTATTCTGATGAATAAATTGTTTTACCAACAACAACAAAACAACAACAACAAAAGTATTGTGATGGATCAGTTTCTGCTCTACCTGTGGAATAAGGCACTAATTAATATACAGTTGCTTTACAACATCAGGGTCCTCCCCCGGTGTTTTCTGTCATAGCAGAATATAAGTGATCTGTTGGTGTCCAGCAGGGTCGCAAGTAACCTCCTATCAGGGGGTGGCTGCTAGCCCTGGGTGGAAGGGTCCACTATAAAAGGGCCTCCCCCCCCCCGCGCTAGCGTGCTGCCACCCAGCGATCATTCTGGTCACTAAGGATCAGCGTAGTCGAGACTGCCACAGTGTGGTAATGAAGCTCATTGTCAACTACCACAATATAAATTTAATTAAAATTATTTTTGTAATGAAACAAAATTAAATTAAATGTTTATTGAAAAAAATGTTTTAAGATAACATAAACACACGCCTAGTGAACACATATTACTCCTAGTTGTATTCAACCCCAGGGTTATTACAGCGCACTGTGAGTGGAGTTGATTTGATTTCGTTTGATGCATGCCAATTAAATGAAGCAGTTACGTGTTGCTCCCGGGCAGTATCTGTCTTGTGTCTGTTCTCTTCAAATGAGTAAAGTGCCTGTCACACCTTGCTGGATTGAGCAACACACAGAATTGTCTAGTACGGTGGTGGTCGGGCGTGATAAGTATCAAAATGTATTAGAATGTGTCAAAATGTTGCAATATCTGGTCAAAGGCGGCTGGACGAATGGACATGAAACGGACATGAAACGAATATGAAACGGACTTGAAACGGACATGAAACGGACATGAAACGGACATGAAACAGACATGAACGGATAGCCAATGAACGGTAAGTGGACTAAACAGACTCAAACCGGACAAGAACCGGAGACATCAATCCGGCAGCATCCATTCCAAATTTTGTGCATGTTCAAAACTTGTAACGAATCGGCCTGGATATCAACGGATATCAATGGGTATGCAACTGATACGCAACGGACACAAACCGGGCTTTGCCGGATATCAATGGATTTTGTTCGGTTTCTATCTGTTTCCCCAATCCGGTGATCTGTGACAGAGCCTTTATGTTTTTTTGTTTTGGATGTGTTTTTTTTTACATCACTGTTTGGTGCAAGACGAGATTGAATATTTATGATAAATAACGTGACCAAACTTTAATATTATAATAACCCCGACTCAGTTTGCGTAATGGACAAATTCATATCCTATTTGCCCTAAATGAAATATCATCGGGAACATTTTAGCAATGGATGGCCTTTTTAGTGGAGAAAACAATGCTTTTTTCATCTGCATGCCATTACTACCCAGGGAACAGAGAAGTAGGAAGCGGGAAGTGGGAATAACACAACATTATTTCCATGACAGGCAGGGTATCCGGCTGACTAGTGCAGCTCTACTCAATGCAGTTGTGAGTGACCGGTAGCAAGGTCCGACATGCAAGTGAAGTTATGCAGAATAATAGTTTACATGACAAATGAATACATTTAAGAAGACGTGTGGCTGCTATCGTGGGTTGTGTGCGAGAGACTATTCAGAAGCTCGTGGGGGCTAGGCTGGGGTTGGGGTTTTGAGGTTGAATTTGATTGTTTGAGGGGGTTTGTGGGCTTGGCAAGTGGAGTGGCTTGTCAGTGTGATTGACAGGTGGGAGGGGCTGCTTCCCTGTTCTCTGCACCCCCAGTAATGACAGCAAATGAGCGCCACCACGTATTTAATGCAATGTTTGTCTTCAGTTCTGTGACATGTATTTTTCAGGCATGTCCAAATTAAGTTATTAGCCCTATATATATATATATATTATATATATATATTATATATATATATTACATAATATATATAATATATATAATATATATATATATATATATATATATAAGTCAAATGTACTGTCCGAGTGGGTCTGGAGGCGATAACGACCAGGCACAGCTGGCATACAAGTGTTAAAGCTTATGACTAGTGGCTCTGGTGTGGCCGAATCTGGAACTACATGCAGCATGCCGTCATCATCATCATCATGCTGTCGGTCGCAATGCGACAAAGACTGCTTTTATTTCTTAACCGCCGCTGTTCTGTGCGGTTGTGCATTTCATAAAAGCTGCTTGCAAAGTGTTGAAGTGCTGCTGGCTTTTGCAAGTTACTAGCAGCACTCTCTCGGGGAGCAAATAGAGGTTTCACACCGGCAAGAACACGTCAAGACAGGTGCAAACTATTTGTCCCTGCAGTAGCTGGCCGGGAGATGTTGGGAGTTCCCTTCATCACCGCCCTTAATGCTGCCACGGAAGCATGGTTTTCTGTTAGGGTTTGCTCCCTTAGCCATTGATTCTATCAAGAACCTATACCACAAGGCAGTGGTTTATAACTTTGCAAGGCAGGGGCGTCAAACACCCTGAGGTATTTTAGCAGATAGGTACTGCATTACCCGCATACCCTAACAGGTAAACATGTTCTATACAGACGATCTACCAAACACTACTATTGACAGGTTAGTATGTTCTGTACAGATGGCCCACCAAACACTACTAGTGACAGGTAAACATGTTCTGTATGGACGATCTACCAAACACTACTAGTGACAGGTAAACATGTTCTGTATGGACGATCTACCAAACACTACTAGTGACAGGTAAACATGTTCTGTATGGACGATCTACCAAACACTACTAGTGACAGGTTAGGATGTTCTGTACAAATGACTCACCAAACACTACTGGTAACAGATAAACATGTTCTGTACAGGTGATCTACCACTGTAAACTGCTGCCGATATGGTGTACAATAAGCATTACTCACTTCATCAAAGTGTGGGTGTGTCGAAAGTGCTACAAATAAAGAAGGGTAGTAGAGCCGTAGAGCCTAGATAAATGGTATGTAATAATAGAGCAAGCTGAATAGAATTAGTGTCCTTGTATATATTCCTATAAAAGAGTATAGAGCACATATATATATATATTTACATATATTCTTTATTTTATTACTAGAAACAATGTATAAAGATAATTAGGTACTAAATTTTGTCATTATATTTAGCTAACTAAGTGGTGGTGGTGTATCAAGTTGGGATCAAGCATTCAGTGTGTGGTGCATTAATATGGAGGTCGTGTATTGGGTCGTGTTCTGCAGAGTGTTGTGTGAATACTGTAGTGGTCTGCCCGGACCTCTCAGGCAAGGAGCCGCATAGACAGGTAGGCATGGGTAGTGTGTTGATATCAGGGAGCCTAGGTGGTGTAATGGTTAGCACACTGGCCCGGAGTGCAAAGAGATGTGGGTTTGAGTCCCGCTCTAGGCGCAATATTTCCCATTTTCATCATACCCCCCATGACACTGGTTGCCGTGACCATGATCCCATACAAGCTTTGCGCTCTATGGTTGTTGAACCTACCCTGTGTATGTATGTGGTAGTGCACTGCCTGAATGTATGTAATTGTAAGCATTAAAAGACTTACAATTCCAGGGGACGAGTGTAGTGGTCTGCACTGACCTCTCAGGCAAGTAACCACATAGACAGGTAGGCGTGGGTAGTGTGGTGATATCAGGGAGCCTAGGTGGTGTAATGGTTAGCACACTGGCCCGGAATGCAAAGAGATGTGGGTTTGAGTCCCACTCTAGGCACAATATTTCCCATTTTCATCACCCCCATGACAATACCATCTGGGTTTAGGTTGAAACAAGTTTGTTTTATTTAACGAACCCTCTAGATCACATTGATTTTTATCATCGGCTATTGGACGTCAGGGTTTAGGTTTAATGCTAACTTAGCTGATTAACTGATTGTGGTGAATCTATTTTAGATCAAGCATTCAGTGTATAGCCATGTTCACACGGGAACGGTTTATGCCGCTTTATACAAGGCGGATAATATGAACCGAATTAGTGTCGCGTTCACACGGGCAGTACTTGGGCCAGAAATCGATATCAGCGCATGAGCAAGTCCATACTAAACAGCGCCAGTTTCGGTTAGTTAACGTCGGCACGAGAGAGTGTGGGTTCGACCTAGATATGTATAGACTGAATCATATTGTTTTGGAACGGTCAAAACTTCTGCTGGGCAGTGAAAACCTTAAAATAAATCATGAACAAAATATATGTGCACCTCTAGCAGGTTCATAGACCAAATTATATTATATAGTGTAACGTGCTTAATCCGCCTCAAGTAAGTCGGTTGCGTTCACACGGGCGATATAAGTTGAATCATAAAATTTGGTTCATATAAACCACCTACAGAGGTGGTTTATAAAATCCGAATTATATGATTTGAATCAGCCCTAAACAGCCTCAGCCGCGCGTTCACATGCCAAATGTAACCCAAACTATACAAGTCGATTTTTATGATTCGAATTAACTGCCCCGTGTGAACACGGCTTATGTGGTTGTGTGTATTTGGGTGTTTTGGGTGTTTTTCTATGTGTTGTATGTGGGTACAGTCTGAGTGTATGTATAATATATCAATTGTATAAGGGAATGATCCCCTTCCCACCCCTACCCCACCCTTCCTACACCTTCTTTCAAAACCTATCACCTAAAATTTTCCATTAAATTGACATAAAACCTGTCTGATGTAAGTCCCCACTGCAATCTCAGACTTCTGATCCCATCATTAGGCCACACACTATGGAACACTTCTGATGGGATTCTAAAATGGGCAGGTTTCTCGTATTTGGTATTGGTGATTGGATCCCCTGATTTGCATACTTACAATATAATATATATCTTTGTGTATTGGAGATATGTTATATCTTTTTGAAAAAAGAAGAGAGAAATCAAAGGAAGAAAGAAGTGTTTAAAGATAATTCTAGAATCATGCTCACCAAGTGCATAATACATATATTGAACTGGAATTTTATGCAGTTACTATTACAATTAATAGTCAATTTATAGTAATCTTCTATTATCGAACAGGATTTTCATGTGGTTATTATTGCAACTGATATTGTCATTTATGCACCATCAAATTGTAATGAACGGCCGGAAGACCAGTGCTCTGGCGCTGAAAAAAAGACATTATTCGCTGAATAAAATTAATTTAGTAAAATAAAATGTATTACATCATTTCCATGTGGGCAAATTATTGGCGATATGGTGAACTTTAACAAAAACATTAATTAAATAATTTTACTGCTAACCAGTCCAAGCCGAATTATCGGCATTTTTCGTTTGTTCTGAATGTATTTATCAGAATACATGTTTGGAATGTCATGTCCTAGCAACATCGTGTAGAATCTAAATTATGGGGCTGTCACACTACGATGTAACAACGTCAACGTAGGGAGAACGTGAAGAACGTTGAACTTCTCAGCATAGTATGCAAATTTGGGCACAAGTTGAACGTGGATGCAGCGTAGTGGACGAGAGCGTAACGTTGGTAAAGCATAGTGATACCGTCAATCACCGAGAGAGGACAACGTCACTACCCTCACGGAACGTTATGAACGTTATTCCATCGCCAGAAGAACGTTACGTGAAGTTAGCTATGTCATGAGACGTTGAATGTACGTTGAATGCATGTTCTCCTGACGTTCTCCTGACGTTCTCCTGACGTTCTCCTGACGTTCTCCTGACGTTCTCCTGACGTTCTCCTGATGTTCCCATTAAGGCTCGTAGGCATTTGCACTTGGTTTAATGTGGGTCAACATAGTGGAACGTAGTGGAACATAGTGGAACGTAGTTGAATGTAGTGAGCAGCGTTGAAAAAACGTCCGTTTAACGTCATTGACGTTCACTGAACGTGAACAGAACGTACGGCGAACGTAAACCCTTACGTTCGACCTACGTCGAAAGTTTTGAACATGTCCAAAACCTTGACGTAACTCGACGTAGCACGACGTAATGTGACGTAGCTCGACGTCATTCTAACGTCATTCTGGCATCATCATGACGTAACCCAACGTAATGACGAAAAATGACCACGTTAGGCTCACATTGGCTCGTTACGTTGTAGTGTGACAGGGGTATAATGCTCGGATCTGTGGCTGTGTACCTAGGCTATGAGGAAAACAATACAGACAAAGACAAAGGAAGAGAGTAAACTATATAGAAGAAGAGAGAATGCAGCCCTCTGGTGTATTGCTTATATAGTTACATGGGTTCATTGTAGGGTATCATACCACCTCCTTCCACAAATGGGAATCGTATCATACCACCTCCTTCCACCAATGGGAATCAAGCATTCCTGGTCGCACCAATAGGAATTCAGCATTCCTGTTCTCTATGGATACCAGAGGTCTGCCCACCACCAGTAGCTGTATGGCCCCATGGCCACCACCAACCTTGACCTTTTGAGTGTAGTGCCCCCTACCCCAGCAGAAGGGGTAGGCCCTGATTGCAATCGCACCCAGACCTGCCAGCACACCTATGTCTATTTACATGCCACTCACTGTTGCTAGGACGTAAAACCCCAAAACAAGGAAATGCACTCATGCAACCTGCGTCAGACGGTAATATTCCGTGAAAATCCCCAAAGCGTCTGCGTGATGCAATTAGTTAATTATTGATTCACGCTAATTGGGAATCGCCGCGGGGGCGCGTGGTGATGTGTGTGAAAACCTGTCAATGCACTGGTATCGCCAGAGTGACAGCGGCACAGACAGACACGCGCGCACACACGGACACACACGGACACACACGGACACACACATATGCACACACATGCACACAGACACAGATACACACAGACAATCATACATGCACATGTACTGACACACACGTACATAGACACGCATATGCACATATAGGCATACACTTTGTTTAACAACCCCCCAGCACAAAAAAAGTACACATCGGCTATTGGGGATTTTAGGCAGACACAGACACATAAAGACACACCGACACATGTAAATGCACAATGACACACACAGACACACACATATATACACAGACACGCATATACACATATAGGTTTGCTTGTTTGTTTGTTGTTGTTTTATGCCCTAACAACATCTAAGGTCATATCGGGATGGGTACTGACTTGTGACAGTCGCACTCATGGTGACTTTATAGAGCGCCAGGCTAGGAAGCGACAAGTATCAATTTTTAAGTCATTGGTTTGACTCGACCAGGTTTCGAACCCACGAACATATAGGTGCACACAGACACACCGACACACACATACAGACATACATATACTCACAAACACACAGACACACAGATACATACATACACACAGAACACACCACATACATACACATACACACAGACACGCACAGACACTCACAGACACGCACAGGCATGCACATACACACATACACACCACATGCAAATACACACATACACACAGACACCCACAGACACACACATACACATACATACACACACAGACAAACACAGACACACATACACACACAAACAGACACACACATACACACACATACAAACAGACACATACAGACACTCATAGACAGACACACACATACACACAGACACACACAGACACACACATACACACACATACACACACAGACACACACAGACACACACAGACACACACAGACACATGCAGAGACACACATACACACACAGACAGACACACACAGACACACACAGACACACACAGACACACACAGACACACACAGACACACACAGACACACACAGACACACACAGACACACACAGACAAACACAGACACACTGACACGCGGCAGTGGGCGAGCCGACACCCGCTTCTGAAGGCTACCAATTGCCCTGCCAGCGACTCGCTGATTGGCTGATGAAGACGTCGACGTGGATGACGAGGACGTGGGGCAGCGTGCCCCTCCCTCAGTACTCAACCCATAATCTTGTATTTTTGTTAAGAATAAAAAGGAATAAGAATTTTTCTTTTTAAGCTGGCTAAGAGGGATTTGAAGTGGGAAATGTCGAGTGAGGGAGGGGATGGCAATGTTATGGAGTGGATGTGGGGGTGAGGTAGAGGTGGGGGTGAGGTAGAGGTGGGGGTGAGATTTGGGTGGGGGTGAAATTTGGCGTGGTGCTGAGGTAGAAGTTTGGGTGAGGCAAAGGTGCGGATGAGGATTGGGTGAGGGTTACGTAGGGGGTTGAGGTGCGGGGTGGTGGTGAGGCAGAGGCGGGGGTGAGGTAGGGGTGGCAGTGAGGCGTGAGGTCGGCGGTGAGGCAGAGGTGGGGGTGCGGTAGGGGTGGTTGTGAGGTAGAGGTGGGGGTATAGGTAGAGGGGTGAGGTTTGGGGTGGGGGTGAGGCTTCGGGTGGTGGTGAGGCAGAGGTGGGGGTGAGATTTGGGTGGGGGTGAAGTTTGGCGTGGTGGTGAGGTAGAAGTTGGGGTGAGGCAGAGGTGCGGGTGAGGATTGGGTGGGGGTTAGGTAGGGGGTGAGGCTTGGAGTGGTGGTGAGGCAGAGGTGGGGGTGAGGTAGGGGTGGCAGTGAGGCGTGGGGTGGGGGAGTGAGGCAGAGGTGGGGGTGCGGTAGGGGTGAGGGGTGAGTGAGAGGTGGGGGTTAGGTAGGGGGTGAGGTTTGGGGTGGTGGTGAGGCAGAGGTGGGGGTGAGATTTGGGTGGGGCTGAAGTTTGGCGTGGTGGTGAGGTAGGAGTTGGGTGAGGCAGAGGTGCGGGTGAGGCTTCGGGTGGGGTTGAGGCTTCGGGTGTGGGTTAGGTAAGGGTGGGGGCGAGTTAGGGGTGAGGGCGAGGTAGGGGTAGGGGTTAGGTAGGGGTTGGGTGAGGCTTGGGGTGGGGGTGAGGTAGACGTGGGGGTGAGGTAGGGGATAGGTGTGTAGATTGGGGTGTGGGTAGGGCTTCGGATGGGGGTATAGCAGAGCTGGGGGTGAGGCAGTAGTTCAAAGTTCATGGACCAATGGCTAATCTCCAATTGGGTGGGCGCGTCATGCTGATGCACACCGGTAACAGCATATGTCTTTTTTTACTGAAGAGTAGAGCTAAGTAACTGTCGGTTGCGTTATTGGGGTAATCATTGCTGTGTGAATAAACAGAGAAGGAATGACATTTAGTTCGCCATGATATTTCCACCACCCACTGTCGGAGCCAGCACGTGATAAACCATTGCTTATTTAGACCACAACCCTCTGTCGGAGCCAGCATGTGATAAACCACAGCTTATTTAGACCACCACGCACTGTCGGAGCCAACACATGATAAACCATTGCTTATTTAGACCACCACCCACTGTCGGAGCCAGCATGTGATAAACCACTGCTTATTTAGACCAACACCCACTGTCGGAGCCAGCACATGATATACCATTGCTTATTTAGACCACCACCCACTGTCGGAGCCAGCATGTGATAAGCCACTGCTTATTTAGACCACCACCCACTGTCAAAGCCAGCACGTGATAAACCATTGCTTGTTTAGACCACCACCCACTGTCGGAGCCAGCATGTGATACACCACTGCTTATTTAGACCACCACCCACTGTCAGAGTCAGCACATGATAAACCATTGCTTATTTAGACCACCACCCACTGTCGGACCCAGCATGTGATAAACCACAGCTTATTTAGACAACTACCCACTGTCGGAGCCAGCATGTGACAAACCATTGCTTATTTAGACCACCACCCACTGTTGGAGCCAGCATGTGATAAACCACTGCTTATTTAGACCACCACCCACTGTCGGAGCCAGCATGTGATAAACCACTGCTTATTTAGACCACCACCCACTGTCGGAGCCAGCATGTGATAAACCACTGCTTATTTAGACCACCACCCACTGTCGGAGCCAGCATGTGATAAACCACTGCTTATTTAGAGCACCAACCACTATCGGAGCCAGCACTATTATATATGATTATATATGGTTAGATATGATTTCATATGATTATATATGATTCGATATGATTCGATATGATTCGATATAATTAGATAATAATTAGATAATGATTATATAGTAATTATATATAATTAGATATTATTAGATACAACTAGACATGACTAGATTTAATTAGGTGTGGTTGGGTATCATTGGAATAATTCGATATAATTCGATATATTTCAAACGAGAGTAAAGTAGATAACAACCCGCCAAATGCATTTATCTCGAAGAAAGCCAGACACTGAAACCTATTGGAGGATACAAGATTACGTAAATTAATTCACAAAAATTACTTCACCAGGTTTCTCCTTGCCGCATATTCCACGAACGTATTATTTTTTTTAACAAAAACAAAAGTTTTATTGTTTCATGAGGGAAAACTGCCATTTTCTTGGAAGATACATTAAATTACAACAAATCTGCAGAAATCCATCGTCGGACCTTATTCCTGCCTACCGGTTTTCTTAAATGGCCAGGATTAAGTAATGCCTTTTCAATAGGATTATATGTCAAACTAATTCTATTTTTGTAAGCAAATCGAGCCCTCCTCCCAGGTCACAGGATTGTGTAGTTTTCAAAATGGCAGAGTGTGACCAGCAGGTGGCGGTTGGTTGTTGGCGTTTTAGGTCCTAGCAACATCTATGGTCATGTCAGGAAGAGTACCGACTTGTGAATGTGCACAACTCATGGCGACTTTATCGTGCTGCCCCTCGGGGAGAGCAGGTTGCCAGCACCATGACCCGATATCCCACTCTGTCACATTATCCTGACACTGAGCCAAACTGGTCATTGCCCTATCCTAATAATGCAGAGCACCTGGCTAGGAAGTGACAAGTATCAATTTTTAAGTCATTGCTTTGACTCGACCAGGGTTCGAATGCCACGATCTAGCAAAACGGGAGACGGACGCTCAACTCATTCGGCCATCCCAACTGGCCCAGCGGGAGATGGTTAGAATCGAGAAATGAGGTGGGAGAGACTGAGAGTATGCAGAGTCACCAGAGCATCCGCATACACAATTATACAGTGTGTTCGAAAGTTTATGGCACATTGCACCATATCGCATGCATTATCAAAGACTAAATAACTAACAACTAAAGCATTGCAGTATCAGAAAGCCATACCCCCGGAACGGACAAAAACACAAATATTCAGCAGAATAAAGGATTTATCCCTAAAATTCCTAGCATGACCGATGGCAGGTGGCTGGCACTTGCCATGTTGTGAGGACCCCATCCTATATTCCATCTTCATTACTGCTATAGTTTTGTTTTTTTACTAAATGTATTTTATTCAGCGAATAATGTCGTTTGTCAGCGCCAGAGCACTGGTCTTCCGGCCGTTCATTGCAATTTGTTGGTACATAAATGACAATATCAGTTGCAATAATAACCACATGAAAAACCTGTTCGATAATAGAAGCATAATATAAATTGAATATTCGTTGTAATAGTAACTGCATGCAATTCCAGTTCAACATATGTATTATGCACTTGGTGAGCATGCATCAATAAATGTACAAGATGACTCTAGAATTGTCTTTAAACACTTCTTTCTTCCTTTGCTTTCTCTCTTCTTTTTTTCAAAAACATATAACATATCTCCAATACACATATATATATTATATTGTAAATATGCAAAACAGTGGATCCAATCACCAATACCACCTGCCCATTTTTCAATCCCATCACAAGTGTTCTGTTCTGTGTGGCCTAATGATGGGATCGAGGTCTGAGATTGCAGTGGGGACTTACATCAGACAGGTTTTATGTCAATTTAAAGAGGTTATATATTTTTTCTATCACCTCCAATACGCTTGACAAGAGTATTTCTCTCAGCTCCGAGATACAACTGATGCACTCCGTTGTCCTGTATGCTTGAGAATTATGGACTTTCATAGCAGAGCTTAGAAGAAGAATAGAAACCATGGAAATAAAGTGCTACCACAAGACACCACACATCGCATACAGAGACCATGTTACCAATGAGGAAGTCTGTTCAAAGATCTAGTAGGCAATTGACCACACAAAGATCTGACCATCATAAAGAGATGTAGACTGCAGTTGTATGGCCATATTTCCACTTCATCAAGCCTGGCAGAGACCACCTTGCAAGGCGCAATGAAACAGGGAAGAAGACAAGACAGACAAAGGAAGAGGTGGGAAGATGACATCAGAGAATGGACAGTCCTTTGAGTTTGGCAAGTCCAAGAGGGCTGTAGCGAACAAGGAAAACAGGAGAAAACAGGTTACAAGGTCATCTGTTGTGCCCCAACGACGCTCGCAGTTAAGCAATTGATGATGATGATGATGATGATGCTGAAGGAGTAGGCTATTGGTTATACTCTGTTACACTCTGAATTGCGCCAGTCTTCCATTTTGTTAAGGAGCCAGTTGAGTGACAGATCCTTTCTCCTGGATTAATGGTACATGGAGGGTAATCAAATATATTTCATTCGGAAGTGACTGAGAGAAAGGGCTTGTGAGAAAGACTGATGGTTGGTCTGACTCACAAAACAGTGGGCTCACCATTTTTCTTTTAATTTCATATATATATTTTGAGGAATGACCTAATACATGAACGAACTAGCATGCATACCGGAAAAGCTCATTAAGGAAATATAGTTAAACAAATAAATGGGCTAGTAAGACATTTCAGAGATGTGTAGACATTTTTTAGTGGTGAAAATGGTCATCAAATATACAATCCAGTTAAGCTATCTTACAATTCTATAAATCTGCTGATTTTTAGTTTCTACTATGGTTTTGTCTGTGTAAGGTAAATAAATACATTGAGCATGTTGGCGAGGCTAACATGGATAATTTGCGTACGAGGCCAGTTTCTCCTTTCCTGTTATCGCTCACTCCCTTTTCACGCTCACTTGCTGACCTGGCACTGTCCTGTGCACTTCACTCTCCCACCCACCCTCCCTCTTACTTGGGGGTGCGTGCTGATGGGTCTACATGTCTCCTGCTCTGGTCTGCTCTGACCTGCTCATCATCTGGTCCCAGTCGGCCGCTTGATCACGATTACCAAACATGAACTGGGTCACTGTCACCCGCTTGCCTGGCCTACCTGTAGGTTGATTTATTTTAAATAAATTTCTTAAATAATCTCTGCTTGTTTCTGTTACTGTTCTGGGCAGAGTAAAGTGAATTAGGTTTATCATTCAAATGTATTTTAATTTGAAGTAGCTTTTAATTTAAACGGTTAAGTTTGGAAATATTTGACGTAAAAAAAAAGAAGCAAAATTAATGTTGGCATGCATTTTAAAAATGTCAGACATCCTAGGCTTTTCAACTGTGACCGGTTCTATTAAATTGACTTAGTATTTATTCCTTCTGTGCGGAAATACAGGTTTAATATTTAATGAGTGCATCGGTATCTAATTTGGGTATGCGGGATCAAATGGCGGCAAGTGTTTTGGGTTGGAAAATGCAGGTTCATCGGATTATGTAGTTTTAATGAATAAACCAATCAGCTTAAGATCAAAAGACACAGTTGATTACTGGCGAATTTGACTCTAGAGCTGTCCCTCAACCAGGATCTCCTTTGTTAACTCGGCTGCTAGCAATCAGGTTATTTTTAAGTAGTGCAAAACGCTGTAAATACAACAACCAACTGTGACAGGTAATATTAAATTGTCATCACAAGAAGAGCAAAACAGAAGCTAGGCCCAGAGACGCGATCACAGTGTTTTAAGGCCACCGCATATTACGCGGCATTTAAAACATTATTATTTGCAGTAGTGTTTTGGTGTGGGGGGGTTAAGAGAGAAAATATCCCTGAACTCTGCTGATTGGCCACCATCTTGGTACATTAGTAGTAATTGGACGCGGTGGCCGAATTGCTAGAGCGCAGGCTTCCCATGGAGTCGGGAGTTCGAATTCCAGCCGAGTCAAATTGAATGACTCATGAAATTTATAGTTGTCGCTACCAAGCCTGGCGCACAGCATTAATAGGATAGGACAAGGACTGGTTAGCTCAGTATCAGGGTAATATGCATGTGTGGTATAGTGGGTCATGGTGAAAGGTCTGGTCCTGGACCTTTGTAGTTTGACTTTACTAATTTCAAGTACATATGTATATATGTATGTACCCCTGTACATACATATATACAAATGGTCTCAAATGCACTGCATGGCCCAGCATGCTAAGCCCCTTCTGACCCCCTTTTCAATGCCCATTATATACCGAGTACCTAACATTTTTCTTGAAATTGACCCAATACCAGTCACATATAAATCCCCACTACAATCTCAGACCTCTCATTCGATTCATCAAATCATACAATGCAAAGAACTAACAATTACTAATCAAATGACTCAAACAGTATTGCAAAAATTAACATTATTCACATTGACATCCAGTTTTCCTGTCACCATCATATCATATCCATCAGTATATAATGACTTACATTTATGGGCAAATCATTGTAGGTATTTACTAGATATTAGCATATTAATTGTGATTAGGTCCACTGCATATATACTGTGCATGTATTTTAAACCATGTTCATGTGGTGTGAAAGGTTAAAATTCCATTGGGTCAGTAAAAGTGTAGGCTCAGGCTTTCTATTGACCAACTGTCTAATGTTGAAAACAAGACTATTGAGACTTATCCATGATAGCCAGTATAAAGACAAAGTATGACTGCATCAATTTTTTTGTGTGGGTATGATTGTTTGTGTGTTGTTGTTTTATGTCCTAGCAACATCTAAGGTCATCTCAGGAGGACGGGTATCGAATTGTGACAGTGCGCACACTCATTGCGACTTTATAGTGCTGCCCCACTGGAAGATCAGGCCTTCAGCACCATGACCTGATATCCCACTCAGTCACATTATCCTGACACTGAGCCGACCAGTCCTTGTCCTATCCTATTAATGCTGAGCGCCAGGCTAGCAAGCGCAAGTATCAATTTTTAAGTCATGGTTTGACTCGACCAGGGTTCGAACCCACGACCCCACGATCTACCAACACGGGAGACGGACGCTCTAACTCATTCGGCCATCCTGTCTGGTCTATGATTGTTTGTTTATTCTGCTCATAACTGTTAAGTATGCACTTGTTTTCGCTGCTGTGCAATATTAGATGGATCCCTGTGAGTATTCTCATGGCTTTTACGATATGGCCAGAAATGTTATCTTCTGTAGTCATTCAGGTAAAAGTTATAATAAGTTTCAATGTAGGACATGTTCAGTTGGAGTTAGAAAAGGAGTCAATATAATGTATGTACCATACACAGGACCATCTGAAAAAGACGCAGGGTATGAGGCAGTCTTTGCAATATTTGCACAGTCCCAGGGAGTGTGAAGAGAGGCGGGGCCTGACCTTCTGACCAGCCGAGTCGGTGATAAATACGAGCAATCGTGATGAGGCCAACCTGGTCATGAAGGCAAGAAGCGGCAAACAAATGCAAGCTGACCTGACCTTAGGAGGTGGTGTCTCTATATTATACCACGTCTGCCTGTGAACCAACACCAAGTTTACTGACCTTAGAAGGTGGTGTCTCTATATTATACCACGTCTGCCTGTTAACCAACACCAAGTTTACTGACCTTAGAAGGTGGTGTCTCTATATTATACCACGTCTGCCTGTGAACAAACACCAAGTTTATTGTGGCCTTAGAAGGTGGTGTCTGTGGTATACCGCATCTACCTGTGAAGCAACACCAAGTTTATTGTAGCCTTAGAAGGTGGTGTCTGTGTTATACCACGTCTACCTGTGAACCAACAGCAAGTTTACTGACCTTAGAAGGCAGTGTCTGTGTTATACTACGTCTACCTGTGAACCAACACCAAGTTTATTGTGGCCTTAGATGGTGATGTCTGTGTTATACCATGTATACCTGTGAACCAACAGCAAGTTTACTGACCTTAGAAGGCAGTGTCTCTGTTATACTGCGTCTACCTGTGAAACAACACCAAGTTTATTGTGGCCTTAGATGATGGTGTCTGTGTTATACTGCTTCTACCTGTGAAGCAACACCAAGTTTATTGTGGCCTTAGATGGTGGTGTCTGTGTTATACCCCGTCTACCTGTGAACCAACAGCAAGTTTACTGACCTTAGAAGGCAGTGTCTGTGTTATACTGCATCTACCTGTGAATGAACACCAAGTTTATTGTGGCCTTAGATGACGGTGTATGTGTTATTCTGCATCTACCTGTGAATAAATAGCAAGTGTACGGACCTTAGAAGGTGGTACCTGTGTTATAGTGCGTCCACCTGTGAACCAACACCAAGTTTATTGTGGCCTTAGGAGGTGGTGTCTCTATGTTATGCTGCGTCTACCTGTGAACCAATGCCAGGTTTACTCACCTTAGAACGCGGTGTCTGTGTTATATCACATCTACCTGTGAACCAATACCAAGTTTATTGTGGCCTTAGAAGGTGGTGTCTGTGTTGTACATGCCTACCTGTGAACCAACACCAAGTTTATTGTGGCCTTAGAAGGTGATGTTTGTGTTATACCACATCTACCTGTGAACCAACACCAAGTTTACTCAACTTAGAAGGCAGTGTCTGTGTTATACCGTATCTACCTGTGAACCAACAGCAAGTTTACAATTAAACACCCCCACCACATATCCCTGATATTATCTGAATGTATTCCATTTGGCTTTATTATTAGTAGTAGTAGTATTATGTTCACAGGCATTGCTGTATCCATTGTATTCATTGGTATTATTTTAATCTTTGCATAAATGTAATGAATCAAATAAAAAGATTATCCTGGAAATATGAAGAGCGTATGCACTGCACTGTCAACAGGCATGTTATCTTTCGTTTACGTGGGTAGATTCGACCGTGAGGTGATCTAATAGATTCTGTTATTTTAAAGCAAAGGACAGGCCCCTTACAAAAATAATATTCCCTTGTTATTATTAGAACAACAAGAGTCATTCTAATATTCTAACATCGGTTGGGACCACCAACCCCACCAGCCTTTTCCACCATCGGACTATGAATCTCCTTAAAATTTACTCACTATTCTCCTAAATTCCGTCATGATATGACCTTAGATGTTGCTAGCACGTAAAACAACAACAAACAAACAAAGCTAAATTCCAAGTGTTAGGCTAGGTAGCAACGAATATTACTTCTTTCTAAATCATTGGTTTCACTCGGCCGGGATTCAAACTCCCGACCTTCTGCATTGGCAGCCTGCGCTTTTACCTATTCGGCCACTTTATCCGATAGTATCTAAGTTACTTAGTTAGACATAACCACCGCGTCCCGTAGTATCTGAATTATTAAGTTAGATATGTAGAATCAAATGTAAATTGTCTTGGTTTTGAAAAAATTGATGCTTTCTGCTTTAATATGCCAGACGTGCATATTAATATGCCGAATCGGTAGAGCGCAGGCTTCCGGTACGGAAGGACGGGAATTTGAATCCCAGCCGAGTCAAACCAATTACTTTCAATGTATGAAACTTGTTGCCACCTAGCCTGGCGCTAGGATAGGATAGGATCGGACAAGGACTGATTAGCACAGTATCGGGATAATGTGACTTGTGTGGGATATCGGGTCATGGTGCCAGTGGGGCAGCAGTATAAAGTCACCATGAGTGTGCACTGTGACAAGCGGGTGGTACTCATCCTGATATGACCTTAAATGTTGGTAGGATGTAGTTGGTTGCTGGCATTTTACATTCTGGCAACATCTAAGGTCATACCAGGACGGTGTAAAAACAACATGTTGTTTGTTGGGGTTTTACGTCCTAGCAACGGCTATGTTCATATCAGGACGGTCATCATTAATAATGCTAATTGAACTTGACGATGAAATAACCTACTCTCGAACGTTTTCTGATAATCTAGTCTAGCCCACACGTTGTGTGGTAGAGTACCACCCACCCACCCCCTCCCACACACCCACGCACCCACGCACCCGCTCGTCTGAACGCTGGTTATATACGCGTCTAAACACCCATAGCCTCGAAGACAATTGTCGCCCACACCCAGTTCCAGGGACGGGCAAACGGGCGCGTTACCGACGCCGTTCGAAATGACAAATGGAGGCGGGAAAACAGTGTCGTCTGCCTCGCCGCGGTAATTATAATATGGCGGGAGTGTGGGGCCGGGGGGGGGGGGGGGGGGGGGGGGGGGGGGGGGGGGGGGGGGGGGGGGGGGGGGGGGGGGGGGTGGAGAGGGCGGCTCTCCGGGGACGGCACGGCGGGCGACACCGGAACGAGACTCCGGCGAATTGCAGCGCCACAACGAGAGGAACCGACACTAAATCAACCACGGCTTGTCCTACTTCAACCCAACAACTACACCCTACCGCCGCCACCCACTCACCGCTATCCTCCTTCCACCACCACCTCCTACCGCCACCATCCCCTAACCCAGCCACAACCATCCCCTACCCTTACGATCCCCTACCCACCACCTCCTACCACCACCATCTCCCACCACCACCTCCTACCCCCACCATCCCTACCCCCACCATCCCCTAACCCAGCCATCCCCTACCCTTACAATCCCCTACCCACCACCTCCTACCACCACCATCTCCCACCACCATCTCCTACCCCTACCATCCCTACCCCCACCATCCCCTAACCCAGCCATACCCTACCCTTACAATTCCCTACCCACCACCTCCTACCACCACCATCTCCCACCACCATCTCCTACCCCCACCATCCCTACCCCCACCATCCCCTAACCCAGCCATCCCCTACCCTTACAATCCCCTACCCACCACCTCCTACCCTACTATGGAACACAATGTCTTGTTTTATTCAGCATTTAGACATATCATTAAATATTTAATGATATGCCTAAATCGAATTATTGATATCATTAAATAATATTCAATGACATCATTAATTATTTAATGATATCATTAATTCGATGTAGAGATATTATTAAATATGTCGATTTAGACATATCAATAAATGTATTTGAACATATGTTTAAATCGAGCTACATTTTATTCCATTTAATCATATGATCAAATCCATGTTATCATCTCATTAAATCTATTTTATCACATCATTAAATCAAGTTCATGAGATGACAAAATATGGTACATTTAGACATCCCCACCATCTCTCTCCCCCACCATCCCCTACCTTCACCACCTCCTACCCCCACCATCCCCTACACCTACCATCCCTACCCCCACCATCCCCTACAGTAGTGCACATCTTACACCTCAACTCAGCCCGCCCACACACACAATGGTTTACCACCACTACTCCCCCCACAACCAATGATGTACATCCCATCATCCCCCCCCCCCACACACACACTGGAGCACATCCCACAGGCCTGTATGTCATCTGCGTAGATGTACATAGTAGGCTAAGTTATCATATAGAGGTTAGGAAGAAACTTTGAAAATTCAAAAAAACTAATATAGAAACTACTAACAACCAAAACCGCAAGGGTTGGTCCGAGAAAGATCAGGTAAAGACTCCTGAGTGCGGGACCAGACCAATCCAGTATCACAGCTGTCCAGCGTTGAAAACAAGCACCCTCGCGGGAGCTTATAGTTATACGTTATGGGTAGAATAACAAACTTGTCACAACAAACAAAAAATCTCACTCCTTGTGTACACAATGGTTCATCCATACTACTCCCCCACAAGCAATGATTTCACATCCCATCACCCCCCCACACACACACTAGAGCACATCCCATACCCCACCTCACCCCTCATGTACACAATGGTTCGTCCCTACTACTCCCCCAACAAGCAATGATTTCACATCCCATCACCCCCCCACACACAGACACACACTGGTGCACATCCCATACCCCATCTCACCCCTCATGTACACAATGGTTCGTCCCTACTACTCCCCCCACAAGCAATGATTTCACATCGCATCACCCCCCCCACACACACACACACTGGAACACATCCCATACCCCATCTCACCCCTCATGTACACAATGGGTCGTCCCTACTACTCCCCCACAAGCAATGATTTCACATCCAATCACCCCCCCCCCACACACACGGGTGCACATCCCATACCCCACCTTACCCCTCATGTACACAATGGTTCGTACCAAGTACTCCCCCCACAAGCAATGATTTCACATCCCATCACCCCCCCCCCCACACACACACACTGGAGCACATCCCATATCCCACTTTACCCCTCATGTACACAATGGTTCGTCCCTACTGCTCCCCCCCCCCACAAGCAATGATTTCACATCCCATCACCCCCACCCACACACACACTGGAGCACATCCCATACCCCATCTCACCCCTCATGTACACAATAGTTCATCCCTACTACTCCCCCCACAAGCAATGATTTCACATCCCATCAGACACCCACACACACACACTGGTGCACATCCCATGTCACCCCTCATGTACACAATGCTTCGTCCCTACTACCCCCCCCCCCCACAAGCAATGATTTCACATCCCATCACCCCCCCCCACCCACACACACACTGGTGCACATCCCATACCCCATCTTACCCCTCATGTACACAATGGTTCGTCCCTACTACCCCCCCCCCACAAGCAATGATTTCACATCCCATCACCCCCCCCACACACACTGGTGCACATCCCATACCCCACCTCACCCCTCATGTACACAATGGTTCGTCCCTACTACTCCCCCACAAGCAATGATTTCACATCCCATCACCCCCCCCCCACACACACACACAGTAGAGCACATCCCATACCCCACCTCACCCCTCATGTACACAATAGTTCATCCCTACTACTCCCCCCACAAGCAATGATTTCACATCCCATCACCCCCCCCCCACACACACACACACTAGAGCACATCCCATACCCCATCTCACCCCTCATGTACACAATAGTTCATCCCTACTACTCCCCCCACAAGCAATGATTTCACATCCCATCAGACACCCACACACACACACTGGTGCACATCCCATACCCCAACTCACCCCTCATGTACACAATGGGTTGTCCCTACTACTCCCCCCACAAGCAATGATTTCACATCCAATCACCCCCCCCATACACAATGGTACACATCTACCCATACACTCACCCTCCACACAATGGTGCACACGTACTCACTCACTCCCTCACACACCATGATTCACACACACCATTCACCCCCCCCCCCCACACACACACCCACACACGAGAGTATATATCCCCTCACAATGCTGAACACCCCGTACCCCTGCACTCCGCTCCCCCCGCCCCCCGAGTTACGGGACACACCCCGACTCCCCAGCCCCCCTCCCCCCCACACACAATGACACACATCCTACACCCTCGCCAACCCTCTCACACACACAATTCCCTAGTGGGAATGGGCGATAATGAAATCAGTGACAAAATATAAGATGCTAAAAGGGAAGTTGCTTTGCTACACAAGCGCCACTATGTGGGGATGGGGCGGGATGTCGGGGAGGGGGCGGCGAGGAGGTGGAGCAGGAGGGGGATGTCAGGGAGGGGTATCAGGGGAACAGGTTGTCAGGGAGGGGTATCAGGGGAAGGGGGTGTAAGGAAGGGGTGTCAAGGGAAGGGACTGTCAGGGAGGGGTGTCAGGGGAAGGGGGTGTCAGGGGAAGGGGTTGTCAGGGAGGGGTGTCAGGGGAAGGGGGTGTAAGGAAGGGGTGTCAACGGAAGGGGCTGTCAGGGAGGGGTGTCAGGGGAAGGGGGTGTCAGGGGAAGGGGTTGTCAGGGAGGGGTGTCAGGGAGGGGTATCAGGGAGGGGTGTCAGGGGAAAGGGATGTCAGGGACAGGTGTCTATAGAAGGGACAACATGCTGTGGTTGACATGCCCTATCTGCATCTGAGCATAACCAGCAGTCTAACAACTGAAACCTACTCGGACCGGGTAGAGCGCAGGCTTCCGGTGCAGAAGGTCGGGGAGTTCGAATCCTGGTCGAGTCTAACCATGACTTACAATATTGATATCTGTCGTTACCTAGCCGGGGGTTCTGTGTGAATAGGATAGGGCAAGGACTGGTTAGCTCAGTTTCAGGGTAATGTGACTGAGTGGGAAATTGGATCATGGTGCTGGTGGCATGGTGTCCCAGTGGGGCAATACTATAAAGTCGCCATGAGTGTGCACTGTCACAAGTTGGTGCCCATCCTGATATGATCTTAGATGTTGCTAAGGCGCTAAACTCCATGAAACAACACACATAGACCAGTGTTGTGATAATTGAGGAGGGAGGTGAAGTAAATAAAGGGAACATTGCGCCTAGAGTGGGATTCGCACCCATACTTGTACCATTACAGGGCTAGCGTCTTAACCGTTAGGCTACCTACACTCCCTGATACAATCAACCACACACACTTACCCGTATATGTTGCATTTCACTTGAGGAGATCAGTGCAGCTGGCTACAACAGTTAGAAAGATGAGACAATAGTAACATGGACCATGATCGGTTGATTGATTGATTTATTGATTGATTGGGGATTTACCTACTAGCAACATAGCAGGTAATATTACTAGGAGTATACAACTCAGATGTCGTTATGACAGGTAGTAGATGACATGTGAATTATGACGATATCCAAACTTGAAACACTCCCACCCGTCCCCCACTCCTACACCCTCTCCCACTCCCGCCCTCTCTCACACTACTACACCCTCTCCCACTCCCAGCCCCTCTCCCACTACTACACCCTCTCCCACTCCCATCCCCTCTCTCACTCGCACTCCTACACCATCTCCACTCGCACCCCCTCTCCCACATCCTCACCTCTCCCACTCCTACACCCTCTTCCACTCCCAGCCCCTCTCTCACTCCCAGTCCTACACCCACTCCTATCCCCTCTCTCACTCCCACTCCTACACCCTCCCCCACTGCCACTCCCTCTCCCACTCCCACCCCCTCTCCCACTCCTCCACCCTCTCCCACTCCGACCCCCTCTCCCACACCTACACCCTCTCCCACTCCCACCCCCTCTCTCACCCCCACTCCCACACCCTCTCCAACTCCCACCACCTCTCCCACTCGTACATACTCTCCCACTCCATCCCCTTCTCTCACTCCCCATCCTACACCCTCTCCCACTCCCACCCCTCTCTCACTCCAACTCCTACACCCTCTCCCACTCCCACCCCCCTCTCTCACTCCCACTCCCTCTCTCACTCGTACTCCCGCTTCCACTCCCACTCCCTCTTCCACTCCTCCACCCTCTCTCACTCCCACTCCCTCTCTCACATCTACTGCCACTCCCTCTCCCACTCCCTCTCCCACGCGCACTCCCTTTCCCACTCCTACTCCCTCTTTCACTCCCACTCCCTCTCTCACATCCCACTCCCTATCCCACTCCTACTCCCACTCCCATTCCCACTGTCTCTCCCACCCCCATCCCCTCTCTCACTCCTACTCCCTCTCCCACACCTACTCCATCGCCCTCTCCCACTCCCACTCCCACACCCTCTACTAATCCTTGTCCCTCTCCTTCTCGTACTCCCACCCCCTGTCCCATCCCTCTCTCTCCCTCTCCCACTCGCACTCCCTCTCCGACCCCACTCCCTCTCCAATTCCCACCACCCTCCCATTCCTCTCCCTCTCCCTATCCTTCTCCGTTACATTCTCCGTCTCCCTGTCCCTCTCAGTTTTCCTCACCCTCTCCATGTCCCTCTCCCTCACCCACTCCCACATGTCTCCCAGTCCATCTCCCACTACCACCCGCTCTTCAATCCCGCTCCCTCCCCCGCTCCCACTCCCACCCGCTCTCCCAACCCTTCTCCCTCTCCATCTCCTCCTTCTCCCTCTCCCTCTCCCACTCCCACCCCCTCTCCCATATTTCTCCCAGTCCCTCTCCCACTCCCACCCGCTCTTCAATCCCTCTCCCTCTCACTCTCCCACTCCCATTCCCACCCGCTCTCCCACCCCTCTCCCTCTCCATCTCCTCCTTCTCCCTTTCCCACTCCATCTCCCTCTCCCACTCCCGCTCCCACTCCCACTCACTCCCACTCCTGCTCCCACTCCCACCCCACTCCCACGTCCACCCATACCCCTTCTCCCACCCCTCAATGCCCAATTGTCAGCCTATTACACAACCCCCCCATACCCCCCTACTCCACCCCTCCCCGATCTTACGTCAACCTTAGCCCCACCGCTGACCCCAGCCTCAGCTAAAACCATTCCACTTGCCGGGTCCATAATCCACTTTGCCCTGGAGACTAATCCGGGCTGACAGAAATTAGGTCGTGAAATACATAATGCATGGCCCGCGCTGCACTCTAGCGGCAGCGTTCTGAACTAAACCGGGTTGACCACCCTGACCACCCTCGTTTAATTTGCATGTGAGTGTGACAGCATTGAACACAGCGGCGTTAAAATCGTAGTTTGCTCGTTTTTAGAGTCCGAGTGAAAAAGTCACTGAATGTAAAAAAGATGCTTTAAAAACTAGGATTTGTATGATTTAAACCGGAAACACTTTCACTACGATTTAACATGTGTAGTAAATAATCCGCCCTGACCTCTCAGGCAAGGCGCCACACAGACAGGCAGGTGCGGGGAGGGTGATTGGATTAGGAAGCCTAGGTAATGTAATGGTTAGCATGCTAGACCCAGGATGCCAAGAAGTGTGGGTTTTTAAAACCTGTTTTAGACACAATGTTTGCCATTTTTATCACCCCCATGACGCTGGTTTCCATGACCAGGATCCCATACTAGCTATGTACTGTATGGTTAACCTAAGTGTGTATGGAAAAAAGTTTGTTTTATTTAAAGACGCCTCTAGAGCGCATAGATTTTTAGCATCGGCTATTGGAGGTCAAATATATGGTCATTCTGTCATATTTCTTTGGAGGAAACTCACTGCTGCCACATAGGCTACTCTTTCCGATAAGGAACAAGGGGTCTTTTATATGCACTTTCCAACAGACATGACAGCACATATCACAGCCTTTGATGAACAAGTTGTGGATCACTGGTTTGGGTATGTGTAAGCGCATTGGCTGTATGTATGTAACTGGACATAATAAAATGACTGATGGATGTAAATGATTTGGAAGACTTATTATTCCAGGAAAACAAGCGTTGTAGCCTGCATTGGCTTCTAATCCCACTTTATTTCAGAGGCATGACAGAAACAAATGAAAATGTATGATCATATTCAGACTGAATGCACATAAAATATGACAATCCCACTTTATTTCAGAGGCACGACAAAAACAAATCCCATTACACTATCTAGGCCCCCTGACGGGATGGTCAAATGAGTTAGAGCATCCATCTCCCATGTTGGTAGATCATGGGGTCATGGGTTCGAACCCTGGTCGAGTCAAACCAATGACTTAAAAATTGATACTTGTTGCTTCCTAGCCAGGTGCTCAGCATTATTAGGATAGGGCAAGGAGCAGTGGAATGAGGAAGACTAGTTGTCTGCGACTGAAATGTCCCCTGCTTAAACAACTAATGTACCAACAACAACAAACAAACACAAATTCTTTAACTTTGAATAGATGCGCAACCATGTGTCTGCATTCCCGCAGTGTGCATCTATTGGGACAAATAAGGTACTTGGAATGCATTGCTGGTGATTATTAGATGGAACTCTTACATTGCTTTACGCTATATGTTCTCTTTCCTGATTTGGTAAAGTTAAAGCATCAAATTTTCGAAAGCAAAATATTTATCTGGAATTGACCCTACATATCCAACTTAAATACTGGTGCGTTTATTAAGTATGGTTTTTCTTGAAGATGTATACTGCCTGTCATGGATAAGTCTGAATAGACTTGTTTTCACAATTAGACAGTTTGTTGACGGAAAGCCCGAGCCTACACTTTTACCGACCCAAGGGATTTTTAACCTCCCATACCACATAGACATGGTATGAGAGCAACTGGCCTTTGATGACGCTGTAAGTTATATATATACACAGCGGTGTTGCTACACATAAGGGCATACTACACCAATTTAATAGAACATGTTACTGTTGAAGCTGATCGTATCAGACTTTTGGCATGCTTGCCAAAAGTAATTTTGCATGTTTACACTTCAAATATCTCCAAAGTTAGCTTAAACTAATGTAAGGTAGAATATAACTACAGTATAACGGTGTTAAGCCAAACTTGAAGGGACCCTAGAAATTTGTTTGGATTAACCGATCATTGATTTAACCGAGCTTTGACTTTGACTTGGCATTGGCAAAAACGGGGGTGCATTATGAATGTACAATGTATGTGGACACTATGATTATTGTTTTTTATGTATATCCAGTTTAACCCGATTCAATCAACCTCGGTTAAATCAAACGATCGGTTAATCCAAACTTTTTTCGGCGACCTGGCAACATACTCCTTAAAACCACATGAAAGTTTGGTTTAACTGTACCGGAAGTGGCCTGGGGCTGACAATTTTGTTTGGATTAACCGATACTTTGGATTAACCGACTTTGGTTTAACCAACTTTTTTTTATATCATAAATGGTAGTATTTTGCGGGGCCGCTGAAAAAAGTTAGGAATAGCCGATCCTTTGGTTTAACCGAGCTTGGCTTAACGGGGTTGTACTGGATCAAGCTAGTATATTTATCTCAGAAACTCAAAAGCATCGGACTACGCAACTTTAAACAAAACAAATCTGGGCAAACTTCATGCCATCATCAAATCATTGGAAAATAAGTTTGTATCATCAACATTTCAAACTGTTCTTGTACCGTAAGGTGGGGTGGGGTGATGTCAACAGAGAGAAAGCTGCGCCTAGAGTGGGATTCGAACCAACACTTATTGACATTCCAGGGCTAGCATCCTATACTCATTACTGTACGCTCACTGATGCAATCCCCCTCTCTACGCCTACCTGTCTATAGCCGTGTTCCCACACGGGAGTTAAGTTGCCTCAACTAATTCGCCTTGTCTAGTTCGGCTCACATTCGCCGTGTGGACGCGATGCTAGAGCTAGTTTGCCTCATCTAGTTAGCTTCAAGTAAACCATGTCGCGAGGTAGTCCAGATGAAGCAAACTAGCTTAAATCGGCCCAAGTTCATAGTGTGAACGGTAGCGGCTTAGATGAGCCGGATTAAAGACGTCACACGCATGCGCAGTCGAGACCTGAGTTTGTTTATTTTCCTTTCGATCAAAAGCACATGTTATATAATTTGGTCTATGAACCTGCTAGAGGTGCACAGATATTTTTGTCATGATTTATCTTAAGGTTTTCACTGCCCAGCAGAAGTTTTGACTGTTCCAAACCAATACGATTCAGTCCATACATATCTAGGTCGAACCCACACTCTCTCATGGCGACGTCGACTAACCAAAACTGGCGCTGGTTAGTATGGATTTGCTCATGCGCAAATATCGATTTCCGGCTTAAACCGCCCCAATACTCGGTGTGTGTGAACGCGCCACTAATTCGCTTCATCTAATTCACCTCATCTAAGTCAGCCTAAAGTTGTGTGTGTGAACACAGCTTATGTGGCTCCTTGGTGAATGCAATATTCTACAAAGGTAAACATAATTACTTCACGTGTTAATAATAGCGATGGTCTTATTAAATTGTGCACACTACTATGGTATTATATTGTCGTGGGGAGGAGCGGGACGTAGCTCAGGTGGTAGAGTGTCCAGCTGTTTAGGTGTGGGTCATCGTACTCAGTGGATCCATTTGCAGTTTGGGTTATTTTCCGTTCCACCGATCCTGCTCAGTGGATCCATTTGCAGTTTAGGTCATTTTCCGTTCCAACCAGTGGTCCACAACTGGTGCATCAATGGTTGTGGTATGTGCGGTCCTGTATGTTGGAAAGTGCATATAAAAGACCCCTTGCTGCTTATTGGAAAGAGAAGCATATGTGGTGGCAGTAGGTTTCCTCTAAAGAAATGTGTTAGAATGACTAAATGGTCCAATAGCCGATGATAAAAATCAATGTGCTCTAGAAGTGTCGTTAAATAAAACAAACTTTATATTGTCGTGGGGTGATACAAATCGGAAATACTGCACCTAGACCAGTGTTCGAATCCACAATTGTTGTCATTCCAGTACTAGGATCCTAACCATTTGACTATCTAGTCTACCTGATGCAATCACACTACAAATGCCTACCTGTCTATATGGATTCATGCCTGAGAGGTCAGTGCAGACTATTACAGTAATCCCCCCTGGAATTGTATGTCTTTCAAATCGTTTAATTCAATAAGTCGTCCAATGCTTACAATTAAACACGTACGAGCATTCCGTCCTGATAAAACCTTAGATGTGGCCAGGACGTGAAACCCCAACAACCAACCGACCTAAAGGCAAGTACACTTGGATATGCATAACCAGCGTAGGTTCCCGAACTGTACAGCACGTCACTTCTACAACATCCTGGTCATGGCACCAGTGTCATGGGGGTGATGCAAATAGGAAATATTGCACATCAAGCAGGATTCAAACCCACACTTCTTGGCATTCCCCGGCTACCATCCTAACCATTACACTATCTAGGCCCCCTGATGCAATCACCTTATCCATGCTTACCTTTCTATGTGGCTCCCTCTCTTGTGACCAGACGGGATGGCCGAATGAGTTAGAGCGTCCGTCTCCCATGTGGGTAGACATTGATACTTGTCACTTCCTAGCCAGGCGCTTGGCATTATTAGGACAGGGCAAGGACTGGTTGGCTCAGTGTCAGGATAATGTGACTGGGTGGGATATCAGGTCATGGTGCTGGCAGCCTGGTCTCCCAGTGGGGCAGCACTATAAAGTTGCCATAAGTGTGCACTGTCACAAGTCGGTACCCGTCCTGATATGACCTTAGATGTTGCTAGGACGTAAAACAACAACACACACCCTGTCTGTGAGGTCAGCGCAAACTGCGACAGTATTATTGATATGGTGATTGATTTTCCACTGGCTGCCTGCAATAGTTATTGAATGCACTGCTGTTGGTAATACTAATAACCACCATTACTTGAAAGTGTTGTTTTGGTTCTAAGCCAACTCACAACAATCAGCTCACAGGCTTGTTGAGAACCTAACAGACTTTCAAAACTTCAACCCGGTAATTAGTCTTGGATCCTTATATTATAAACCGGGTGCGGTGGCCTAATCGGTAGAGCGTGGGCCTCGCGTGCGGAAGGTCGGGATTTCGGTTCCCGGTCGAGTCAAACCAATGACTTTAACATTAATACTTGTCGCTTCCTAGCATTAATAGGATAGGGCAAGGACTGCTTAGCTCAGAGTCAGGATAATGTGACTGAGTGGGATATCGGGTCGTGATGTCAGCGGCCTGATTTCCTAGTGGGGCAGCACTATAAAGTTGCCATGAGTCCGCACTGTCACATGTCGGTACCCATACTGACATGATCTTAGATGTTGCCAGGGCGTAAAACAACAACAAACAAACAAATTCTACAATAAAGTCTCGCTCACTTTCCCTTCCTCTCCTTCAGACTCAAACAACTAACTCACCCCGGCATTAATTTCCCTGATTACGATAACTGAGAAGCAGGCAAATCAAACAAAGAATTATCCAAAAATCCATTACGCCATTAACCAGCTGTTGCCTCCTGGCTCATTGAAGATATTTATTTTATCAACAAAAATGCATTTTAATTAAGTGTTGCATTGAGAGTGGAGGGGAGGGAGGTGAGGGGGAGAGACATTTAAAAAAAAAAAGTTGTTAAAAGCTGCACAACTTTCTCCCTTAGGCCAGGATGAGCATTAAGCTAGAGGCTGCTTCCTCATCTGTCCATCACTTTCATGCGATTCTAGAATTATCAGATGGAACGCCTTAAATTGACCACTTCCGGTTGTGTCAGTGCCGCGACGCATTGCCTGGGCGAAATCTCACAACACAGGCGTGTGATGAAAATTAATGATGATCACTGAAATGACTGCCATTTTGGAAATAGATTGCTTCATGGGGAGTTGTAGCCTTCATTACTGGCATGGGCAGGGAGGAACATGGAAGCACAATTGGGAATAACATAACTTTATTCTCAAGACAATCGTCGTCATCAGCGGAATCGGTTTAGGTTGCACACAGTTGAGCTGGCCCACAAGCGAAGTCTGATATGAGCTTGAAGTTATGCAATAATGATAAATTGATCATCAACATATCTACAGTGTTTTTCATGAATGGGCACGTTAATACAGTAGTGATATAAATCAAACAGTGGTTTGTGATGATTGAATTATCAATCAATTAGGGTGAGTAGCATCATCAATCAAGGTATGAGTAGTGATGGAGTAGGTGGATATTATTGGATCTAACATAGTCATAAATCATAAATGAAGATATACACATCTAATCATATTTTTTAGTTACAAGTTTTTTTAATGTTAAATGTTTTTTGGTTTTATTTTGTCTCATTATTGTTTATTTTAATCGAGACAAGTGCCAAGGCCTGGTGTGTCCTCGTGTTGTTAGTTTATGGCTGTTATTAGGGTTTTGTTGACCTTTTTTTTGAGTCGGTGGTGCTGATGTATGTTCGGTGGGCCTGGGAGGCCCATCCCCCAAATCTTTGCACCTCAAGTTTGGTGTAACCATGGCTGCTGTTTTCCTTATGACGTGTAGGGTGTAAGGGTCATTTACGCCTATGGCCACTTGTGTGTCCTTCCATACACTTGCTGTGTAGGGTATGGTCATGGTGTCCCCATGAGTGGCTGCCTGGGTTGTCGTGTCGGGTCCTTTCTTATCATGCGTCTGTATGCAGTGACTGGACACAGTACTGGGTTGGGAGCTGGGGCTAGTGTCAGGGTCCTGGACTGAGCATTGCCCTGGAGATTTTTTTACCAATTCTGCTCTATCTTGAGGTTGCCATGTCTGCTCTTGTTGTGTGGCATGTGCGGTCGAAGGCATTCGCTGCTCTGGGAGCCACCTCCGACTGTCTCGCCCCCGTGTAATACATCACAAGAATGGTGAATCCCGCTACCCTGTGCTTGTGCATGTCCTGCAACTTGTTCACCACTGCCTTTATTGTGGTGATTGGGACATGGGGCATGGGCCATGGCTTATGGTCCTTTGATCTCTTCAGTGCATCCATGGCCAGTCTGACCCTGATGTCATCCAGTGGGTCGAGTGGCGCTTTGTTCAGGCGGAAGTGCATGCGGATGTGTGATACTGTGTTGGCCACTGATGATGGCCACTCTCGGGCCGCCACATCTTCTATCCAGCATCCGATCTCATCTGCTGTGGGTTCCATCGCAGTGAACCCAAACTTGTTGCAGTGGTTCCTGCATGCTTTTACTGCGGCCCGGTTGTTGGACCATGTGACTGGTGCCCGGGCCTGGGTCTGTGTCATCTCCACCACTGTCTGTAGTCGCATGTACTCCAGATCTGGATGGCAGAAAACAGTCTGTTGTTATCTCGTCCTTTTTAATTGTTGTGTTGACCTGCCGTATGGTGGCTCTCAATTTGTCTATCAGTATTGATATAGAGTCATATCCGGTGAGTTTATGGTTATTCCAAGCCATCTAACCACTTGTGCTGGTGGCTGAGTCTTCTCAGTTGCCTCTGGTAGGCCCAGCTGATGAAAGAGGTCCCTGGTTATGGGAAAATGGGCATGGGATGTGGCTGCATCTGGCGCTACGACGATTAAGTTGTCAAGATACATTATAGCATTTACACCTTGTTGTTTGAGCAGGTATACAACTGCTTCCGCTACCCATTGAATATGGCAACTGGAGCCCCTGGCCCTCAAAGGGGACTAATATATCCAGGTAGAATCTATTGCGCCACCTGGCACCGAGGAGTGGCCAGTCGAGCGGACATGTAACAACATTTTTATATGCTCGACTGATGTCCATTGTAAATATGTAGCTGTTCTCACCCTTGGACCTGAGTTCATGTGTGAAGTCGTTGACTGTGGGCAATGTGTGCTCTTGTATATCACCGAGGGCCATGTTTTTGATAATGTAAGCATTAATGGAAGTTCTTACTGGAAAGGACATGTCAGTTATAATCCTCCTTTTTGTTGGCTCGGCCTTTTCCCTGGTCATTATCAGGGAGACGTGGTACCATGGTGTAAATGGCGGCTCACTGTGTGGGCCGTACACTGCTCCTAGGCGCTTCTCATTGTCCATGTATCCATCCACCGCCTCCGGGTGCTGATTGGCACTTGGATGATTGGGGCAGCCGATGCTGTCGGAGATGGGCCCGAGGTATCTGAGCGGGAAGCCATAGGTGATAAAGTCCAGTAGCTGCCGGTGGTCGTCGGAGTTTGTGAGCCTGCAGGCCCATTCGTGGTGGTTTAATGATGAAGGTACAGGTAGTCAGACCTCCATTGCGTTGGGGAGGCTGTTGGCCGTAACCTTGTCATATATGGTGACAATGTTGGGCTGTAGTACCGGTGTGGCAGTAAATAGCAAACCCCTGGAAATTGCACACCCTGGGTTTTGCGATTTACTAGGTTGTGTCAGCCGTGCAGTGCTCCTGTATCACATCAAAATTGATGTTGTTTGATGTGTAGGATGCATGGTCACGGCCAACTTCTCCATCGCTGGGAGTTACGTGGCAGTGGACACGGGGCGCATCATTGTGTGTGATTGGAGCGGTGTCGGTGTCTCGCGCCGTTTGGCCATTGGATATCACTACTCTCCCCAGGTGTGTTCTGACAACTGTCTGTCAGTTCCCACCTGGTGTCCCTCTCAACAACCTCATAAGGAAGAAAGGGAAGACAAGTTGCAGAAGATTGACAGTGAAGAAGTTGTGCTTTATTGGCATCAACTCCTGTTCACCTACTGGTGACCTACCACCCTCACTCCTTACCAACTAACTGCCCACACAGATCCTCATGACTCTTGCTAGTGTGTAAAAGAATCAGTGCCTACAGCCCAGTGCCTTTTGAATAGCTGCTGCTAGTTTGTGTGTAGAAAGTGGAGTCTCAGACAGAGTGTCTGGAGTCCTGGACGAGACAGCCTAGAGAGTGGGGTTGTCTCTGCCTAGAGAGCCTAGCCAAGAGTGCCTAGAGTGGGGTCTGTCTGTCAGGTATAAGGACTGCAGGTGACTGGGCTCCCACAGCCAGCCAATCAGACACCCACTACAGCTTGGAGGGGGGGGGGGACGACAGTCTAATAGGGGGCAGCTGTCACTCAACCCCCAGCTGCAGATGGTATCCATAATGTATGCAGGATGGCTGGGTATGCTTCCCCATTGGCCCTGTGGTAACAGGTAGTTGCAGACAGTTACAATAAACATATATTAAAAATGCCCTTCCCCTCCACTTGCATTCTTTCTGCTGCATGGAGGGGACATTTCACTAATCATTAACAGTCTCTTAAATATGAACATCACATTACAATCTTGGTCGCTATGTGTTATCACATTTTCCACATAGGTGCTTATGTCACACAGCGAGTGGGCACCCATTGCTTCTCTGTTACATAATCCTGGTCCCTACTCCATCGCCTGAGAATAGTAATGCTCTTTGCCAATATATAAATCCGAACCGAAATCTGTATATTTTACAACGCCACTTGACTTTACCCGACCTGACTTTTCCCGACTTGACTTTACCCGACTTGACATTACCCGGCCTAACTTTACCCGACTTGACTTTACCCGACTTGACTTCACCCGACTTGACTTTACCTGACCTAACTTTAGCCCGACCTGACTTTACCCGAATTCACATTACCCGACTTCACATTACACGACTTCACATTACCCGACTTCACATTACCCGACTTCACATTACACAACTTCACATTACCTGACTTTGCATTACCCGACTAGACTTGACTTTACCCGACATGACTTGACCGACTTGATTTGACCCGACTTGACTTGACCCGAAGGTTAAACCTCTTAACTGCGGTAGATTAAACTACACTAGTCCACATGCTAACATACCCGTAGTAGGATAGGTAAATGAATCACAAAGAAATTGTATTTGTATATGGGCTTGCATTGTCAACTGAAATGTATATCTCTGGGTGAATTAATATATATATATATATATTTATATATATATATATATTTATATATATATATATATGGATAGTGATAAGCCCCTTATCGCCTGTAATAAGCTCTGTAGTGCTCCTCCTTCCCCCCCCCTGGGGATGGGGGTAAGGGGGGGTGCCCTCCATGCACCGCTCCACCCCCTGCACGGGGCCCGACACGCCACTCGCTGGGAAGTCTTAGGACATGACGGACGTGTTTTCCGCCTTCCCCTTCCTCCCTGGCCCATGCCGCGTTCACACCGCTTCTGCGCCGCCTGTGCTGAACCTCACCCCGGCCCGGTAAGCGACGACTGCACCCGCAACAGCCCGCTGGAGATGGCAGACCAACGGCAAACCAGTCCATCCAGCAAGGAGCGAGACCAAAGCATGGAGTCACGGGGCGACAACCCGGGAACGGCCCAGAGCCTGGAGACCTTCCAGGAGGAACAACCTAACCAGGAACAGAGCGAGACAGAAAGGGAGCTCCGGAGGCGGATAGACACCGTGCAAGCGCGGAAGCGGGAGTTAGGCCTACAACGCCAGCTGGAGGAACTCGAAGGGGAGGTAAAGGCCTTGGCGATCAAGGATCGCAGGGGGGCAGTGGCCCGGGACAAGAGTGTGGCGCGCCACGGCAGTCGGGACAAGGTGGAGACGCGCCACGGTAGCCACGAGGGCAGGCCGCGGGAGTCGGATTCGGCCCGCTCCGAGGGGGAAGCGGTGGAATCATGGACGGCCAGGGACTCCAAACACCGTTCCCACCAGAGGAGGAAGAAGTCGTCCCCCCGCCGCCACCGGCATTGCCGATCGCGCAGTAGCAGCAGCAGCAGGACGAGAAGCTCAAGCCGAGAGAGACGCATGCGCCGTAAGTACAGCCTGAAAAACTATACCGACAAAGATCAAAAAGACATGACGCTACACGATATCATATTGGCTAACCTCAAATGGGCAGTAGCATCAAAAACTATGTCGGCATCCGACAAAGACGGAGTGATGAAGCACGTCGGGTACATGGTAATGAAGGCGTCGGCAGATTCTTACCCGAACAAGGCTTATCAGGGCTATGATAAAGATATACGCCGCATAGCTATCAATAAGGGGATGCGCGCCTTCGTAGGCGGCAACATGGACGTGTCCATGGAACATTTCGCGGTGGAGAAGCGGTCTCACCACGGAGTAGCTAGATCGGGGGCTCACCCGGCTAGACGCCGGTGGCCAAACGCAGAGGGCCATGTGACGCCTGGAACAGCGCGGGTGGCTGCGCCAAAGGATCCAACTGCGAGGACCATCATAACTGCAGGCATTGCTGGGACCCGGCCCACCGAGGACCGGACTGCAAGGACCGGCGCGCGAGCACTTTCAAACCGGCCAGGCGCTAGCAGCCAACCCCCGGCCCTCCGACTGCCCCCAAGGCGGCGGGCAGGCCGGGCAGCATGGGTGAGCACTAATTGTCTAATTGTCTTCTCTGTCTGTACCATTTTGTCTTCTTGCATTAGGTAGAACGTAAGAATTATTATATATATACAATAGACAATAACACACATGTAGTTGGATGAGATAACACTCTGGCTGGTACCTCTAAAGGCCCCTCCGTTTAATCAAATAGTTCAAACATCAAAATACAACAGACAAACAATTCAAATCAGTTCAAACAAAATACAACAGTCAACATTTCAATGCAAAACAAAACAATAGTCAAAATTCCGGCCGACTGGACACCGAATACGTGTCACGCCGCCCGAAGTCGCCTCCCCCGCATATCTTCCTCCTGATTGGAGGATAGCCTGATGCCCGCAAAATGGCTCCCCCGCAAATCTTCCTCTTGATTGGCGTTGGCCCGCATCTCAGCGAACCAAGAGACGGAGTAGGAGAGGCGGGACAGTGACCAACCCCCAGCCGGTCACATCACAATAGGGCCCCCTACAGCCTAAATAATATTAGCATAACTAGTTATACCCCAGATATATATATATTCATTACACATATTGAGTTATCAAACATGACCTGCTAAGTAAGCCCTACCAAAATATAGATATATTTATGTATGGGTAAAATCAATGTTGTATGTAATAGTGTGATGAGTTCCCCCTCTCCCTCACCAACCTCTGCCGGTGAAATGCCACATACACAGGCAGGTGTGTGTATGTTTGCTTGTCTGTGTTTCACATCCTAGCAACATCTAATTTAATTCCAGGCCGGGTACCGACTTGTGACATTGCACATTGCATGGTGACTTTATAGTGCTGCCTCACTTTAAGACCAGGCCGATGGCACCATGACCTGGTATTCCAATCAGTCATGTTATCTTGATAGTGAGCAAGCCAATCTCTGCCCTATCCTAGCAATGCCGGGACACCATGCTAGATAATTATCGATTTTGTAAGTTATTCGTTTGACTCGGTCAGGGTTCGAACCCTCACTCTCCCAAAAGCCAGCCAGCTAGTGCTCTTACCGATTTGTCTGGTTCCTGGGATAGTTGATTGCACCAGGGAGGGTAGATAACCTAATGATTAAGGTGCTCACCCCAAAATGACAGAATTGTAGGTTCGAACCCCAATCTATGCATCCTATTCCGGTTTGTTTGCAACACCTCTCTTGACCCTGGTGCTATGACCAGTATATTGTACATGTTGTGTGCTGTACTATGTTGAACCAGTCCTGTACAGCTAATGTAAGTAAGTGTATGACGAAAGTGCACTACCTGCATATTTGTGATTAATACATGTGAGACTTACAAGTTCAACGGCAGAAGGCAGAAGTGTAGTAACCAGGTAACATGCACTGACCTCTCAAGGTGAAATGCAATACACACACATATATATGAAGAGTTCAGGCGCAAAACCATGTAAACGCCAATCCAAAAATGTAGTTTAAAAAAAAGATTTTTACCTGAAAATAATTTCACTTCTCACTAACTCCACTTTTCATTTGATCACGTGGTTATTGAGCAATGAACAAATGAGAAGGAATATGAAAAAAAAAAAAAAATGTTGAGGGTTTGATTCCAATGTTTATCTCCATTTTTGGATCGGTGTTTACGTGGTTTTGCAGCTGAACTCTTCATATATAGAAAGGTGGATTGCATCAGTTATCCAAGATAGTCTAATGGTTATGCCACTCGCTGCAGAATGGAAGAAATGCAGGTTCCAGACCCCTCTATGGATAATGTTGCACCCCCCCCCACAATATTAATAACAGACCAAAACCCATTTTGGTCTGACGATGTCATCCATGGCACAGTGGTACTGCAGCACATCATAGATACTCATTTTATAGTACACCACCAGGGCTACTCAAAGCTAGATTGTGGGAGGGGTTACTAAAAAGTAGGCTATTTTTTGTGAGTGAATTTTGTAGGTGAAACCATAGTGAACCAGCTCATCGGTGCCATAACTCCTCTTTAGTCGGCTGAGGTGTCATTGAGGGAACGCTCAATGGGAGTCAAGTAGGGGGATGCTTCACCCGGTAAATAAAGCGGCACCAGTGTAAGGGCCACCGTTAAAGCAGTGACGATAAAGTTTGCGCTTATTCCCACACCTAGTGTCCCTTGGGGTATAATATGGTAATGTAATCATTCCGTGTGGAAGGACGCGTTGTACGGTTGGGGGGAAATAAATCATTAAAACAACCATCTCATGCAGATTGAAAATATTATACAGACATTTTATGCTATGGTAGGTGAAAGACAATTGTATTTCAATTCATTCTGTCCATTTCTGAAAGAAGAGAATAACAATTCTGGATATTTATATATATACATAGTGTTACAGTGCTAGTTCTAGTCTTTAGATATCGTCAAAGAAGCACTACAGACATTTCTTTTGCTGGTAAATATTTATTCTGTTGAATTATGTTACATCAGCATCGCAGTGCTAGGTCTTCTACCCATGCATAATCACATGCCAGAATTAATATAATGAATATTCATGGATTCTTGGAAGGACAATTTTACATTTTAAATTGTTTAAACATGAAATGCAAGTTTCATTGAATGTGGCTTCCACCACGAGTTGAAAGACTTCGGAAATCGATCGATCTAGTTTTCGTAACGTTGCGTTGAATATTCCGATATTGAGATATTCAGGAATGTGAAGGACTATTAGTGAATATCAAATGAAAGACGGGAGCATGCATTATATTGGAAGAATTTTTGTTGTTGAATAGTTTATTCTGCTGAATAAGATCAAATCAACTTAATACAACATTGAATATATTGGAGCATAAAGTGTCATCATCTTCATTATCATAATCATCATTAATTATTTAACCGTGAGAGTCATTTGGGCACCACAGATGACATTGCAACCCATTTTCTCCATTTTGCCCTGTTCTCCACTGCCCTCTGGGAATTGCCAAAACTCCAGGCTTGTCGATTCCGTGATGTTGATTTTTCCCATTTCTTCCTTTGTCTGCATTGTCATCTTCCCCTAAAGTAAAACTTCAGTGTCATCTAAGATAAAGAGGATTTTTTTTTTGTAAGACCATAAAATAGACAATAACAGCGTAACAGCCACACCCCTCACCTCCGCAACGATAGCAAATGATCAAGCTTTTTTGTGTTCACAGATCGAACTATAATCAGATATATTGATTGGGGTATTGATTGCATGCTATTTACTGCGTTAGTCAAAACTTGAATAACGCCAGTTAATTTATCTAATTTTGTTTTTAAATAAAATTTTGAGATTGTGCTTAGTAGAAGTCCTCTTCAGCGTCATTGTAATTCAAGTTGGAATTGAAACTGGCAGATAAGCAATGCACGCCACACAGACCCATTAATAGAAATGAGTATAATTAAACTGTGGAATCATTCGGGAAGAGCAGCATGTTCACTTGCTTTGTGAACAAGGGGATCATGTGTGAGTTTTAGACTAAAACAAAATAGGTTCCTGAATTGTGATGTTACTTTAACATCAGTAATTTATGGCGGAGACGGAACACTCTGAACTCAATGATACCTGAACTAGCACAAGACCCGGGTTCGAATCCACCTGCGGTTCAGCCTGCGGTGGTGGCGCCCCCTGTAGAAAGATGACTGAACTGCAAGCCCAATACAAGCTTCCCCCGCTAAAACCCAGGGGGCACCACCGGCCCGTCACCGCCAAGCACCACGACGAGACTCACGATTCGAAAATCTGGCCATAACTGCCGCAGACGCCTCCACCCAAGCACCCTCCACGCATTTCTTCACCCACCCACCCACACCTATAAGCAAGGACTCATCGCAAGGGTTGAGGGTTCGAGTCCCACCCATTTAACCATTTAGCTGATTGTCCAGGGAGAGGGATTCACTGATTTCCGATTAACGGTTATCGATACTGTACATGAGCCCTTCTGAAAATAAACACCCATTACATACTTCTCGGTCTCCGCTTTCGTAAATTATGGACTACCTCCCACTTATCTCGCACCCACTTATTTCCCACCCACTCATCTCCCACCCACTTATCTCCCACCCACTCATCTCCAACCCACTCATCTCCCACCCACTCATCTCCAACCCACTTATCTCCCACCCACTCATCTCCCACCCACTTATCTCATACCCACCTATCTCACACCCACTTAACTCACACCCACTTATTTCACACCCACTTATATCCCACCCACCTACCCCGCACCCACTCATCTCACACCCACTCATCTCACACCCACTTATCTCACACCCACTCATCTCACACCCACTTATATCCCACCCACTTATCTCACACCCACTCATCTCACACCCACTTATCTCACACCCACTCATCTCACACCCACTTATCTCACACCCACTTATCTCACACCCACTTATCTCACACCCACTTATATGACACCCACTCACCTCCCACCCACTCATCTCCCACCCACTTATCTCCCACCGACGTATCACCCACCCACTCATCTCCCACCCACTCATCTCCCACCCGCTTATCTTCCACACACTTATCTTCCACACACTTATCTACCTCCCACTTATCTCGCACCCACTCATCTCCCACTCACTCATCTCACACAAGCTCCTCTCACACCCACTAATCTCCCACCCACTCATCCCCCACCCACCCACATATCTCCCACCCACTCATCCCCCCACCCACTCACCTCCCACCCACTTATCTCCCACCCACTCATCTCCCACCCATCCACGTATCTCCCACCCACTCATCCCCCACCCACTCATCTCCCACCTACTCATCTCCCACCCACCCACGTCTCTACCTCCTACTTATTTATCAACCACTTATCTCCCGCCCACTTACCTCCCACCAAAATCGGACACCACTCTGACAACAGCAACATAACATATAAACGCACCAGTAAGTGCAAACCGTGCAAAACATAAAACCACCAAAACGTCGGGTGAAAATCTTATCGCCCAAGTAGATCCTAATGGATTGGGGAATTTCCATCGCAATCCACCCGAGAAAGGAGGTCAGCCACACTCGATTGGAGGTCCCCCATTGGGTGTAGTCGTATGATATCAACAGAAAAGGACTTGTTGTTTTATATTCCACCTAGCCTGCCAATTTGTTTTTTCCCCACAAACATCGGGATTCCTCATTCCTCACACCGATTTATATACTACAGAACAAACCAATAGAAAGACATCTTGACTTACTGACACAAACATACCCCAACTAACATCCAAATCCTACTGCATACAAAACAACACAATGAATAAAAGAGTATCTGAACACGCTGAACTAAGTAAGACTAAGTAAAGGTACTGGTATCTACCTTAATTGGAAATTCTAAACTAACAACTAAAACCTTTTATGTACATGTAAAAATGATTTGATGTACTTCATACTCATTACTTACTGCATTGTGTACACTTTAATTTCAGAATTTGCTTCACATTTCAATTTACTATATAAACCATGTAAAAAAAAAAAAAAGAATTGTGTAAATACAAAGATACCTGTAACACTTACGGTCGGAAGACCAGTGCTATGGTGCTGACAAAATGTATATCAATAGAATATTCATTTACCAAAAAAGAACAAAAAAAACCATTTTATTCGTAAGAACAAATTATTTCTCTTCTTCTAGACCTAGTTTGGTGTGGTTATTTACATGCACAAATTGTGTTTGTTTCAAACAGATAGTGTTGAGCAAATGAGTTGAACGTCTGCCTCACGCCTTGGTAGGTCATGGGGATTCGAGCCCTAGCCGAGTCAAACCAATGACTTAACAATTTATATTTGTCGCTATCTAGTGTGGCATTGCGAGGACAGGGCAAGGAGTAGTTAAATGAAGGAAGACCAATTGTCTCTCACTGAAATGTCCCCTATTTAATCAATTCATGCAAAAAAAAGTAATAACTGGCTCTCCTTTATTAAAATTAAAATTCTGAAGCCATCTGACTCGCCAGTGGCAGGAAACTGATCTGCCTGCAGCCAGGCACCAACTACACACCTCTTGGTGCAGACTTATACAATATCAGGCTGCTCAAGCTGTATCTCAACCATATAGCGTAGTAATAACGTTGGCTGTTGGAGGTTTACGTCGTGGCAACATCTAAAGTCATATCATGACAGGTATCGACTTGTGACAGTGTGCACTCATGGCGACTTTATGGTGCTGCTCCAATGGGAGACCAGGCCACCTGCACTGTGACATGATATCCCACTCAGTCACATTATCCTGACACTGAGCCAACCACTTCTTGCCCTATCCTAAATATGTCATGAGCCCAAGTACTGCACAGTGGAGATCTTGACTATGCTGAGTCCTGTCGCTAGGAAGTAACAACAGGTGGCAGCACGCTAGCAGGAACAGTTTCTTGGTGGACTGTTCCACCCTTTGCCAGTCGCCACCTCACGAGGGAGGTTATGTGCTACCCGGCTGGGCAGTAGTAACATGTCGCTTCTATTCTGACCATGACAAAATAAATGAGGGAACGCCCTCGGGTTCGAAGCAATCTCAGCCTTACTTGTCATTCCTCAAGTGGAGTAGGCCGCGCATCTATCACAATGCCAAGAGGCAAAAGCCCACAATGCCATTAACATAATATTTGCATAAAACTTAAAAGGTCTTTCATACCGCACATAAAATAGGAAGAAAAGATAAGATAATATCTAGAATGGAGAGCATTGAAATGAGGCTTAAAAAAGGATTTAGCTTTTGTGTTAGTTTGGAGACTTGTTGAGTGGTTAGTGGTACCTCGTTTGTCACTCATTTTGACACTCTAAGATTGTTTTCTGCATTGTTATTTTACGTCCTAGTAAGATCTAAGGTCATAAGGACGGGCACACTCTAAGAACACACACACTCCAACTGAATAAATAGGGCTTCAATCTCATTTTGGGGGATGCAAATTCCTTTAGACGGTTCGATGCTTATTTGCTCTGTTTTTGTCATTTTTAGTTGTCGCCTTTGTTATCCAACAGAAAGAGGCAGATGATGAAGTCCATAATCCCTTTGTCCCTTTCAAGAATTTGTTATTAAGCCTCGACCCAACTGTAGACGCTCGTCTGAATGAGCTACTAGAGTGGAAATTGCAACAACAACTACAGCCGCGTACTGATAACTGGACTCATGAGGTGTTGGCGAATGAGTCAGATGACACCCTGTTGGCGGCCTCCCAACACTCACAAACTGTGAAAACTAAAAAGAAGAAAAAGAAAACTTCCAAGCGTGAGTCTGATGAGACATCAGCTTCAGAATCGGGTCTATCGGAAGGTGATCGATCATAGGCCGAAAGTCACGGCTAAGAAGAAGAAAAACATAAGAAAAAGTCGAACAAGAGAAAACACTCCTCTTCATCAGAATCCTCCGAGTCTTTGTTTCTGTCATCGGATTCTGAAGCAAAGGCAGATGGAGTCATGGAAAAGAAGCTGGCTAAAGCTTCCAAGAAGAAGCGCTTGGATGCCAATAACTCAGTCAGTGTTAGAGCACTGTTGAGCACGGCACTCGATGGACATTTTGACACTTTCAAACCGACCGAGATTATCGGTCAGGGTGCAGAGAAGTACACCGGCATAAAAGGTGTGAAAGAGTCATTCATACATGAAATGGACTTGGTTGTCATCATGACGGACAAAATCAAAAGGTTCGAACACATGTTACACACCATGCAAACCGCCATTCTTTCCACCATTGCGGCGATTGTACCAGAGGCCAAACAGATGGCAAACCAAAACAAGTTCATGACATTGGCAACTGGCATGGATGAAGGCTCGGAGATGCTGGCAGCAACCAGCACTTATGCTACATTCAGAAGATTTGAGAAAGTGTTTAAGGGAGTCACAACGGATGCGTGGAAAGAAGTTACCAGATCAAAGCACATCAAAAACCAGAAGGGCAAAGAATGTACCCTCTTCATGGCCCCTAAACTGATTAAGGTCAAGACTTGGGAAAAGGCGCTGATGTTTGGAGGTCAACTCCAGGTACTGCTCAAGAGAGCAGAATCGGGGTCCAAGTATGGCAAGCAGATGGGCACGAACCACAAGGCGGATGACAGTTTCAGCAAGGCAAAGCGCCCGAGAACAGACACGATGAGAAGAGGGTTCTTCAGAGGCGGCGGAGGTGGGTTCCCGCCGCCCATGCCAGCATTCCATGGGTGTCCACAGAGAAACATGTTCAGGTGGAACGAGTTCAACTGACTGAACTTCGGCAGGGCTTCCGCTGCGCCAGGGAGACCGTTAGGTTTCCCGAGGGGAGGAGCCAGATAAAGCCACTTCCTTCTCCTCCCGAACAGCCAGCTCGGGTAAATAACAAGAATATTGCAGGCAATGTGGCTAATTGCTTTGATTACTGGTCAAACCGTACTCATTCGGCTGAAATCCTAGGTTATGTAAAAGGTATACAAATCCCATTTACTCAACTACCAGTTCAGGGGCAAGCTCCTGCTTTTTATGAATTCGGCATCCAGGATAAAATAAAAGCTAATGAGGCGGTTAACATGCTTGTGACACAAGGTATCATTATAAAAACAAAACATGTTAAAGGAGAATTTATTTCTAACATTTGTCTTAGGATTAAGCAAAATGGGGAGCCAAGAGTCATACTAGATTTAACTGAACTTAATGAGATGGTAGAATATGAACATTTCAAAATGTTCTCACTAAAGACTGCGCTAGACTTGACTACACCGGCAGCCTGGATGGGCACCATTGATCTAAAAGATGCGTACTATTCGGTCTCAATAGCACATGAATTCAGGAAGTTTCTCCGCTTCAATTGGGATAATAATTTGGATGAATTTGTTTGTATGCCCAATGGGCTCTCGGAATGCCCTAACATTTTTACCAAGTTGTTCAAACCTATTTATGCTAGGTTAAGCGAGCTAGGTCATATTACTTTTCCCTATATTGATGATTCGTTTGTTATTGCCGACCCGGAGTTAAAATGCAAGGTGACGTTGCAAGCACTTAGCACAGAACTCAAGAAAGCTGGGTTCTGCATTAATAAGAGTAAATCAGTACTAAAACCATCTCATGAGGTTACATTCCTGGGCTTTAACATAAAAACCATTTCAATGCAGGTGTCACTCACACAAAATAAAATTGAAAATACATAGATAGATAGATAGATAGATAGATAGATAGAGAGATAGATAGATAGACATATAGATAGATAGACAGATAGACAGTCCAGAATAAATAAATAATCTCAATTTATTCTTTGGAGTGAACACCTATGCCAAGTGCCGTATAATACTAACCACCTACACGGCTATTTCGTGTTCATTCCGGATTGCGATCAGTCATTCGCAACGACATTCCTTACTCCCCCATGCTAGAAAAGGATTGGTCCCCGTTAACCCTCTACGATCCGAACAATCCAGCTTAGATCTTCGCCACGACTCGGCCAATGAAATAATCACGTCCAAGAGCGGCGCTGCACCCACCCCCACCTTCCCCACTCCCCCGGTTTTGCTATTATGGGATGGCATGGGCTGCAGCGACCTTGACCTCACGATTGAATTGACCCCTCCTGTCAGGATGCATTCCCGTCGTGCAGCGCTCCGTGACAGCGAGAGGGCGGGTCCAGAGGAGACGGCGATTGTTTGGTTGGGTGGTCAGGTGAATAGGAGCTGCCCCCTGGTTGCAGCAATGGCGGGACTCTCCGCCAGGGGGACACGGACATCCGGGTAACTGAGCAGACGGAGCGCCAAGTCAGATCGGATCTGGGCGGCCGACATCACTTCCACTTACTCCTCCTTCTTGTCACTCTTTTCGTCTCTCTCTCTATCCCTCCTCCCTCCTTTCGCCACTCCCCTCCACCTCTCTCTCATCCTCTCTACTTCCTCCTTCACACTCTCCCCGTTACCCTCTCCCTGTCCCCTCTCCCTCTCCCTCTCCCTCACCCTCTCCCTCACCGTCACCGTCACGCTCTCCCTCTCCCTCTCCCGCTCCCTCTACCTCTATACCTCTCCCGCTCCCTACTCCCTCACCCTCTCCCTACTCCCTCACCGTATCCCTCTCCCTCTGCCTACTCCCTCTCCCTCACCCTCTCCCTCTCCCGCTCCCTCTACCTCTCTTCCTCTCCCTCACCGTCACCCTCTCCCTCTCCCTCACCCTCTCCCTCTCCCTCACCCTCTCCCTCTCCCTACTCCCTCTCCCTCTCCCCATCCCCTCTCCCTATCCCCTCTCCCTCTCCCTCACCCTCACCCTTACCCTCTCCCTCTCCCTACTCCCTCACCGTCTCCCTCTCCCTCACCCTCACCGTCTCCATCTCCCTCTCCCTCACCCTCACCCTCACTCTCACCCTCTCCCTCTCCCTACTCCCTTATCGTCTCCCTCTCCCTCACCCTCACTGTCTCCCTCTCCCTATCCTTCACCCTCTCCCTACTCCCTCACCGTCTCCCTCTCCCTCACCCTCACCGTCTCCATCTCCCTCTCCCTCACCCTCACCCTCACTCTCACCCTCTCCCTCTCCCTACTCCCTCTCCCTACTCCCTCACCGTCTCCCTCACTGTCTCCCTCTCCCTATCCCTCACCCTCTCCCTCACCTTCTCCATCTCCCTCTCCCTCACCCTCTCCCTCTCCCTCTGCCTACTCCCTCACCATCTCCCTACTCCCTCACCATCTCCCTCCCCTGTCCCTCTCCCTCTCCCTCTCCCTCTCCCTCACCCTCACCCTCTCCCTACTCCCTCACCGTCTCCCTCTCCATCACCCTTCCTTCTCCCTCTCCCTCTCCCTCAGCGTATCCCTCTCCCTCTCCGTCACCTCTCCCTCTCCCTCTCCCTCTCCCTCTCCCTCTCCCTCTACCTCCCCTCCCCCCTCTCCTCTCCATCTCCTTCCCCCTCACACTGCATGACACGACAGTCAGATTTTTGCTGCACAAACATTTGTTTTCAATCCTCCTGCTGACTGCTAAAGAAAAGTAATTGTGACAAAATAAATTGTGACAAAAATAAACAGTGATGAGCTCAGGCAGAGTTGTTTAAGTGCCAGTAATGACATGTTACAAAACCCTCGGTCAGTTGCCAGAGGCTGACGAAAGTTGAGCACTTAGCGAAAGCACGCATTTCTTTTGCGTTGCATTTTATGGAATTTTGTGTGAATTAAATACCTTATTGTGTCATTGCTTCATCTCTCCCCCTCCTCTCCCCTCCTCTCCCCTCCTCTCCCCTCCTCTCCCCTCCTCTCCCCTCCTCTCCCCTCCTCTCCCCTCCTCTCCTCTCCGGCCCTCCCCCACCTTTTCCTTCCTGTCCCCTCCTCTCCCGCCTCCTCCTCTTCTTCCCGACCTCTCCCCTCCTCTCCCCTCCTCTCCCCTCCTCTCCCCTCCCCTCCACTGCCGTCCTATCCATTCATCTCCCCTCTCCTCCCCTCCTCTCCCCTTTCCTCCCCTCCTCTCCCACCTATCCCCTCTTCCCCCATATTCTCCCCTCCTCTCCCCTCCTCTCCCCCCTCTCCCCATCTCTCCCCTCCTCTCTCCTCTCCTCCTCTCTCCGTCTCCCATCCTCTCCCCCTCCTCTCCCCTCCTCCCCCTCCTCTCCCCTCCTCTCCCCTCCTCTCCCCTCCTGTCCCATCCTCTCCTCCCCTTCCTCCTTCCCACCTCTCCCCTCCTCTCCCCCTCCCCTACCTCACCCCTTCTCTCCCCTCCTCTCCCCTCTCCTCCCCTCTCCTCCCCTGTCCTATTCTCCTCCTCCTACCCCCCTCTCACCTCCCCTCCCCTCCTCTCCTCTCCTCCCCTCTCCTCCCCTCTCCTCCCCTCTCCCCCTCCGGGCTATTCAGCTCTTCCCTGATAGGCTGGTTGTTGGTGTCTTACCCATACATACCTCCTCCCCCCACCTCTCCCCACCTCTCCCCTCCGCCCCTCTCCCCACCTCTCCCCACCTCTCACCTCCTCTTACCTGGCACTCTCCTTCCCCACCCTCTCACCTGCCACTCTGCCTCCCCACCCTCTCTCCCCCCTTCCTCACCTCCCAATCTCTTTTTTCCATTACCTTCTCTCCTTCCGGCATCCACTCTCCCTCTCTCTTCCTCTGTACCCACCGTCCCCCCTCTCTCACCCCCATTCTCTCCCTCCCTCACCCGCGATCTCTCGCACCCCCCCCCCCCTCCCACCTCACTCGTGATTCCTGGCCCCGTCGAGACTGGGATTCCTGGCCATCCTTCAGATAATGGTTGTTCGCCTGATGAATATGCTGGTATTCACCCACCATGAATCAATATATTGCCCTATAAATGTCATCCATCGCAACTCCAGATACAATGCGCCCTGATATAATACGTGATATATAATCTACATAATATGTGCGTATGTGTAATTCATTCTGTAAATATAGATAAAGGTTCTCATAGATATGCATTATAATAACTTGGAACTATTGGCTATTCGCTTATATATGTATATATATATATATATATATATATATATATATATATAAGCGAATAGCCAATATATAGTGGTAGTGTAGTTCAGTTAAATACTGAGGCGGTATATATATATGTATATATATATATATAATTATTATTATTCCATTACGAGTGAATGAGAAAACACAAATTTGGTCGTCAGTTTGAATCCGGGCCAAGTCAAACCAATGACCTACAAACTTGATGCTTGTCACGACCTAGCTTGGCACTCGGCATTACTAGGATAGGGAAAGGACTGGTTGGCTCAGTATCGGGATGATGTGACTGGGTGGGATATCAGGTCATGGTGCCAGTGATCTAGTATTCTTACAGCGAGGCAATGCTATACAACTTGCAATGAATATGCATTGGTACAAGTCAGCACCTGTCCTGACCTTAGATGTTCCTGGGACATAAATCCTAAATAAATCAAGACAAATAAACAAATCTAAAGGCCCTGTCACACTATGACGTAACGACGTCAGCATAGGTAGAACGTGAAGAACGTTGAACTTCTCGGCGTAGTATGCAAATTTGGGCACAAGTTGAACATGGATGCAGCGTAGTGGACGAGAGAGTAACGGCGGTAAAGCATAGTGATAGCGTCATTCAACGAGAGAGGACAACGTAATTATGCCCAGGGAACGTTATGAAACGTTATTCCATCGCCAGAACTATGTTGCTTTACGCTACCTTACGTTACTTACGTCATGAAACAGTGGCAAAATGGTAAACGTATGTTGGACGTCCATTAGGCGTCCGTTTTCCCGACGTTTTCACAATGCGGACTGCACGTTCCCGCCACCTTTAATGTGGGTCAACGTAATGCAACGTAATGCAACGTAGTGCAACGTAGTGACCAGCATTTCATTGACGTTCATTGGACGTGTACAGAACATACGGTGAACGTAAACCCTTACGTTCTAGTTACGTCAAAAGTTTTGAACAGGTTCAAAACTTTGACGCACGCCGACGTAGCACGACGTAACGTGACGTAGCTCGACATCAGTCTAACATCATTCTGACGTCATCATAATGTAATCCAACGTAGGTCAACGTAATGACGAAACGTGATCACGTCAGGCTTACGTTTGCTCGTTACGTTGTAGTGTGACAGGGGTATAAGAACTGAACAAAAAGCACCGCAATGAATGCAAGCCAAGTTGATTGCCTTTGACCTAAATAAGAAGTGCGTTTGTAGCGCTGGATGCTTTCTTTGCTGGCAGGTGTTAACTGTTTTATTTATCTTCTACAATGTTTGCTTCGGTTTGCTTTTATTTAGGACCTGGGTGGTGTTACATCCATAGTGTTTGACGTCGATGGAACGCCGGTTTTATAGCGATCCTGGCGGGTGGTGAAGAAGTGAATTCGCACGTGACTTGTTTGCTTTGTGACGTGTCACATTGTGAAATTACCCAAGTTGCACTTGGCCGGTGTAGCTGTATCTGGCAGGGATTGTGCATCCATGGCTGATTGAGTACAGTTTAAAGTCGCCCAGGTTGTGGTGGCGGGGGGGGGGGGGCACTCAACAATGACAACAACCAAAAACTCCCAACACACTCCCACATTCATGCGCCTTAGCGATGCATGTGGGAGTGTTAACCAAACCTGATGCTGAGAAATCCCGCATGGGGGCCAGGCAAGACTCAGGTGAGTTTATAAGCCAGATGAAATATTCACCGCCTACCCACAGTGGCGGTGAATGACAACTAGGTCTAAATCCGAGAAAAAACTGCTTTTGTATGAATCAACTGTAAATTATACTTTTGTAGTGTAGCTCTTGGTTCCAATGTTGTGTTTGTTTAGCGACCCACCAGCACAACAAGTAGACATCGGCTATTGGGGGTTCTTGGTTGCAGCATCTAGTGTTTATTTGTATTGATGTAGAGTTGATGAAATGGGAGATAACACACAAAAAGTCCAACAAAAATGATAGTCACTGAATGCTCTCGATTTGACTTTTAAAGTCTATAGCCGTGTTCACACACGGGCGTTAAGTCGCCTCAACTAGTTTGCCTTGTCTAGTTCGGCTCACATTCGCCGTGTGGATGCTACGCTGAAGCGAATTAGGGCTAGTTCGCCTCATCTAGTTCGCTTCAAGTAAACCACCTCGCGAGGTAGTCCAGATGAACCGAACTAGCTTAAGTCGGCCCAAGTTACCAGTGTGAACGGTAGCGGCTTAGATGAGCCGGATTAAGGACGTCACAGTCGAGACCTGAGTTTGTTGACTTTCCGTAAGTTTGCTCTATGAACCTGCTAGAGGTGCACAGATAATTTTGTCATGATTTATTTTAAGGTTTTCACTGCCCAGCAGAAGTTTTGACCGTTCCAAACCAATACGATTCAGTCCATACATATCTAGGTCGAACCCACACTCGACGTCGACTAACCGAAACTGGCACTGGTTAGTAAGGACTTGCTCATGCGCAGATATCGATTTCCGCCTTAAACCGCTCCGTGTGTGGACACGACATATGAATCTACAAGATTTCGTAAATGATTCACCAAAAATGTAACATTAGTGGTAAATAACACTACGACGTAACAGGCCAGCGAGTGGACAATGTAAAAATCACTCTTTTACGTCGAGATACATTGAGATACATCAACATTCTCGGCGTTTCAGGGCCAAATTGGACATCAGCGCAACATAGTGGATGTGGCGAAATGTTGGTGCAACGTAGTTGTAACGTGTCTCAATGAGTTAGAATGTCAAAATTGTAAAAATGGCCCAATGTAAGGCTAACAAGCCTCCAGCGCGCGCGACATCAGCCTAGTGAAACCCTAGTGTTGGCTTAGCCCAGGACTTGCGTAATTACACCCACCCTAACATAGCTATGTGTGACTCTGACATAATTTGTAATGTGAGTGGAAATCAGGCCCCCAAGTGAGCAGCGTCAGTCTAAGGACATTCCAGCATGCTCAGCGTAAGGACAGCGAGTGCTCAATGTGCTCGACGTGAGCGTAACAGATGCCTTTATATACTCAAGGGAAAAACGTTTGCACCACGTTCACACCATGTTCACAGCATGTTCGCTTTAGTTCGAAGAACATTGGTGCAAGCTACATATGCGCGACAGCCATTTGTCAACTACGTCGAATACGTCAAGACATGGTGGACTTACGTTAAACGAAAGTTAGACACACGTCAGAGACACATTAGACCTACGTCGAGATACGTTAACACCACGTTGTCAGAATGCTGGCTGCACCTTCCTCCAGGCTCTCGGTCAGTCTACTGTAAGTCAACATAGCTCAATGTAGACCCACATAAGTCTAACGTGAGTGCAATGTAAGCCCAACATAGACCAACATAACAGCCTTACGGCAAACTACGTCAAAAGTTTTGGGTATGTCCAAAACCTTGACATGTGTCACTGTATCTCGACATAACTCAATTTAACTCAATGTATCTCGGCGTATCTCAACATAGGCATAACAAACTAGTAATGTATCTCAATGTATCTCAATGTAATGGCCAAATTTCACCTACATTGGCTTATGGTACCACGTTATGTCGTACTGTGACAGGGGTAATAGATAAACATTTAACCATAAGCAATTTATTTTAAATGGCTAGCATATGAGATATTCAAAGTGAAAATATGGGGAAAAAATTAATGTTGGTGTCCGCGTAAATATTCTGACACCATAGGCATCAGTGGTAACAGGTTCTATATAATTGACTTAATATTCATTCTGTGCAGCAACAAATGCTTAATAAATCTACTATGATATATAACTCTCCAAAGTCAATGCTTGCCAATGGAAAACCATACCTTGTGGAATTGCCTTTGACTTCTCCAGCAGAGCTATAGATACTTTTCTATATAATCATGCCATGCCAGAATCACCAAGCCATTCCAGAAGAATCTGGAACTGCAATATAAATAATCTCATGAGATTTTAATCTAAGCAATGGATTGCTGGTATCAGTAGATTATTCATGGACACAAACAGTAAAGCCAATTTCAGGGCCAAATTGCTGCGACTAGAAATGTGAAGTGAGTATGTTTGAGTCTGACAGGATGGCGACATGAAATACATTCAAGGCAATGGTGACTTAGCTGCTCTTCTTTGCCCAAAACCAGACGCAGTGCCCGAATCGGTCTAGCGCAGACTTCCCGTGTGGAAGATCTGGAGTTCAATTCCCGGTCGAGTCAAAGCAATGGCTTAGAAAATGTATACTTGCCGCTACATAGCCTATCGACTACTACACTTTCATATTTTAATCTTTTCACAACCTAGCCTCGTATCGAGCAATGACTGGTTTGTTCAGTATCCGGATAATGTGCCTGAATGATGTATTGGGTCATGGTTCTGGTGGTCTGGTCTCCAAGTGGGGAAGCACTATAAAGTCGCCCTGAGTGTGAACTGTCACAAATCTGTGCATGTCCTGATATGACCTTGGTGGTGATGTTCTCTCTGGTGGAGTGGTTAGAGGGTCAGACTTTTTTCTAGGTTGGACTCCTAATCTGAATGTTGGTGGTTCGATTCCCCATTCCCCACACCTCTGCCAATTTGTATTTCCACTGATGTATACAACTTACAGCATCATCAAAGGCCAGTTGCTCTCATACCATGTCTATGTGGTGTGGGAGGTTAAAAATCCCTTGGGTCGGTAAAAGTGTAGGCTCAGGCTTTCTATCGACAAACTGTCTAATGGTGAAAACAAGTCTATTCAGACTTATCCATGATAGGCAGTATAAATCTTCAACAAGAAGATGCTACTACAACATAAAACCCTGGTAGTTAGAGTTTCATGTCCTGGAAACATCTAAGGTCATATCAGGATGGGTACTGACTTGTGACAGTGCGCACTCATGGCGAATTTATAGTGCTGCCCCACTTGGCGACCAGGCTGCCAGCATCATGACCTGATATCCCATTCAGTCATATTATCCTGACACTGAGCCAACCAATCCTTGCCCGATCCTAATAATGCTGAGCGCCTGGCAAGGAAGCAACAAGTATCAATGTTTAAGTCATTGGTGTGACTCGATGAGGGGGTTCAAATCCCAGAGTATAACATGGTCCATCACAGTCACTAACCTGATTGTCTGCATGTTTAAAGCTGCATTGTCTGATAGAAGCATCACATTTTCAAAACCAAAATAGTTATCTAGAATTGATCCTACATATCGAACTTAGATACCTGTGTATTTATTAAGCATCATTTGTTGCGGCATAGAAGGAAATACTAAGTCAATGTAATAGAACCTGTTACTGCTGATGCCTATGCCTATGGTGTCAGAGTTTAGACATGTTTGCCCAAATTAATTTGGCGTGTTTTTACTTGAAATATCTCCAGTGTTAGCCATTTAAAATAAATAAAAGCTACCTCAAACTAAAGTAAAGTAGATTATAATCTTTAATCTGATGTGTTTATCTCAGAAAGTGGCAGAAACTAAAAATCATCAGACTATGCAACTTTGACAGTAGCATCTTTTAATATTCTAATATTTCTGGTGTTCTCTGTGGCGGAGTGGTTAGAGTGTCTGACTTTTTTTCTGGGTCGGACTCCTAATCTGAGGGTCAGTGGTTCGATTCCCCATGCCCCCACTTCTGCCAATTTGGATTCCCACTGCTGTGTATAACTTACAGTGTCATCAAAGGCCAGTTGCTCTCATATCATGTCTATGTGGTGTGGGAGTTTGGAATAGTGAAAACAGTGATCTAAAGCTGTGGTCACACGTGCAAAAAATAAAGCGATTTAGACAAGGCGAATACTAGGAGTCGAATTAACGGCCCGTTCACACGGGCAGTTCTTGGACCGGAAGTCGATATCAGCGCATGAGCAAGTCCAGTCTGACCAGCACCAGCTTTTGGTTAGGCGAAGTCACCACGAGAGAGTGCGTTCGACCTAGATATGTATTTAATGAATCTTATTGGTTTGGAACGATCAAAACTTCTGCTGGGCAGTGAAACCCTAAAAATAAATTATGAAAAAAATATCTGTGCACAGCTAGCGGTTTAATAGACTAAATTATATAATATGCGCTTTTGATCGACCGGAAAGTCAACAAACTAAGGTCTCGACTGCGCATGCGTGTGACGTCCTTAATCCGCCTCAGAGTGTCCACACGGGAAAAATAAATCGACTCCGAGAAATCGCCTCACGTAATCGACGTTCAGAAGCGGTTTACAGTATGTGGAGCACAGGAATCGATTCAGCCCTAATCCGCCTCAGACGCCCGTTCACACGCGAAATGTAACCCAAACTATACAAGTCGATTTCTACGAATCGATTTACAGCGCCCGTGTGACCACGGCTTATGAGACACCAAAACATATGAAAGAGCACAAAAAGAAAATTAAGAAAGAGTGGAAGTGAGATATAAATAAAGAAATATGTAGTAAGTAATGGATATGGGATAAACATTGAGTAAGCCATAAAACATCACAAATGGTGTCCTCTGTGGAGGAGTGGTTAGAATGTCTGACTTCTAGGTCGGACTCCTAATCTGAAGGTCGGTGGTTCGATTACCCCATGCCCCCACCTCTGCCAATTTGGATTTCCACCGCTGTGTAGAGCTTACAGCATCATCAAAGGCCAGTTGCTCTCATATCATGTCTATGTGGTGTGGGAGGTTAAAAATCCCTTGGTTCGGTAAAAGTGTAGGCTCAGGCTTTCTATCTACAAACTGTCTAATGGTGAAAAGAAGTCTATTCAGACTTATCCATGATAGGCAGTATAAATCTTCAAGAAAAAGAAAGAACAAAAATCAATAGGAGACACCATACTAAACAACTAATGATCATGTAAGTGCCAGGCAAGACGTGCAGTTGAAATAATAGATGTCTCTAAAGCAAAATGAGCTGAAAACAACAACAAAGAAAATGGAGCACCTGAAACCCATACAAATTATCCACAAACCTAACCTTCAAAGGTGTGATAAAAACAAAAAAACTAACATAGTATATCTAGATTAAAACCCTAATTCACGGGTACTAGTAAATGGTATTTCAATGTTAACTATCTGCTAAAATATAATCGAAAACACAAAAACTTTGAAAAGGAAATCAATCACTATGGATTATGACGACTACTGCACAGCGGCAAAAACAAGTGCATGCGCTTAGCCGTTATAACCAGAATAAACAAACGATCACTAAAAAATTAAAAAATAATACACCTTAGCCGTTATGAGCAGAATAAACAAACAATCACTAAAAAAGAAAAAATAATACACCATTCGCTGAAATTATATCTAATCCCCATTATTTTCAGTATATCATAAATGAGGTCACATGAGCACGGAGTATAATATGCAATTCCTTTACCAACCGTCGCCATGGGTGCTTTTTGGATTGATGCATTATACAGTCTGTGATTTCTATAAAGAGACAACAAATTTAAAGAATTGTTGAAGTTTGTTGGTAAAGTGCCAGTGTAAAGTTTGCGTGTTGGTCTTTGAGTTGTGAAGGGATCCCTGACTAGAGTCTGCATCTTTAGGCGTGTTGTTGTCAGCCTGACTTGAAACCTGATTGAATTGTCTTCTTTCCTACCTCCCTAATGGAGGTTTGCTGTTCCATTAAGGTCGCCTAATGAAGTGTGGCCTTTCATGTCTCCACGAACATTGTCAGGGTGTCTGTCATCGGCCACATAGAACATGAGCAAGTCTAAACTGTCTGTAAATAGACACATGTATGTGCCATTAGCGATATAGGAAATGTGACAATATAAACTAACAATATATATATGGATAGTGATAAGCCCCTTATCGCCTGTAATAAGCTCTGTAGTGCTCCTCCTTCCCCCCCCCCCCTGGGGTGGGGGTATGGGGGCCCTCCATGCACTGCTCCACCCCCTGCGCGGGGCTTGACACGCCACTCGCTCGGAAGTTTTACCAACAAAATTCAACAATTCTTTAAATTTGTTATATTGCATATGTATATGCCATCAGCAATATAGAAAACGTGATGTATAGCATACCAATATTTCATCAGCGATATACAAAATCTGAAAGCATTTCATATATATATATCTAGATATATATGGATATATATAGAAAATGAGAAAGTATAACCTACATATATACTCGCCATAAACAATCTACTAATATATAACAGGCAGTAAAGCGGCAGTAGTGAGGAGAAGGGATGAGTGGTGACGCCACCAGTCTCCTCTGTGAATTGCTACATTTACACTCCAGTATATCAATAAAGTAGTAGGTATGCAGGTATTGCAATACCTCAGGGAGTCTTGACAGAACCGAAGGCTAAGGGAGCAAACCCTGAACAGAAAACCATGTCACTGTGGCAGCATCAAGGGCAGTTGATGTATGGAACTCCCAACATCTCCCGACCAGCCACTGCAGGGACAAATAGTTTTGCGCCTGTCTGGATATGTTCTTGCTGGTGTGAAACCTCTATTTGCTCCCCAAGGGAGTGCCGCTGGTAACTTGCAAAAGCCAGCAGCACTTCAACACTTTTGCAGGCAGCTTTCATGAAATGGGAGAGCGGCAGTCAAGTAATGAAAGCAGTCTTTGTCGCATCGCGACCGACAGCATGATGATGATGATGATATCATTGAATTGCCCATAAATACAGAAAATCCAAGGCTAAGAAATTCCCAATATAATTGTATATTTGATAATATATCATGAAGAGTTAAAGCGGCATAGTCCGATGAAATATCAAATTTTCAAAACCGAACCAATTATCTAGTTTTGATGTTACATATCTAACTTAGATACTGATGCACTTATAAAGCATTTGTTTCTGCGTAGAAGGCAATACTGAGTCAATTTAATAGAACCTGTTACTGCAGAAATCTATGGTGTCAGAGTTTTGGCAAGCATGCCAAAACTAATTTTCCATGTTTGCACTCAAAATATCTCAAAAGTTTACCATTTAAAATAAAAGTAACTTTAAACTAATGTAAACTAGATACTAGTGATCGATCTAATATATTTATCTCAGAAAAAATTGAGAAATTCAAAACCATCGGACTATGCAACTTTAATCTAACGAGCATATATATGTTCCGTACATTCCGGGGTTACTAAATTAATAATTATTTACATTTCTTTCTTCCATTCTTGATACATACTGTAGCTAGAGTTTAGGATAACTAATAGAAATGTCCAGAATTAGATATAAAGAGAGAGTCACTACTTGGATCATCCACCTGTTTATTTTTTCTGATCAAGCAGCCATTAAGTTCCCTTAGATGAGTGGAATCTTTTCTGATTTAGATAATTTGATTCATAGTGTATTGAAGTTCACTGACCTCCCTGGGTGAAATGCCACATACATAGGCAGGCATGGGTAGGCTGATTGCATTAGGGACCTAGGTAGACTAATGGTTATGACAGCAGTCACGGAATGCTAGGAGTATGGGTTCGAATCCCACTATAGGCATAATGTTACCTTAATCTGCTAAATAACCCCATCACGACATTGGTGTAATTACCAGGATACTGTAAAGGTATGCGATCTACAGTCATGAACCATCCTTGTGCATGTAACCAAGGTGCACTACCTAGATATGTGTAATTGTAAATATGATGCTTATAAATATTGCTCTATAGGATCACACAGTGGTATTTTATATATTACATATCCTTATAAACCAGTGATTCTGGAAATACATAGCAAAGCAACACAGACAAGAAGCAGGTTTTCCTAAATATAATGTTATGTCAGATCTGCCAGTGCTTAAACCTGATTCAAGTACCCAATCCATCATCGCGTTGATGCGCGAAAAGGAAGAAGGGAAGGCGGGGGTGGAAATAAGGCATTTTTATTTACGCCTCACAGACAGAGCATACAGAGTAAACAAGGAAGGGCTCGAGGGAGAGCAGTCAATACGCTCATAAGGAGCAACAATAAGAGTAAATAGAGAATAAGCTGAGGAAGGTAAAAAAGCTCATGAGGAGCGGCAGTAATGAATAAAAGTTCGGTTAAGTCAAATGTCAGTAGAGTGAGGGGGTGCCGAGGAGCCCTCCACCAAAACGGCGGAGAGGGCTCGCGGGGCGCCCGAGGGCGCGAGGCGGGGCACGTAGGCGTGGACCGCCTCGGAGGTCCATGTGCCCTGCGCCATGATCTCGGAGAGGGGGACCCCGGCGCGCTGGCAGGCCTGGGCGGCCCCTCGGCGGAGACTGTGCAGGGTGAACGCATCGGGCGCCGGCACCCGTTGGGCCGAGAGGGCCCCTCGCAGCAGTGCGGTGAGGGAGCGCGGGTCGAGGGGCCGGCCGGAGGGCATCATGAAGGCGGGGGCGTCTGGAGCGGCGGGACAGAGGGCGACGGCCCCGAGCCAGGCTGCTACGGGGCAGAGGGTGGAGCCGGCGATAGCAGGTATGAAGAGGGCGACCGCGCCCGAGGGGCTCGAGATGGTCTTGGAGCTTCTGATGAGGATGCGGAGCCCTCCGGGCGCGGTGCGGACGTCGTCACGGGTGAGGGTGTGGGGGCCGCCCCACCATAGGTGGTTGACGGCGAGGGCGAGCTGCTGCGGGGAGAGAGGGGGCGCCTGCCGCTGGACGTGGGTGGAGGTCCGTTCCCCTCCCCGGCAGACGTCCTTGGGGAGGCGGGCGTCGAAGCCCGAGGTGAGGCCCCCGGCGCCCTCGACCCAGGAGCGGGCGCCCGAGATGGTGTTCTTGTTGGAGGCGGGCGCGAGCCCGCGGAGGAAGAGGGCGGCAAGTGAAGGCGGCGACATCGAAGGGCGTGGGCGCCAAGGGGTCCGCGCCTCGGGCAACCGCGTACATGACGAACTCCTCGGCCTGGCGACCAACGGTTCCTCCAGGTCGCCGGGGCGAGGGCTGCGGCACGGAAATGGGAGACGGCGGCGACCTCGGCAGGGGGGAAACCTAGAGACCGGGAAAGAAAGGGAAGGCGTCATGGGCGGCGTTGGCTGGGAGGAGCCCGAGGCGGTCCACCTCGGCGCGGGCCGTCGCGTCCCAGGGCCCGGGCAGGTGGGCGCGGCTGAGGGCATCGGCGAGGAGGAGGTCCGTCCCGGGCTTGTGGATGATCCGGAGCTCGAAGGAGCCGGTGGCCGCCATCAGCCACAGCTTCCGCGCGCAGGTCCCGAGGGTAGCGTCTCGGGCGCGGCCCGACTCGAGCGCGAGGGCGGAGGCCATGTTGTCGGTGTTCACCAGCACCGTCGCCCCCGCGGCGTCGTCCGGAAGGAGGGCGTGGAGGGCGACGACGAGGTTGACCGCCTCGAGCTCGTGTATGGTCGAGAACCGCGCCCTGAAGTCCTCGGTGTACCCTCGGGCGTAGTAGTGGGTGGGGGAGAAGGCCCCACCCCCGGTGAGGCAGGAGTCACACTCGATCACCCACCGACGACCCTCGGGAGCCCGGAGGAGGCGGAGGCCGTTGGATATCCGCCCGTAGGCGGCGAACCACCTCAGGTCCCGGAGGGCGTCGTCGCCGAGGGTGAGGGTGGAGGCCCCGGAGCAGCTGCGCAGCGCCCCGAGGAGCCGGCCCATGAACTTCCGGCCGGGGAGCACGCAGCTGCTCACGTGGTTGAGGCGACCCAGGAGGCTCTGGAGCTCCTGCTTCCCGAGGGTGGGGCGGGCGATGCGGGCCTCGCAGTTGTCGACGAGGGCCTGGATCTTTTCGGGGGCGACCCGGATAGTCATAGCCTCGCTGTCGAGGGCGAATCCGAGCCAGGTGAGGCGGACAGCAGGCGGGTGACACTTTCCGGGTGCCACGTCGAGGCCGAGGGCTGTGGTGAGGGCGAGGAAGGCGTCAAAAGCCTGGCAGGCCCTCAGGTAGGAGCCCTCGCACCCGATGAAGTCGTCGACGTAGGCGAGGGCGTGGAAGCCCTCGCGCTGAAGGATCCAGGCCACCGCCGAGGTGACGCGGACGCAGGCCGCGCCCGAGGAGCGGCAACCAAAGGGAAGGGCGAGGTCGATGTAGGTCCCTCCGTTGAGGCATATCCCGTAGAGAGGGCAGGAGAGCGGGTCGGCACGGAGCTGGCGGTAGGCCCAGGAGATGTCCGCCGACCAGACGTAGGCCCCAGTGCCCTCGGAGATTAGGCGGCGGCCAACGTCGGCGACGGACGGGAGGGTGTAGGCGTGGGGTTCCCCGAGGTACTTGCGTCGGGGGTAGGAGAGGTCGACGATGACCCGCCTCTTGCCTGAGTCGGATTTGGGGCGGGTCATCATAGGAGAGACCTGCGTCCAGGGGGAGAAGGGGGGGACATGGAAAGGGCCGATGAGGGCACCGAGGGCGAGCTCCGTGTCGATGAAGGCCTGGACGTGGGGGAGGAACTCCAGGGGCTCGCGGTGGTTGGAGAAGGAAGGGCGAGGGAGGGTAGGGGCGGAGTAGTTGGCGGGGAAGCCAAACTCGAGGAGGTCGAGGACGGCCTGGTCGGGGTAGCCCTGGAGGTGGGAGCGCCAGGCAGGGATGTGGAGGCCTGAGGGGAGGGGGATGCGGGCGGCCAAAAAATTAGGTAGGCCCGCTTCCCGGAGGGCGGTGTAGGTGCGGAGGAAGGTTGGGTAGCAGTCCCACGCCTCGCCGGAGGTGTGGGGCCAGGAGGCGAGGATGGTGGGGCGGTACTGGGAGGGGGTGGGGCCGCAGGAGGGGGCGGCGGGGAGGGTAGCCTGGAGGTCGGGGTCGATGACGTCGACGGTGGGCTCGTCGAGGGTGGGCGGGGCGGGTTGGGTCTCAGGGCGGGGGGACGGGGAGGAGGTGCGGCGGGGGCGGGCGAGGGGGGCAGCGAAATCGTGCGCGGTCGGGGGAGGGTCGGGGGAGGGGTGGGCGGGGGAGGGTCGGGGGCAGGGGGGGGTCGGGGGAGTCGGGAGGGGGGTCGTGGGGGGGGCAGAGGAAGGCAGTGTCGCCTGGGTCGAGGTGGACGTCTGGGTCGAGGGTGATGGGCGACTGGCGCTGGGCGGCGATGGGAGCCTTGCGGAGGGGGCGCTGGGGCCTGAGTGAGAGGTGGTTGCCGATGAGGTCGGCAGTGCCGAGGCAGCGGTCAGGCCGCGCCTCGGGCAAGCTGGCGGTGCTGTGGTGAGTGGTGTCAGGGGGGCTGGCAGGGGTGCGGTGGTCGGCGTTGTCAGGGTAGGTGGGCCGGTTAGGGGCCTCCGGGCCGGGCAGGAGGTGCCGGCTTCCTAAAAATCCGGCGAGCTGGGGGCCGCCGCGCGTGTGCGCTTCGCCAAGCATGCGTCCTCACTATGCATGGTGAGGACTTTCCGCACGTTGGCGCAGTATCCGCATGCGTGGCGCTGCTTGGCGGCCCCCTGGCCGTGGACCTCCCCCGGGGCAGCTTGGGTGCAGGAGTTAGGATCCCGGTTCCACGCGTAGCAGAGTGCCCCGTGGGTGTCCCTGCTGTATGTCACGCGGGTGTCGGTGTGGGCGCGGGGCTGGGGTCGGGGCCTTGCAGGGTCGAGTGGGCGGGCTTGGGTGGTGGCTGGGGCGGGCATGGCGACGCACTCCACTCTCAGGAGGTTAAGTGCTACCGTGGGGGAGCCTTCCGTCCGCGATCCACGTGAACACGGTCTCCGAGTACCGGCGGACGGTCGGCCACGGGTAGATGAGGTTGTCCCGGCAGACTGCGAGGTGGTGGTGGTGGAGTCCCTGGGCGGAGTGGGCGGGGAAATCGGGATGGTCGATGAGGGTGAGAAGGGCGAGGGTGTATTCATCCTTCGTTGCCTCGCCCCTCTTCACGGCTTCCTTTCAGGCCCCCTTTGTACCAGGTCGGATGGAAATATATAGTCGACCGGGATACCTTGGCACCTGACGGAGTGTCACGCCTCGGCGGAGGCCAAGATGTCCCGGACGGCGTCGGCCGCGGAGGCGACGTGTCGAGTGGGTTCCTCTTGGTAGGCTGACGACGTGGTGGGCGCGGCTTGTGTAGCGAGGTGGCGGTACCTCTCGTACTCCGGGTGAGCCGCCCCGGGCAGGGTTGCCTGAGGCGGCAGCGGGGGGCGGGCTGAGACGGTGGTACGCGCCCGAGGGGCTGGGGCGCCCGCGGCCGGGCGTCTTGGGGCGGGCGAGGGCGCCTCTGGTGCGGGGCGGGCCTCCCTGGTCTCCAGGGCGTCCATCCGGGCATGGATGTCGGCTGCAGTCTGGCGCGCCTCGGCGGACGTCTGTCGCTGCTCAAGCTGGATGCGGTGGAGTGCTTCCAATACTGCCGATATCTCGGCGCCCGAGGTGCGGTCCGAGGGCGCCGCGGGGGACGCCGACACGGAGGCCGGAGACTCGTCCCGCCGGGGCGTTGAAGCTGGCCCCGGGGTGCGGGGGGCGGCCCGGGAGCCCTTCCGTCCTCGTCCTTTTCCCTGAGGCATAGTGTAGCTTGAGGTGGAGCAGCAATCCGAGGTGGATAAGGGCAAATGGAAAAGGCAGAGAGCTGGGAGACGGCAGGAGGGCGAGCATTACGACCAATTCCTACACAAAGACACTCAGAAAAACACACAAAATAACATGGGATACTATCGATACATTTCCGACCTATGTCACGTTGGATGCCCATGGTATCTTGATCGGCATCAGAGTTCTTCTTATCAGGCGAATGCACGATCTTGTTCTCTGGGGCTGGATCCGCTTTAGATTGGAGGCACTAACTAGTGAAAGGAAAGCTACAAACAAAACAAAAAAAACTAATTCTGGGAACACATAGCATATTACCATCTCACTAGATGTACGTACTAGGCTAGGATATTAGTTATATGATAGGAAGTTATACCAAAAAAAACACAAAAAAACTAACATAGATACTAACTACTTAAATAAATGCTGGTGACATCCCAGATACCAACCCGGAATCGAAACCCGGGCATACACCAAAACATTCCTCACAGCTGTCCAGTGTTGAAAACAAGCACCCTCAAGGCCGCTTACACGCTATGTGCAGAATAAATATTGTATCGAAAAAACAAACAAAAAAGCACTCATCTAAAAATGGTGCAAAATATCTCTACACGGTCTGGACTTAATAGTGCTGCCATACTGGGATGCGAAGGCCAGCACTAGCATCATTATACTATCATCGCCGCTCTAAGGAATTATCCTGACACCGAGCCAACCAATCCCTACCCTATCATAGTGCTACCATCGAGCCACAGCCAAGTTAATAAACAGTATAAATGTTGTAAGTCTATGGATTTGACTCGGCCGGGGATCGAACCTCCTGAATGAGAAGCGGACGCCCCCCCCCCACCTGGACACTTCATCCGCTTGTTGGGCATGGTACGATAACACTCTTTACAAAGCTATGTGTATGGAAGCATGTAATAATGATAATGGAATATTTATTTCCACATGATCAATGTGCACACAAGTTGATATTTATATAAGTAATTTTTTCACGTGAAAAAGGAGAAAGCAGAAGTACAATACTTATGAGCTGCTTTCCCCATTTAAAAATAACACATATACATTACTTACACCATAGAAATAATAAATAGAAAAATAAAAGTGAAAAGCATATCATGTGTAAACCCTTCACCTGCAATTCTTTAAAGGCTTTCCTAATAAATAAAGTCGATTCGTGTTATGAATGGCCCACCTGTGAAGATGTGGGTCATCCAATCGATCCTGCTCAGTGAGCCCATTTGCAGTTTTGGCTATTTTCCATTCCAACCAGTGGTCCACAACTGGTTCATCAAAGGCTGTGGTATGTACTGTCCTGTCTGTGGCAAAGTGCATATAAAAAAAACCTTGCTGCTTAGCGGAAAGAGTAGTCTATGTGGCGGCAGTGGGTTTCCTCCAAAGAAATATGTCAGAATAACCATATGTTTGACGTCCAATAGCCGATGATATGAAAACCAATGTGCTCTAGAGGCGTCGTTAAATAAAACAAGCTTCACTTTGTTATGATTGATTACTTACCACATGGATAGGTTTGTACTTGACGCGCAGCCAAACCGAAACGCTTCGCCTTGGACATGGCGCATGCGCAAAACTCCCTCCTTTAACGATGCCGAGGGAGGCCTATATAAACCGAGGATTGCGGATCAAAGATGGCGTTATGCAAAAGCTTTTGAGCTGAAGTCACGTGGTTTCATAAAAAGACATGTAACTTTGAGTGTGCTTTAGCATCCTTCTCCTGTACTGTGAATACCAAAGTGTTGAAGCACACATCGTTAAGCGTCTACACTTTTGTTAATTATGGCCATTAATTCGTTGGTTGTAATTTTTCGGCGACAGCCAGACAATTGCTGTGATGTTGTTATTTAAGCAGCTGTCACACCTCGCCGGATTGAGCAACGGACAGAATTGTCTAGTCTGGTGGTGATAAGTATCAAAATGTATTAAAATGTATCAAAATGTTGTGCTATCGGGTAAATGGCCGCTGGGCGAACGGACATGAAACGGACATGAAACGGACAGGAAACGGACATAAACGGATAGCCAACGGACGAAACAAACTCAAACCGGACAAGAACCGTAGATGTCAATCCGGTGGCATCCATTCCTAGTTTTGTGTATGTTCAAAACTTGCACGGACACAAACCGAACATTTTTTGTTTTCTGTCTGTTTCCCCCAATCCGGTGAGGTGTGACAGGGCCTTTAGCCATCACACTTTACAGCTGCCCTTCCTGCACTTGACTCGTCTGCAGACTGACTCCCTGTAAGCTTCACTTCCGTTATAGCTGTCAATCTTGCGCGACTTGTCTTCCTTTTCTTCCTTATGAGGTGTTGAGAGTAATTACAGTTGTCAGAAGACACCTGTGGAGCATAGTAATGTTTGGGGTTCAGACAACCGAGTCCCGACATATTACAATATGCTTGACGTCCAATAGCCTAAAAATCAATGTGCTTTAGAGGCGTCGTTAAATAAAACAAACTTTCTTCCTCTCTGGCTCTCTTTCTCTCTGTCTGTTGTTTTCTCTTTCTCCCTCTTTATCTCTATTCATCTCTTTATATCTCTGTCCCTCTCTATTCCGCTGTCTCTGTATCTATCTATCTTTTTGTCTTTGTCATGTATGTCTCTCTCTGTCTCTCTCTGTCACGCTGGCTCTCTCAGTACTTGTCTCTCTGTCTCTCTCTGTATCTCTATATCTCTCTCTGTCTCTGTATTGCTGTCTCTGTCAGCCTCTCTATGTGTCTGCCTCTCTGTCTCTGTATCTGTCGTTCTATGTCTCTCTCTGTCTCCCTCTCTCTGTCTTTCTCTTTATCTCTGTCTCTCTATCTCTCTCTGTCTCTATGTCTCTCTCTGTCGCTCTGTCTCTCTCTAGCCGTCTCTGTCTCTGCCTCTCTCTGTGTCTGCCTCTATGTCTTTCTATGTATCTCTCCGTATCCCTCTCTACGTAGTTATCTTTCTCTCTGTCTCTCTGTCTCTCACTGTCTCTCTGCTGCTGTCTCTCTCTCTGTCTCTCTCGGTCTATGCCGCTCTCCTGCCCTGCCTCTCTGTCTGTCTCTGTATATCTCTCTGCCTCTCTCTGTCTCTGCCTCTCTCTGTGTCTGCCTGTCTGTATTTCTATGTATTTCTCTGTTTCCCTCTCTCTGCCTTTCTCTTTCTCTCTGTCTCTCTGTCTCCCTGTCTTTCTCTGTCTCTCTGTGTCTGTCTCTCTCTGCCTCTCTCTGTCTCTGCCGCTCTCTTGCTTTGGCTCTCTGTCTTTCTATATCTATCTGTCTCTCTCCCTCTCTCTGTCTTTCTCATTCTCTCTCCGCCTCTCTCTGGCTCTATCTGCCTCTCTCAGTCTCCCCCTCTGTACCTGCGTAATGCAGTCGCCGCCAGACATAATGACAAGTAATTACATTAGTGGCTCTGTCTGTATGACTGACATATACGGCGGGTGGGCGGCAGATTGCATTAGCTTTAAGTGTTGCTTGCGTCGGTAATGCCGCCTGAAGGTCATTGAATACCAGATAAAGTCACCAGTATTTGCATGTTATCTCGCCACATGACGCCATGGCATCTACCAATGGGCAGTGAATAATTTGGGCGCTATGGAATGCCTCTGAAATGGGGGGGAGGTTATTTGTTGTTTTTTGTTGTTTCTTCCTTGCTTGTCTGTGTAAGGACTGGAGATGTATTTCAGAGAACTGTGCAGTCTTGGGGTATATATGATTTTGAGTTCAAAGTTCCAGTATCCACCGCAGGACACACCAGCCGATTGCCAGTTAAGACCCTGGCCCTCCCACATCCTAAAGGCCCATTTATACTTTTGACGGTTTGTGACGGCGCAACACAGCACAAGCCAATGCTCCCATTTAGACTTTACATCGATGCTTTACAGCGTAATACCCCTGTCACACTACGACATAATGAGCAATCGTAAGCCTGACATGATCACGTTTCGTCATTACGTTGACGTATGTTGGGTTACGTTATAATGACGTCAGAATTACCTTAGACTGACGTCGAGCTACGTCACATTACGTCATGTTACGTAGGTGCGTGTCAAAGTTTTGAACCCGTTCAAAACCTTCAACGTAACTCGAACGTAAGGGGTTACATTCGCTGTACGTTCTGTACACGTTCGGTGAACATCAATGACGTTAAACAGACATTAGTCAAATGCTGCTCACTACGTTCAACTATGTTCCACTACGTTGACCCACATTAAACCCGGTGGAAACATCCACACAGCGTAATGGGAACGTCAGGAGAACGTCAGGAGAACATCAGGAGAACGTACGTTCAACATACGTTCAACATTTTGCCACCGTGTCATGACGTATGTAACGTCACGTAATGTAGTTTTGGCGATGGAATAACGTTCATACCGTTCCGTGAGCGTAATGATATTGTCCTCTCTCGTTGAATGACGGTATCACTATGCTTTACCGATGTTACACTCTCGTCAACTAAACTGCATCCACGTTCAACTTGTGCCCAAATTTGCATACTACGCCGAGAAGTTCAACATTCTTCACGTTCTCCCTACGCTGACGACGTTACATCGTAGTGTGACAGGGCCTTTAGATTGTGCAACACGGCGCAAGCATTGACCAGAGTTCAACTATGTTGAACTTTCAAGGTCAGCGCTTCCATACATCGGCAGTTCAGCCAATCAGCGGTTGCGCCGTCTAATGCTGTCACACGCTGTCAAAAGTATATACGGGCCTATTTAACATGTAGTAAAATAGACGAGATCACTGTTCCGACTGTGCATGCGCTGAATACGGCGTTGGCAACAAAGCACATGCATATGGCTATTGGGTTTGCCGATATGTGCATTGCAAAACTTTGATTTGATTCAAAATTAATAGAAATATATAATAATTTGGCATAAACATGTATGCACACATGCAATATAATGATCTGATGAATATATCTAAGACAAAACTAGCCATAGTTAAACATTTTGAGCTTAGAAACATACAATTCCACATAAAACAATCAATCACTTTAAGGCTGATATCCACATCACCATTATTAATTCTTGTTCTAAATATTAAAATGCCAAATTTATCAACAGACACTTGTTTCAGAGAAATATATAACCAATATCTGATTAACCCTACTCATTTTTTAGTTCTACATATGTCATTAACCATAGGATATAAATAAAAACATGAATAAAATAAGTAAAATTGACTCTGGGCTATGGCTCTAACACTAGTCCGAGTGCCCAGATTTGTCTAAATCTAAATGCACATGGCATAAGATGTGCTGATTATATTGATGTAACTGCAATGCTGGATAGAAGATTAATATCTTAATTTATTATATATATATATTTTTTAGTTGGTATTCAATGTTCCAAACAAAAGCTGAGATGAGCTGAAACTAGCACATTTCATAGCTGCGCCCAGTGTACCATGTGCTTCTCGCGGGTTTGTTTTTCTTCCACACATCCCACAATGCACAGCACCGCTGGAATGGCGATGTAGTCTATTATGGCTTCTCCATGGAGCCTGGAAAATAGGTCGACGTTAGCGACCATGTGCGTCAAAGCATTCAGACTTTCACCGCGACATTCCACTGGTAGCACTCCCCACAGTTTTGCATCGTCGCTGGCGTAAAGTTGACGGCGTAAAATACGCCGTCAAAAGTATAAATGGGCCTTAACTCTTAAAACATCGGTAGAGCGTGCAGGAAATCGGGAGTTTGGTTCCCGGTCGAGTCAAACCAATGACTTATAAAATTGATACTTGTCACTTCCTAGCATGGCGTTTGGCACTAATAGGATAGGGCAAATACTGGTTATCTCAGTGTAAGGGTAATGTAACTGGGTGGGATATCAAGTCATGGTGCTGGCAGCCTGATTTCCCAGTGGGGCAGCACTATAAAGTCTCCATGAGTGTGCTATGTCACAAGTCCGTACCCGTCCTGATATGACCTTAGATGTTGCCAGGATGTAAAACTCCTACAATGACATCCTTGTTACGGGCAGGTGTCCTAACTCAGGAGGTCATACGGTGCTGCCGCCTGTGTCGATGTTAATGGCCCGCTTACTATGGAAATCGATTAGAACATTTACTGTGTGACAATATGTGGTTTCCAGTGTTGCAGTTTCCGCGGCACACCAGTTTGCGAGGGACACATCACTTCTGCGCATGCGTCAAAATCGAACAGAATCGTCACTAACCTTATAAATTTAATATAATATTTTTGGTAAAGATGTTTTCTATATGTGCACCAAGCGATTTGTTTCTAGGTGATCTGGGTTTAGAGATATTTCACTTTTTCTGTATTTTCTGTATGAAGATTGCAAACGACCATTGATAATGCCTTGAGTTTGACTGTATGCGCAATGCAAAACATTAGTTTTATTCAAAATTAATAGAAATGCAGAAGCCTAACCTTATAAATTTAATATAATCTATTCATTGAATATGTTTTCTATATGTGTTCCAAGTGGGTTGCTTCTAGGTGGTGTAATTTTAGAGATATTTGACTTTTTCTGTATGAAGATTTGCTCACGGCCATTGACAATGCATTTGAATGTATGTGTCCCTCCCAAACTGGTGTGCTGCGGAAACTGCAACACCGGCCATGTGGCCGCCATTTATAAACGCCTGAGTGGACAGTTGATATGGTGATTGAGCTGGCAATCACTATCGCCACCAATTTCGGTTATTTAAATTGAAATTGTATAGAACTATTATTTGTAGCCATTCGGTAACATACTATTTGTAGGCACATAAAGACAGACCAGACAAAAGTGTCCGAATCGGTAAGAATGAAGGTCAGGCGTTCGAAACCCAGCTGAGTCAAACCAATGACTCATACAATGTAAACTTGCCACTACCTAACATGGATATTGACCTTCATAGTATAGGGCAATGACTGGTTAGCTGAGTTTGAGGATAATGTGACTCAGTGGGTTATCGGGGTTATGATGGTCACGGTGTCAGGAAATAGAATCGCCCCCTCAAAATTGTCTCCCTCCCCCAGGGATTCTATTTCGAAATAAAATCGCCCCCGGTAGATTTTATTTCAAAATAAATCTCCTTCGTCCCCTCCCTTCCCATACCATTCGTCCCCTCCATTCGCCTCCCTTCCCCCTCCGCCTCCAGCTCCCTCCTTCCTCCTCCCTCCTCCCTCCTCCCTCCTCCCTCCTCCCTCCTCCCTCCTTCCTCCTCCCTCCTCCCTCCTCCCTCCTCCCTCCTCCCTCCTCCCTCCTCTCTCCTCTCTCCTCCCTCCTCCCTCACCCCCCACATCCCCTCCTCACTCCTGACTGTGACGCAAGGTCAGGTTAGTTCGATTTGGAGAGTGTATTAATAGGGACAGGTGTCGGGGGAGGGGGCTAGGCGGGTGTTAGGGCGTGCGCCATCCTGGGCAATTCCTGGCTTCTGGCTGCTTCTGATTGACTGAAAATCCGCCCACTATCGTATGTGCCAAAGCTGTTCTTTGGGTGGGTTGGAGCAGTCCCCCGGCATCTCCCTAGAGGGCGCCACTGTGGGAAATGGCCACGTGATATGTGAAGCTGGGAAGTGGGAGGTTGAAATAGAACGAGCATGGTTAGAGCATGCGCACAAAGTTGTGTGTGTGTGCAGAGTCGGCCCATTTAAAGGCCTGCTTTCAGGGTTCTGATTGGTTGACCTGACGCGGCATTATATAAGACAACTTATGTGTATTTCATTATATTAAACTCAAATTATAAAAAGAGTAAGCATTTAATTATGTATGGGTAGTATATCTGCAATGAAAAGTATTGCCTCTCAGGCAAGGAGCCACATAGATGTGGTGTTCTCTGTGGTGGAGTGGTTAGAGTGTCTGACTTTTTTCTAGGTCAGACTCCGATTCTGAAGGTCAGTAGTTCGAATCCCCATATCCCCACCTCTGCCAATTTGAATTTCCACCGCTGTGCATAGCCAGTAGCTCTCATACCATGTCTATGTTTTGTGGGAGGTTAAAAATCCCTTGGGTCAGTAAAATTGTATGCTCGGGCTTTCTATTGACAAACTGTCTAATGGTGAAAACAAGTCTATTCAGACTTATCCATGATAGGCAGTATAAATCTTCAAGAAAGAAAAAAAGATAGGTGTGAATAGAATGATTGCATCAGGGAGCCTAGATCATAAAATGGTTATCACAGTAGTTTGTTTGTTGTTGTTTTACGTCCTAGCAACATCTAAGGTCATATCAGGACGGGTACTGACTTGTGACAGTGCACACTCATGGTGGCTTTGTAGTCCTGCCACACTGGGAGACCAGGCCACCAGCACCATGACCTGATATCCCACTCAGTCACATTATCCTGACACTGAATCAACCAGTCCTTGCCGTATCCTAATAATGCCGAGCGCCTGGCTAGGAAGCGACAAGTATCAATTTTTAAGTCATTGGTTTGACTCGACCAGGGTCCCATGGTCTACCAACACGGGAGACAGACTCTCTAACTCATTCAGCCATCACGTCTGGTTGGTTAGTATAGTAGAACCTGGAATGGCAATAAGTGTGGTTTCATAACCTGGCCTAGGCACACTATTTCTCAGTTCCATCTCCCCCTCGATATATGTACATGGGCTAGTAGACAGGGTAGGTTCAACAACTATACAGCGCATAGCTTGCACAGGATCCTGGTCACAGCCCCAGTGTTGTGGGGGGTGATGAAAATGGGAAATATTGCGCTTAGAGCAGGAGTCGAACCCACACCTCTTGCATTCCTGGCTAGTGTCCTAACCATTACACCACATATGCTTTCATATGTCACCATCGTATCCTTGCTCACCTTTCTACATGGCTGCTTCCCTGAGATCTCAGTGCAGACTTCTACAAATATATATACAGTAAAACCTCTCTAACCTACCACCTCCACAGATCGACCACTCTCCTATAGAGTTTGCTTCATTTGGGTCCCAAGCGATCGCGCATACAATACCATTGTAACGAAATGAAAAAGTCCCTGAACTGACCACCTCCCTAAATGGACCATTTAAAGTTGGTCTCATGGTCGGTCGATTATGAGAGGTTTTACTGTATGTGAATAAGGAAATACTCGAACGGACAGGGCTGCCCTCTATGGAAGATCTTCTGATCAAAAAGAATCTCCGGTGGACTGGACACCTCATGAGGATGTCATCAGACAGGCTACCAAAGCAGATCCTCTATTCTCAACTGTCTTCTGGTTACAGAAAGAGACGGCACCCCCCTAGTCTCCAGTTCAAGGATACCATCAAGAGAAACCTGAAGCTGAGAGACATTAAGACCGACTGATGGACATCACTCTCACAGCAGAGAGCTAAATGGAGAGCGACAGTCTTTGTCGCATTGCGACCGACAGCATGATGATGATCATACTGTATGTGTATATATATATATAATATATATATAATATATATATAATATATATATATGGACATGCCTAGATCAGCAAAGTTTCTTTGATGGACACACAAGCCTTCATCCACATCAATGTCGGCCTCACTTGAAACCTGATTGAATTGTCTTCCTCCCCGACTTTGCTGATGGTAGCTTTCTTTCCCATTAAGGTCATGTAATGTCCTATTTTGATGTATACCAAGGTTGTCGCCAAGCGCCGGCCATATATGGAGGTGCCTCTCATTGGGTAGACCTTATTGAATTATAAAGTGTATGTGCCTTAGCGGTGTGAACTAGATTGCCAATTACCGGCATCTATAGACAGGATTTCTGCCCGTGACTTGGACTCATAGCTGTTCATTATCCTTTTAGGGGTTTGTTTATTGGTAAATAATTTATTCATTGGACCATGTTCTTTTTTGTATTATTTATCGATGCAGAAACGCTGGAGTTGATATTATTATTAATTCCTTCCATAACAAATTAGAAGATAAGACAGAGTTAATAGATCGAGCCGAAGACTCTGGCTGGCCCTAAAGACCTACCATTGCATTTATTGAGCAAAATCGGAGGCGAAATAGGCAGAAGGTAGGGGGGTGAGGTGCCAGGATCCTGTGCAAGCTGTGCACTGTAAAGTTGTTGAACCTACCCTATCTACTAGCCCATGTATATATGTCGAGGGGGCGATGGAACTGGGAAATAGTGTGCCTAGGCCAGGTTATGAAACCACACTTATTGCCATTCCAGGTTCTACTATGCTAACCAACCAGACGTGATGGCCGAATGAATTAGAGCGTCTGTCTCCCGTGTTGATAGACCATGGGACCCTGGTCGAGTCAAACCAGGAGGGGAATTAGGTGAGGTGCTCGAGGGCAGACTTCCAGCTCTCCAGACAACATCCCCACCTCCACTAACCCAACTACCCAAGAACATGTCAAAAAGGAGATTACAGGAGGAGATGCAGACAATAGAAACATAATAAGAGAATTACATACGTCAATAATATTTGCATGAGTAGTTTATACCTCACATAATCTCAGCATGAATTTGCATAAATTGAATATTAACAAGTCTGAGATAACCTATAGTAACTTTGTAATTCAATAGGCAGTGATGTAGAAACTGGAGTCTAAATTCGAATTACAAAAAATAACAAATTACTTCACTAATTAACATATTCCCCTTTAGCGACACATCATCATCATCATCATCAATCCCTCAAGCCATCCTGATATGACCCTATGTGTTGCTAGGATGAAAAACCCCAACAAATAAATTAATCCCTAACTGCGGGAGTCATTGGGGCACCACAGATGACTTTGCAAACAGCTTTCTCCATTTTCCCCCTGTTCTCCTCTGCCCTTTGTGACTTGCCAAACTCTGGTCCGTGATGTTGTCTTCCCACCTCTTCCTTTGTCACTTTTAACTTCTCCCCCCTTTCACCGTGCCTTGCAAGATGGTTTTCGCCAGACCTGATGAACAGAAAATATGGCCATACCACTGCAGTTTATGTCGCTTTACGATCGTCAGGAGATCATCACGGGGTCCAATTGCCTGCTGGGTCTTGACATGGCCTTGCTCATTGCATTTAACAGCATTGGTGGCAATTGGTTAAACTGTGTGTGATTCAGCATGGAATGACAAACCAGCCCACTTTCCATCCCCACCGCCCAGGTCACCCAGCCCACTGTCTCCTGATTGGCTGCCATGTTTCCCGCCTTTTCACCCATTGGAAAGGAACCGCTCCGGCCTATGCTGCCTCACTTCCTGGTGAGCTGGCAACCCAAGTGAACTTTCTGACCCACGCACCCTTCTGTTTTCATATTGTTATTTGGTATTGTGATGGTCCATGGTCTTCCACCCTCACCGAAGAACACCAAGATTGAGTAACAGTATGCTTCAACTGGTTTATTACAAAACCTATCCGCTCTCCTCGGCGTCAACAGTCAACTGACCCACCCCCTAACTCGCCAGGTCCCACGTCACCTCTATAGGTGGGTGGGGGTGTGTGCTAGCCACATGCAGTAGAGGGCAGCCCACTCAGGGCTCTGCCCGGTGGCTAGCTGCCATCACCAAGCGCAGTTCAGTGTAACTGCGTAGGTGTGCAGCGTAGTGTCTGCCACCACCGCGTGGTAGTGGAGCTCATGTACAGACTACTACAGTATTGTTATTTCACCTTAGGGCTTGGCTCAAGGTCTCTGCCGTGTCTTCTTTGATTAAATCTGTTTATTTGCACTACCACCTGCTGGTCATTCTTTTACCGTATCTAATTTGCGTAAATATTGTCATGGGGGTGATGAGAATTGGAAATGCTGCGCCTAGGACAGGATTTGAACCCACACTTATTGCCATTCTGGGGCTACTTCACTAACCATTACACTACCTAGTCTCCCTGATGCAATCACCCTATCCACACCTACCTATCTAAGTAGCGCCTTGCATACTACTACACACATCCCCCTGGATTGATAAGTCTTTTAAATGATTTACACCCATACATTAATTAATGCTCATGTCGTGGGGGTGATGAAAATGGGAAATATTGTGCCTAGAGCGGGACTCTAGGCCACATCTCTATGCACTCCAGGCCAGTGTGCTAACCATTTCACCACCTAGGCTCCCTGATATCACCATACTACCCACGCCTACCTGTCTATGTGGCTCCTTGTCTGAGAGGTCAGTGCAGACTACTACACTCGTTCCGCCTGGAATTGTAAGTCTTATACTGCTTACAATTACATATATACAGACAAGGCACTTACAGAGCAGGTTCAACAACCATACAGCATGTAGCTTGTACAGGATCCTTGTCACGGCACCAGTGTTGTGGGGGGTGATGAAAATGAGAAATAGTGTGCCTAGAACGGGACTCGAACCCACATCTCTTTGCAGTCCGGGCCAGTGTGCTAACCATTACACCACCTAGCTTCCCTGATATCAACACACTACCCATGCCTACCTGCCTATGTGGTCACTTGCCTGAGAGGTCAGTGCACACTACTACACTTGTGTACACTGTGCTGCTATAGTGAGTGGGATATGTGTCAGGGATGGAGAACTACCCTTTATATGTGCCTATATATTGAGGTGAACGTCTAAGGATCATGTTTTAAACACATGCTAAAATCTGTCTGATTAAGTGAATGCGCAGATACAGTGAACTGCAACAACCTGTTGTGTCACGATTGTTACCCTGGGCCATATATACCCAATGAGTAACGATAAAATATTTACAATTTAAACCACAAAATTTGTCTATCGATGAACATATCCTGATCTCATGATATCTTTGTCTGACTTGTGTTTGTTTCCTCAAAGAGCATTCTGTCGGTAATCTGTATATAACCAACAGAGGTCATGATGTTGCATTGCATATTATTTGTTTATAACAGGCTGCAGGAAGACAACCATTAACGCTGACACTGTTTCTACAATTGCTATTATCGTCAACAGCATATTTTATGTGTGTGTATTGTGTGTGGAAATTGTGAGCGAAATATCCCCATGTCTAATATGTCTATGCCTATACACAACATGTAAACCTGCTTCATTATTCTATTTTTGTGTATCTTTCCCAATTCAGATTTATTGAGTTCCACTGGCGAAGCGTATAAATTATAATCATTGTAAACTAACTACATTCCAATGGCTTACTGAGCCCCATTTTGAAATCACTCTGCATAACTACTTTAACTATGAGTATGACTACACTCATGCATAGTCATGCCTTTCGGTATTTATATAATAGCATTCATCTTAATTTTAACTTTAATTTATCTCAACTCCAATCCAAAGGTAGATTTAACGTAGATTTGTCTAGATTTCATAACCTTGTGCAAACAGTTTATTTAATGTAAATTGCACTCGAGATCTCTTTATCAACGTAAAGCACAAACACATTTTAGAGTTCTCGATACTGCTTAAGAACAACTGGACTGCAGTGAACCTGTAATACCAATGTTTCATTAGTTAACGTTTGCCGTCATTTACCACCATTCTGACCATTGCAGATTTCCACGTAAATGCCAATGAAGGCATATAAATCTGATTACCGCAACTGACAATACATACCACTAACTTGTTGCTGCCAATACGGCCATTGCTGCCCACATTGTGTTAAGCCATCAGCAATCAATCAATCAATTCAATTCAACGGCAACAAAATAATATAAACCGAAAAGACTCCATTTTGTGGCTCATGTCACTCTTCAAAAGCTGGAGATCCCTGTTCTTTGTGCTCTGATGGTAGTGGGGTTTTCTTTCGTCGGATGGGAGAGAACAAAGACCGTATAACACTAAGACGGTTCACGCAGCCTGTAATGTGTAATCAAGAGAACAGGGTTTGATCATTTTGATAGTGTTATAATGGGTTGTGCGAATTGTGTGTGCGCTTGAGGGTCTGTGTGTGCATGTGTCAGTGTGCTGAAAGAAGGATGCTGGGGGAATGTGTGTATGGTGGTGTGGGTGTGTGCGGTGGAGAGGTGGAGGGGCAGGCAGGGGGTAGTGGTAGTGGTGGGAGTTCTATAGGAGTAGCAACATGCAACCAGTGGGACCTCCCTCCCCTCCGCCCTCGCTTACATCAGGGAGGGGGTCGCGAGGTGTGGTGTGAGAGCACTGAGTAAGGTGGGTGAGGTGGGGGAGGGGAAGAGGGAGGACAGGGGAGGAAGAGGGAGTGGGGGAGGAAGGAGGAGGGGAGGGGCCTGGGAGGAGGAGACGGAGAGGGAGGAGGAATGGGAGGGAGGTGTGGTGTGAGAGCGCTGAGTGAGGTGGGTGAGGAGGGGGAGGGGAGAGGGAGTGTGGGGGAGGGAGGGGGAGGGGAGGCGGAGAGGAAAGGGGTAAGGGGGAGGAAGGAGGAGGAAGTGGGAGGAAGGGGAAGGAAGGGGGAGGAGATGGAGGTGTGGTATGAGAGCGATGGGTAAGGTGGATGAGGAGGGAGATAGGGAGAGGGAAGGGTAGGGATGGGAGGGGGAAGGCGAGGGGCGCTGAGGCCGGGAGGAGTGAGGGTCGGAAGGCAGCAGAGGGAGCGGAGGGCGGGGGAGAGAGCAGGGGAGGGCGGGGGAATGAGGGAGGGCGGGGCAGAGGGAGGTGGGGACCAGGCAGTAGGTGCAACATCGGCATCCAAATGACAGGCAATCTCTCTTTTTTTATTTTCAACTCACCATCTCGCCTTGTATGTGTTTACATGTGAAACACCAGCCAGCAGCTGGGCTGATCAAACACACCACAAGATGGCACTGCAAAATGTACATTACCATGGGAGAGATAGGGTGTGAGCCGTCTTAGGGTTATAGGGTCTTATGAGGAGAGGATTATCTTTATGAATTAATGGTCATCTGCAAATACTATTAGAACTAAAGTGTAGTCTATCTTGTGTGCCTGAGAAACTCAAATACAAGCCGGCCTGAAGCCTTGTCATGTGTTTTACCAGCACAGTGCTAGTACAAGGGATGGTGGAGGTAGAGACATGGACAAATAGATAGCCAGGCACGCAGACCGTCAGACATAAATAGATTAATAAGCACTCAAAATGAGCAGACATGCAGGTGGACAGACCATTATAGATTGATAAATAGACAGGGAGACAAACAAGCACATGCAAACAATAGTAGACAAGTAGGAGGACAGATCATTATAGATTGATAAATAGACAGGGAGGGAGACAGCTAAGCACATGCACACAATAACAAACAAGCAGGAGGACAGATCATAATAGATTGATTAATAGACAGGGAGGGAGACAGAGAAGCACATGCAAACAATAGAAGACATGCAGGTGGACAGATCATTAGAGATTGATGAATAGACAGGGAGGGAGACAGATAAACACATTGAAACAATAGCAGACAAGCTGGAGGACAGATCATAATAGATTGATTAATAGACAGGGAGGGAGACAGAGAAGCACATGCAAACAATAGCAGACAAGCAGGTGGACAGATCATTAGATATTGATAAATAGACAGGGAGGGAGACAGATAAACAGATACAAACAATAGCAGACAAGCAGGAGGACAGATCATAATAGATTGATTAATAGACAGGGAGGGAGACAGAGAAGCACATGCAAACAATAACAGGTGGACAGATCATTAGATATTGATAAATAGACAGGGAGGGAGACAGATAAACACATCCAAACAATAGCAGACAAGCAGGAGCACAGATCATAATAGATTGATTAATAGACAGGGAGGGAGACAGAGAAGCACATGCAAATAATAGCAGACAATCAGGTGGACAGATCATTAGATATTGATAAATAGACAGGGAGGGAGACAGACAAGCACATGCAAACAATAGTAGACAAGCAGGAGGACAGATCATTATAGATTGATAAATAGACAGGGAGGGAGACAGAGAAGCACATGCAAACAATAGCAGAGAATCCGCTGGACATATCATTGGAGATTGATAAATAGACAGGAGGGAGACAGACAAGCACATGCAAACAATAGTAAACAAGCAGGAGGACAGATCATTATAGATTGATAAATAGACAGGGAGGGAGACAGAGAAGCACATGCAAACAATAGCAGAGAAGCCGCTGGACAAATCAATGGAGATTGATAAATAGACAGGGAGGGAGACAGACAAGCACATGCAAACAATAGCAGACAAGCAGGAGGATACATCATAATAGATTGATAAATAGACAGGGATGGAGACAGACAAGCACATGCAAACAGTAGCAGACAAGCAGGAGGACACATCATAATAGATTGATAAATAAACAGGGATGGAGACAAACAAGCACATGCAAACAATAGTAGACAAGTAGGAGGACAGATCATTATAGATTGATAAATAGACAGGGAGGGAGACAGCTAAGCACATGCACACAATAACAAACAAGCAGGAGGACAGATCATAATAGATTGATTAATACACAGGGAGGGAGACAGAGAAGCACATGCAAACAATAGAAGACATGCAGGTGGACAGATCATTAGAGATTGATAAATAGACAGGGAGGGAGACAGATAAACACATTGAAACAATAGCAGACAAGCTGGAGGACAGATCATAATAGATTGATTAATAGACAGGGAGGGAGACAGAGAAGCACATGCAAACAATAGCAGACAAGCAGGTGGACAGATCATTAGATATTGATAAATAGACAGGGAGGGAGACAGATAAACAGATACAAACAATAGCAGACAAGCAGGAGGACAGATCATAATAGATTGATTAATAGACAGGGAGGGAGACAGAGAAGCACATGCAAACAATAACAGGTGGACAGATCATTAGATATTGATAAATAGACAGGGAGGGAGACAGATAAACACATCCAAACAATAGCAGACAAGCAGGAGCACAGATCATAATAGATTGATTAATAGACAGGGAGGGAGACAGAGAAGCACATGCAAATAATAGCAGACAATCAGGTGGACAGATCATTAGATATTGATAAATAGACAGGGAGGGAGACAGACAAGCACATGCAAACAATAGTAGACAAGCAGGAGGACAGATCATTATAGATTGATAAATAGACAGGGAGGGAGACAGAGAAGCACATGCAAACAATAGCAGAGAAGCCGCTGGACATATCATTGGAGATTGATAAATAGACAGGAGGGAGACAGACAAGCACATGCAAACAATAGTAAACAAGCAGGAGGACAGATCATTATAGATTGATAAATAGACAGGGAGGGAGACAGAGAAGCACATGCAAACAATAGCAGAGAAGCCGCTGGACAAATCAATGGAGATTGATAAATAGACAGGGAGGGAGACAGACAAGCACATGCAAACAATAGCAGACAAGCAGGAGGATACATCATAATAGATTGATAAATAGACAGGGATGGAGACAGACAAGCACATGCAAACAATAGCAGACAAGCAGGAGGACACATCATAATAGATTGATAAATAAACAGGGATGGAGACAAACAAGCACATGCAAACAATAGTAGACAAGTAGGAGGACAGATCATTATAGATTGATAAATAGACAGGGAGGGAGACAGCTAAGCACATGCACACAATAACAAACAAGCAGGAGGACAGATCATAATAGATTGATTAATAGACAGGGAGGGAGACAGAGAAGCACATGCAAACAATAGAAGACATGCAGGTGGACAGATCATTAGAGATTGATAAATAGACAGGGAGGGAGACAGATAAACACATTGAAACAATAGCAGACAAGCTGGAGGACAGATCATAATAGATTGATTAATAGACAGGGAGGGAGACAGAGAAGCACATGCAAACAATAGCAGACAAGCAGGTGGACAGATCATTAGATATTGATAAATAGACAGGGAGGGAGACAGATAAACAGATACAAACAATAGCAGACAAGCAGGAGGACAGATCATAATAGATTGATTAATAGACAGGGAGGGAGACAGAGAAGCACATGTAAATAATAGCAGACAATCAGGTGGACAGATCATTAGATATTGATAAATAGACAGGGAGGGAGACAGACAAGCACATGCAAACAATAGTAGACAAGCAGGAGGACAGATCATTATAGATTGATAAATAGACAGGGAGGGAGACAGAGAAGCACATGCAAACAATAGCAGAGAAGCCGCTGGACAAATCATTGGAGATTGATAAATAGACAGGAGGGAGACAGACAAGCACATGCAAACAATAGTAAACAAGCAGGAGGACAGATCATTATAGATTGATAAATAGACAGGGAGGGAGACAGAGAAGCACATGCAAACAATAGCAGAGAAGCCGCTGGACAAATCAATGGAGATTGATAAATAGACAGGGAGGGAGACAGACAAGCACATGCAAACAATAGCAGACAAGCAGGAGGATACATCATAATAGATTGATAAATAGACAGGGATGGAGACAGACAAGCACATGCAAACAATAGCAGACAAGCAGGAGGACACATCATAATAGATTGATAAATAAACAGGGATGGAGACAAACAAGCACATGCAAACAATAGCAGACAAGTGGGGGACAGATCATAATAGATTGATAAATAGACGGGGAGGGAGACAGACACGCACATGCAAACAATAGCAGAAAAGGAGGTGGACAGATCATTATAGATTGATAAATAGACAGGGAGGGCGACAGGCAAATATGGTAAAGTACACAGACAGGCACACCTACGGGCACATACAGACACACACAGATACACAGGCATGGACAGACAAACACATACAGTGACAAATACGCAGACACACACATGCGCACGGACACACACATGCGCACAGACACACATATGCGCAAAGACACACACAGATACAAACATATATAGGCATGGACAAGCAGACCCATTGCATTGCAACATTTCTATGATTTGAATATTATCACCGGACGCCGTGGACGAATTGGTACAGCGTAGGCTTCCCGTGCGGAAGGTCGGGAGTTCGAACCCAGGCGACGCAAACCAATCACTTATTATAAAATGAATACTTGTTGCTACCTAGCCTGGTGCTGGGCATTAATAGCATAGGACAAGGACTGGTTAGCACAGTGCCAGGATAATGTGACTGAGTGGGGTATCGGGTCATGGTGCTGGCAGCCTGGTCTCCCAGTGGGGCAGCACTATAAAGTCACCATGAAGGCGCACTGTCACAGGTCGGTACCCGTCCTGATATGACCTTATATGTTGCTAGTACTTAAAACAATAGACAAGTATGTAAGTGAATATTTTCATATTAAGCTTTGGCGAATATTTATGTAAAGAATACAATGTAAAGTCAGGTGAATAGATCTTTTAAAGCCCCCCTCCCATACCCCCAGACACACACACGCACTGAAAGCCATGCATTTTCCTGTCTCACATAAATTGAGCTGAGCCAGTCAGTATGGGCTCATCTGTGTTACGCAATTAATAAATATTTATGAGGACCTGGCTTTCTCATTTGGCATTTGAAATTGCTGACCATTTTAAGAAGTGATTAAGAATAATGTCACCAGTGTCGCTTTCATATTAAAGGAAATGTGATGCGATGGCCGATCCAATCTCTGCGCGTGCGCAGGGCTCTTGTGATATTAATAATCATTTATTAAGCAGCAGGGATCTCAATTTACATAATTGATCCTTTTCCTCCTGTCTTTATTGTATTGATTTTTCAAACAAAGTTCTCTTATCATCGCAAAGCAACTGTTTCAAGAAAAATATAGTTTCCAATAGTGGGATCAGTAATAGGTCCCTGCTAATAGAATGCATGATACAAACGGATATGGCATTTTGAAAATCACAAGCGAATATTTAATTAAATGATCAAGATTGGATTTGGACTTTGTATTGAATAGGAAGAGTATTGTTGTTTATTTGCTATACCTGATGAACATGTCTTTCAATGATTAGAGGGAGCGGGACGTAGCTCAGGTAGTAGAGTGTCCAAGTGTAAAGGTATAGGTCATCCTATCGATCCTGTTCAGTGGACCCATTTTCACTTTGGGCGATTTTCCATTCCAACCAGGGGTCCAAAACTGGTTCATCAGAGGCTGTGGTATGTGCTGTCCTGTCACTGGGAAAGTGCATATAAAAAAAAACCTTGCTGCTTATCGGAAAGAGTAGCTTATGTGGTGGCAGCGAGTTTCCTCCAAAGAAATATATCAGAATGACCATATGTTTGATGTCCAAGAGCCGATGATACAAAGATCAATGTGCTCTAGAGGGATCATTAAATTAAAAAAAGGCTTTACTTTTTTATGATTAGAATTCACCGAACAACTAATATTATTCAACACTGTGTGAAACCGAATAATATAATCAAATACAAATGTAGGATGAAAGTGTATTTTGCTATTTTAAACTTGAACACCACTAATAGTGGGGTGATTATATTTTGTTTACTGGTCACACGGCAACTGAGCCAACATGAGACCTATGTGAGACCCCGGTGCAGAGGCCGAATAGGTAGAGCCCGGGCCTCACATGCAGAAGATCGGGAGTTTGGTTCCCGGTCGAGTAAAACCTATGACTCATAAAATTGATACTTGTCGCTTCCTAGCCTGGCGGTCGGCATTAATAGGATCGGGCAAGTACTGGTTAGCTCAGTGCCAGCATAATGTGACTTAGTGGGACATTGGACCATGGTCCCAGTGGCCTGATTTCCTAGTGGGGCAGCACTATAAAGTCACCACGAGTGTGCACTGTCACAAGTTGGTACTTGTCCTGATATGACCTTAGATGTTGCCAGAACATAAAGCTCCAACAACCAACCAACCACTGTGCGAGATTTCTTATAATCAGTGAGTTGAATCGGAGCTTGGCACTCATTCACTGTCATTCCTGGGCACGGTGGAACATGACAACACACACCAGCTGGGGCCGTATTCATGACGCCGTGTTAGCGAGCCAAAACTGGTTTTGGCCAGGATTTCTGGGTTAGCGGCGAAAACTCAGTACGCAAGGAGTGGTGTTAGCGCAAACACACCGAGTGTAAGCTAACACCGCGTTGTGAATATGGGCAGAACCCTAAGGCCTCAGCTCACCATGCCACAACCTGCTCACACCCAAACACTTTGACTTCTGGATACTGAATGGTTTATTCACGTCCAGGGCCCTAGACCGCCGGCACCCTTTCAACACTGATGTCATCTCATTTACATATTCCTTTGTTCTCCACACGTACCTGGATGTCTTTTATGCATATATTACACAAACCACAACCACCCAGTAGTAGACACCGCCAGCCAGTCATGTTCTGCCACTCACTACTGCCATGTGCAACTCACACCCGGACCACCACACAGTGGGCACTCTCTCATACCGCAATAAATAACATGATTCAGCCAGTTTGTCAGCAGTCACTATCTGGAGAACACGTCAGTTCTCAACCAATCACCCACCCCCAAAGCATACTTATAATTTGATAGGGCCACTTGGGTCAAAGCCGTTATCTTCAATTAAGCACAGAATAGAAAATAATGAATTTACATAATATGTTGCTGATGAAATACGGGAAATATTGCATCTAGAGAAGGATTCTAAACCAATTCTGTTGTCACTCCGGCGCTAGCATGCTAACCATTTCACTACCTAGATTCCCTGATGCAATCATTCTATCCTTACTTCCTTTGGCAATTTAAACACCGAGGGTGTTAACCGGCGAGACTACGGTATATACACACACTAGTATTTACAGCAATTACATTTTCGCTAAGTGATAAAGTCGCAATTTAGAAAGAGTATGGAATATTATTACCATCCTGAGGCAGATAACGAAGTCAGAACTGAAATGGTTATTTATTTTCATTTGTTTTCATTCTGTGAATGAATTCTGATTGACATTGTCGCATCAATTTAGTTCTGATTCACTTGTAAGAAGGCATCATCATCCAAGACCGGACGCGATGGCCGAATCGGTAGAGCGCAGGATTCCTATGTTGAAGGTTTGGAGTTCAAAGACCCGGCCCGGTCAAACCAATGACTTACAAAATTGATACTTGTCACCACCTAGCCTGGCGCTTGCCATTATGCGGATAGGGCAAGGACTGGTCAGCTCAGCATCAGGATAATGTGACTGACTGGTAAATCAGTTTATGGTGCCAGCAATTTGGTCTCCTAATGGGGCAGTACTATAAACTCACCATGAGTGCACACTGTCACAAATGGGAACCCATCCGGATATGATCTTAGATGTTGCAAGGATGTAAACCCCAACCAAAAACCAACAAATTCATCCGGCAAGAATTCATGATGAACCCAATACACAGAGAGACATGTCACGGTAGCTTGATATGCATAGGATTGGCAACAGCCATCGCCATATTAGCTGCACACCCATAAACCATTGACAATAAAATGATCAAATAATATCATCTGACACCTGATGCATCTCCACACAGCGCAAAGACTGAGAGCTAGAGTAAGACAATCTGCTGTCTTTGTTCTGCTATGATTACATTCTTGTGCATACGCTAAATTCATTTTCATGTAATTGCATATGTATACTTAGTCTTCATTATGGATTTTATATACACGTGCGTATATTTTCTATAGTTCTTGTTGCAACATAATTTGAGTGATTAAAGCTGCATAGTCCGATGAAACATCAAATTTTCAAAACCAAAGCAATTATCTAGATTTGATTCTACATATCTAACTTAGATACTGATGCACGTTTTAAGCATTTGTTCTCGCACAGAAGGCAATACCGAGTCAACTCAGAAGGGAATACTGAGTCAGGACCTGTCACTACATAAGCCTATGGTGTCAGAGTTTTGGCGTGCTTGCCTAAATTAATTTCATATATTTGAACTTCAAATATCTCAAAAGTTAGCCATTTGAAATCAAAGTTACTTCAAACTGAAGTATGGTAGATTATAATAATCAAATCAATATATTAATCTCAGAAAAATTACAAAAACTCTAAACCATCGGCCTATGCAACTTTAAGGACCCTGGAACAATCGCCTCCACCCATTAAGCTGTAACCAAGCATGGCAACCGCAGGCGCAACCATGCGGAAACACCAAGCAACCACGACACCTGTCAGGAAATACCCAAACTCTCAGTATCTAGCGGAAAAGACCAAAAACCTTGCCAACGTGATCTATGGAGTCACTCATTCAATCCCCAGCATGTGAACTACCTACCATGAGGTGTGGATTCAGATGGCCCGTTTATCTCGCCATCCTATCCACCCACCTGAGTGGAAAATAATCAAACTTTAGAGTTGAGTAACCTAGAAGTTTACATTGCAGCATAGAACACATTGTCTGATGAGTTCGGCTGTAAAGCACTCACTATCGTAATGTTGGTACGTTGTAGCATGGAACGTGTCATGCGAATAGGTTAGGATGTAGTGCGCTCACTATCGTAATGTTGGTACATTGCAGCAAAGAACATATCATGCAATAGGTTTGGCTGTAGAGCGCTCACTATCATAATGTTGGTACATTGTAGCATATAACACGCCATGCGATAGGTTTAGCTGTAGAGCACTCACTATCGTAATGTTGGTACATTGCAGCAGAGAACACGTCATGCAATAGGTTTAGCTGTAGAGCGCTCACTATCGTAATGTTGGTACATTGCAGAAAAGAACACATCATGCGATAGGTTTAGCTGTAGAGCACTCACTATCGTAATATTGGTACATTGCAGCAAAGAACACATCATGCGATAGGTTTGGCTGTAGAGCACTCACTATCGTAATGTTGGTACATTGCAGCATAGAACACGTCAAGCGATAGGTTGGCTGTAAAGCACTCACTATCGTAATGTTGGTACATTGCATCATAGAGCACGTCAAGCGATAGCTTTGGCTGTAGAGTGCTCACTATTGCAATGTTGGTACATTGCAGCATAGAACACATCATGATAGGTTTGGCTGTAGAGCGCTCACTATCGTAATGTTGGTACTTTGCAGCAGAGAACACAACATGTGCCAGATCAGTATGTAGAGAGCTTACTGTCTTACTCTAGGACATTAATCTTTAGCCTTTATCCACATCCTCAGACATTTCATTTCACGAGTCAGCTGCTTCTGAAGCCGTCTATAATGGACACCGAACTGAAACACCCTTATCGTGCTTCCCACCCACCCACATAGCCCACATCCATCATCTCAGGATTCATACCGCTTTGAAAGCAATCCACATTTACCCGAGACGTGGATCACATTCATGGGAAGATGCATTGTACTGCGACGTGCTGACACTGATGCCAAAGCTGGCACATTCATTGTCATGTCTGATAAAAGGCCTGCTTCGGATGTACGATATATATATATATATCACATGATGGTGTCCTCTACTGCCAACAGACACGTTTGCCCTTTCGGTAAGAGCGCTGGCTTCCTGTGTGGAAGGTCGTCAATTCAAATCTAGGCAGAGTCAAACCAACGACTTAAAAAATTGATACGTGTCGCGACCTAGCCTGGTGCTCAGCATTAATAGGAATGGATAAGGACTGGTTAGCGCAGTATCAGGATAATGGAACTGAGAGGGATCTCGGGTCATGGTGATTGCAGTCTGTGATCCCAGTGGAGCAGCACTATAAAGTTGTGATGAGTGTGAACTGTTGTAAGTCGGTACCCATCCTGATATGACCGCTGATATTCCGAGGACGTAAAACCCCAAAAAATATACTGCTACCTCCATTTATCTCCCGCAGAGACTTGACAATGCGGGTCAGTAGTGGTTAGTGAGTTGGCTTCCCACTGGTGGCGCCACCGTTCGGTCCGGTGAATAATCAGGGAAGAGATTTGTTTGCAATGTACAAATTGCATTTGATTCAACGCAGAATGACAAGCTGTTGCTTTGGCTAACAGACACTCGCGGTCACCACCCTTCATGGGTTGGTTTGCTCCAGCACGCCTCCTGATTAGCGGCTGCCTTTCTTGTATGTTTCCGCCTGTTTCCATGGACGTGGCAGGAACCGCCTCACTCCCTGGCTAACTGGCGGATGACACAATCTGACAAACCCACCGACCCGTCTACTGGTACTATGTGATGTCTTATCCTTCTGGGCCTCAGTGCCAGACTGTGACCCGACACCTGAATATTGTAGTAGTCTGCACTGACCTCTCAGGCAAGGAAGCACATAGACAGGTAGGCGTGGCTAGTATGGTGATATCAGGGAGCCTAGGTGGTGTACTGGTTAGCACACTGGCCCGGAATGAAAAGTAATGTGGGTTCGAGTCCCGCTATAGGCGCAATATTTCCCATTTTCATCACCCCCCCCCCCATGACAATATCAATTGTAAAATGGCCAGAAGACCAGTGCTGCGGCGCATGAACTACAGTGACTGGTGCTGTACATTATACCGCAGGAGCCACTCCCTTAATTCTACAGGATCGGTGCTGTAACTAATACAACACTGATCAAACTTAGATTATGTCGTCTGTCAATTCCAATTGTAAAATGGCCGGAAGACCAGTGCTGCGGGGCTGACATTTCCATTTGCATGAACTACAATGACTGGTGCTGTACATTATACAGCAGGAGCCACTCCCTTAATTCTACACAAATGGTGCTATAACTAATGCAACACTGATCAAACTTAGATTATTTAGATGGTCAATTCCAATTGTAAAATGGCCGGAACACCAGTGCTCCGGCGCTGACAAATGTCATATTTAAATGAATAAAAACTTTACGAGAAAAATATAAAATAAAGATGGTAGTTACCTGCACTCACATTTCCCTTGACGTTCCTTACACCGATTCACATATATTGAACTTTTGTTTTGTTATTTATATTTGCATAAGTCCTTATCCATTACCCACATACACATGCGCACGTATATAACAGTAGCAGTCATTGATTGGACTGTCTACTACTACTCGTTATATATTTATAGATATAGAATTTATAAATCATATTATATATACAGTATAACCCCCGTTAAACCAAACTTGAAGGGATCCTAGAAATTTGTTCCCCACACATGATAATTTTATTCAGCGAATAAAGGTATTTTTTCAGCGCCTAGGCACTGGTCTTCCGGCCATATTATGTTACATTCATTCACATATAAACATATACATACATGTAATATATATGTGTGTATACGAAACCCCAGATAGTCACATTATCCTGACACAGAGCCAACTTGTCCTTTTCTTATCCCAGCAATGCCGAATAGAATATACAGTCAGCTCTGGTGAATCAGACATTGGTTAATCCGACAATTTTGCTTACCGACACGATTTCAGGTGTAATGGATTTCCCCAATGCTAATTACTCTGGTTAATCTGACACTCGCTTTCCGACACTGACACTGCTTTTTTTGTAGCAAACATGCCTGTAGCATGCCAATAGCTCTTGTTAATCTGACACTTGAAATCCATCAAACATGAATTAGCACTAACATCCCAGTGTTAGACCTTCTTTCAGTGGCAATTCTCACACCTAATAGTATGAATGATTGATATATATGTTTATCTGTAATTAATGTAGATATTTTACTAAGGGGTTATTATTATTTCAATTAACAATTGCCTACATGATTCAGTCACACATATGCCTATATAGGCTTATAAAAATAACACAAAAGACAATGAAATAGTCTAAATTGGTTGATGCGCGAAAAGGAAGAAGGCAAGGCCGGGGTGGAAAGAACAGGCGTTTATTGTGGTGCCTCTGGCAACAGACGGTAGACATGGCAACAGTGAGGAGGCTCAGGAGGAGCAAGTACATGGCAACAAGGAAAGTAAGGCCCATGAGGAGCAGAGAACAAGAGTGTCTAGAGCAGGGGCTCATATGGGGAAAAGGTCAGAGGTGCTAATAGTCAGTGTGAGGGGAGGGGGCGCCGAGGAGCCCTCCACCAGCTGAAAGAGAAGAGAAGATAAGTAGAGATAGTTGGGTGGGTGGGTGGAGGAAAACGGCAGAGCGTGGAGGAGGGCTGGAAGGCGAGTGACTGAGGGAGGCCGGCGGTCGGCCTTATAAGGGAGGGCAGGAGGGCGGTGACAGGTGAGGTGCAAAAACAACGGCCCGGGGGAGGGGGCGGGAGAGAGCTGAGAGGCGGACGTCGCGCGAGGTGTGAATGCTGCACGACGTCCGGGGAGGCGGGGGGAGGGTCTCTTCCTCTCCACGCATCAAGCGCAATGCTCGCATTACGACCGATGCGTGAAAAGGAAGAAGGCAAGGCGGGGGTGGAAAGAAGAGGCGTTTATTGTGGCGCCTCTGGCAACAGAGGATAGACATGGCAACAGTGGGGAGGCTCAGGAGGAGCAAGTACATGGTAACAAGGAAAGTAAGGCTCATGAGGAGCAGAGAACAAGAGTGTCTAGAGCAGGGGCTCATATGGAGCAAAAGTCAGAGGTGCTAATAGTCCATGTGAGGGGTGGGGGCGCCGAGGAGCCCTGCACCAAAGCGGAGGAGAGGGCTCGAGGCGCGCCCGAGGGGGCGAGGCGGCGCACATATGCGCGCACCACCTCAGAGGTCAGGTTCCCTGTGTGGGCGGCGAATGTCCAGGGCCTACGTCGACAGGGAGCGGGCGGCCAAAGAGAAAGGAGGCCTGCTCCTTGGAGAGATGCGGTGAGGAGGTCCGGCAAGGGTGTCCGGTGAGGAGGTCCGGCGAGGGTCAGGCAGGGGGGCAGCGAAGTCCTCAGGGCTGGGCGGGGTGGGCGTCGGGGTCGGGTCGGGTGGGTTGATGAAGGCGGTGTCATGGTGGTCGTGATGGTCGGCGGCTGTGCTGTCTGGGGAGGGTTCGTCCTGAGGATGGGCGGCGTCTGGGGCCTGCGGTGCGAGGTGATGGTCCCCGGCTCTGTCTGGGCGGCGTTTCGATCAGTGGTCGCTGGGGGGTTGTCGGTGGTCATGATGGTCGGCGGCGGTGCTGTCTGGGGATGGTTCGTCCTGAGGATGGGCAGCGTCTGGGGCCTGCGGTGCGAGGTGATGGTCCTCGGCTCTGTCTGGGCGGCGTTTCGATCGGTGCTCGCTGGGGGGTTGTCGGTGGTCGTGATGGTCGGCGGCGGTGCTGTCTGGGGAGGGTTCGTCCTGAGGATGGGTGGCGTCTGGGGCCTGCGGTGCGAGGTGATGGTCCCCGGCTCTGTCTGGGGCGGTGTTTCGATCGGGGGTCGCTGGGGGGTTGTCGGTGGTGGTCAGGGGGGTTGTCGGCATGCGTGTGGGTGAGGTGCGGGCGGGGGGGGGGGGGGGGGGGGGGGGGGCGGATCAAAAATCCGCCGAGGAGGTGCGCCCGAGGTGCTGGGATGGGCAGGGTCGCTTGAGGTGGCGGCGGGGGGCAGGCCCCGCCCGCGGCGCGCGCCTGAGGTGCTGGGGCGGGCGCCGAGGTGTAGGCGGCTTGGCGCCTCGGCGCAGGTGAGGGGGTCTCCGGTGGGCCTCGGGGTCCCCCCGACTCCAGGGCGTCCATGCGGGCGGTAGTGAGGTGCTGGAGGGCCTCGAGGCGGTGGAGGGCCTTGAGCATCGCGATCGTGTCGGTGCCCGAGGCGCGGTCCGAGGGTGCCGAGGGAGACGCCAGGGCCGACGAGGGTGAGGCGCCTCCCGGCGAGCCCGAGGAGGGTCCCGGCATGGCCAGGGCGGTCGCCCGGGAGCTCTTGCGGCCCTTCCCTTTTCCGTGTCCGGCCATTCTGGAGCGGCCCGAGGGGATGCAGCGGTCCGAGGTGAAGATGGCGGAAGGTGGAAAGCCAAAGAGGAGGAGGGCTGGAGGAGGGCTGGAAGGCGAGTGTGCCCGAGGTGCTGGGATGGGCGGTGTGCTGTACGCCGTCCGCCGCCTCGGGGCGGGTGGTGGTGCTTGAGGTGGCGGGAGAGGGTGCGCCCCCCCGGCGACGTGTGCCCGAGGTGCTGGGACGGGCGGTGTGCTGTACGCCGTCCGCCGCCCCGGGGTGGGCGGTGGCATCCCCTCGCTTCTGGGCATGATGCTGGTGTTGCAGCGGTGTTGGAGCGGTCCGAGCTGGAGAAACGGTCCGAGGTCCGAGGTGACGGCCAACGGTCCGAGGTGAAGGCCAGAGTAGGAAAACGGCAGAGCGTGGAGGAGGGCTGGAAGTGACTGAGGGAGGCCGGCGGGCGGCCTTATAAGGGAGGGCAGGAGGGCGGTGACAGGTGAGGTGCAAAAACAACGGCCCGGGGGAGGGGGCGGGAGAGAGCTGAGAGGCGGACGTCGCGCGAGGTGTGAATGCTGCGCGATGTCCGGGGAGGCAGGGGGAGGGTTTCTTCCTCTCCACGCATCAAGCGCAATGCTCGCATTACGACCAATCTGACAATTTGCTATCCGACATTATTTGGTGTGTGACAGAATGCGTTGGATTAACCAGAGCTGACTGTACATCTTTTTATATAAACAAGCAGTTTCACGTAACAGAGATGCATATCGGTGTGCCCCCGTAGGTAGGGAGGGATAGGTTCCATCCTAAATAATAAATAACAAGGTATACATCACATAGGCTCTTACATATAGATATACATATTTCTCGCCGAGGACTGACACAGGCACTTGGGGGGCGGTTAGTTTGGTGGGCATCCCATTGGCGATACAAACAGTCCTATTCGGGGAATAGATAGTGTAGTGGTCTGCACTGACCTCTCAGGCAAGTAGCCGCATAGCCAGGTAGGCATGGGTAGGGTGGTGATATCAGGGAGCCTAGGTGGTGAAATGGTATGGCCCTGAATGCAAGAGATGTGGGTCCTATTCCGATTCTAGGCGCAATATTGTTCCCATTTTCATCACACCCTACAACACTGGGCGGCATGACCAGGATCCTATACAAGCTATGTGCTGTAGGGTTTTTTAACCTACCCTGTGTATGTATATGTATGTCTATTGCCTGTATGTATGTAATTGTAAGCATTAAATGATCATTTAACAGACTTACAATTCCAGGGGAATGAGTGTAGTCGTCTGCACTGACTTCTCAGGCAAGGAGCCATGTAGCCAGGTAGGCATGGGTAGGGTGGTGACATCAGGGAACCTAGGTGGTGAAATGGTTATCACACTGGCCTGGAATGCAAGAGATGTGGGTTTGATTCCCGGTCGAGGCGCAATATTTCCCATTTTCATCACCCACCCTCCCCCACGACAATACTGATACCAAGGCAGCAACAAGTATCCACGGTTTCCTCAAATCTTTGGCTAGACTCGGCTATGATATTGATCCCTTGACATTCCGCCCTCCCTTGTGGGGAGCGGGTGCTTTGCTTAGTCGGCCATTTTGACCCGGACCCTGATTGTGACCTAGTGTCCTCTGTAATCACCGGCGCACCGTACTGGTTCAATAGCCGGGCTTCACGCCCCAGCACAAAATTTATAGCGGCCATTTAAATCGGTGATTACCTTGCGAGGCTTAGCGCTTGCAGCTTCCACTGATCAATGGTTGCCATTAAGCTGCGTCTCATTCAATGTCATCAACATGGCTAACCAGTCAAAGGTGTCGGCCGCACTTTGTCCTTTTAATTTATAGCGGCCATTTAAATCAGGGATTCCATGCGAGGCTTAGCACTTGCAGCTTCCACTGATCGGTGGTTGCCATTAAGCTGTGTATAAGGACCGTCTCATCCAATGTCATCAACATCGCTAACCAGTCAGAGGTGTCTTCCGCACTTTCTCTTTTTAATTTATAGTGACCATTTAAAGCTTAGCGCTTGCTTGATTGATTGATTGATTGATTGGTGGTTGCTTTACGCCGTGTCGGCAGCATCGGCCATATTCACGGTGACTTAGCACTTGCAGCTTCCACTGATCGACGGTCGCCATTAAGGTGTGTGTAAGGACCATCTCATCCAATGTCATCAATATCGCTAACCAGTCAGACTGTGTAATTTGTATAATGTGTACACGTTATATGCAGTCAACACCTTGTTCACTTTGTATAATTTGTACACTTTGTATGATGTCTATGCTTTGTATGAGTTGTATGCCTTGCATACTTTGTATGTCTTGTATGCTATGTATGCTATGTGTGCTATGTATGCTTTGTACACTTTGTATGCTTCGTTCGATGTGTGCATTATGTATGTGTTTTGTACACTATATGTATGCTTTGCATGGTGTGTATACATTGTATGATTTGTATGCCTTGTATACGTTGTATGTATTGAATGCTATGCATGCTATGTGCGCTATGTATGCTTTGTACACTGTGTATGCTGTGTACGATGTGTGCACTATGTATGTTGTGTAACCTATATGTATGCTTTGTATGGGGTGCATACTTTGTATGATGTGTATGCCTTGTATACTTTGTATGTCTTGTATGCTAGCTATGATATGTGCGATATGTGTGCTTTATATATTTTGTATGCTTGTACGATGTGTGTACCATGTATGTTTTGTACACTATATGTACACTTTGTATACATTATATGCTTTGTATGCTTTGTATGATGTGTACACTATGTATGGTGTGTACACTATATGTATGCTTTGTATACTTTGTATGTTTTGTACAATGTGTGTACCATGTATGTTATGTACACTATATGTACACTTTGTATACTTTGTATGCTTTGTATGCTGTGTTCGATGTGTGCACTATGTATGTTGTGTACACTATATGTACACTTTGTATACTTTGTATGCTTTGTATGTTATGCATGTTATTTATGTTATTTGCGCTCGCTATGCTTTGTACACATTGTACACTTTGTATACTTTGTATACTTTGTACACTTTGTACACTTTCAAAAGTAGTACAACAGGAGGCCAACAGGATCTCTCAGATCGTCAAAGATTCGCCAATGAACATCGATCATAATACTAGCAATACAATTATTTAGTTTCTTGCACAATAATCTGAATAGTATTGTACACTATGCATAATTATCTTTTTTTTTTAAGGATTCAGATTTAGAATTACAATATATTGGTTTTTTTCCCTTCTCATAAATAAAATAGTAGGACAGGCTTAATTTAAGCAAGCCATATCAATTTTATCAGAGTGTCAAAAAAGCATGACACAAGTCAACCATCCATCCAGCCATCCATCCAGCCATCCATAGTGGCAATCATGGCTGGATTCGGATCTGTCACTCCGTTGCCATCTCATTTGCTGGCTTCTGATTGGCTGAAAATCCGCTCACTAGTATATGCATTGGGTTTGGACTTAGCCGGCCATGGAGCGTCGACTGTAAAGGGGTGATGGAATGGGTGCTAGAGGAGAAACATATGAGCGTATGACACAAGTAGCGTCAACAGATGGGGGTGGCCAAATGAGTTGAGCGTCCGCCTCCCATTTTGGTAGGTCCTAGGATTCGAATACTAGCCAAGTCAAACCAATGACTTAACGATTTATACTTGTCTGTATCTGACCTGGCATTAGGCATTACTAGTAGGATATGGCAAGGAGCAGTGCAATGAGGAAGACCAATTGTCAGTGATTGAAAATTCTTCTGCTTAATCAACTAATGGAGCACCATTTAAAAAATTGTAATTACTACCTGGTATGAGTAAAGTAGAAGGATGGGTGTCACCAAAGTATGGCAGTATTCCACCAGCTGAGTTAGCAAGTCTTCTTGACAAGCAGTCTTTTGTGATTCATGATTCAAATGTGATTCCATTTTCATCGGATCATACCCCACCGAGACATACGAATTAAAAGGCTGTTATGGGATGGGGGGGGGGGGGGTTACTTCCTGCCCATAAATACATAGTTCCGTCTTTTCGCATAGGCACATTGGGTATTTTCCCAGGGGTGCCGCACATTTAAGAGCGCCAAAATTAAATGTGAAAAGTAATAATTAAGGTTCGTAATATTAAATAGCAGTGGCGTTAATGTGAAATCGGGCCCTCCTTGTATGCAAAATAAATATTGGATCTGGGTCATAAAATGCGTTAATGTTGGGGGGAAATTTAGGGGCCTGAGTAGGCGTATATTGTTTTCTCTGCTGGCCTCTAATATTCTTAAGGTTGCCCATGTGTGCACTCATGATGACTTTATACTTTATAGTGCTGCCCCTCTTGGTGGCCAGGCTATTGGGACCATCACCTGATCTCCCACTCAGTCACATTATCCTGATAGTGAGCAAACCAGTCCTTTCCCTATCCTAATAGTGTAAGCCTCTGGCTAGGTAGCGAAAAGTATCAATTTCATACGTCACTGGTTTGATTCAGTCGGGTTCTGAACCCACGTTCGCCAGCATTGGAAGTCAGTCAGTGTTCCTACCAATTCGGTTCTCCAAATTAGAATTTAGTGTCCCAACTTCAGACAGCATATATAATCTGATGGAAGCATTGCATATTTTCTAAACCAAAATACTTAAATGATTGATTGATTGATTGGTGGTTGCTTTACGCCGTGTCGGCATCATAGGCCATATTCACGGTGAGAAATGTTTGTTTTTGTTCAAACCATCACGTTTACATGTAAAAGTAGACAATCAAGTATGTGCCAATAGACACTCATTAAATTAGAAAGCTCACAATCATATATTTGTGGTCAATGGAAACAAATTCCCATAGAAAAAGAAAAGTTGTTATTAATAATTGATAGAATCTATTTAGTAAACTATATGAGGTGGTACAGTCCAGCTGCCCTCAAAAAGGCTAAAATGTTTTCCTGTTTTACCTTAGTAAAAAGGTCATGCATACTGTCTGCCAGTGTAGAACTGTTGGCGCAGGGCCAAAAAAATCAACGCAACTTAGTAAAATGTGTTTGAGTGTCAGCGGGGACTGACACCCAATACATTCAGGGGGAGGTTCCCCCTTGAGCAGTAAAAGCATGTGTAAGCCACGAGTGGCCAATACGGCAGCGGCTAAGGACCACTTACGGTCGCCGACGCCGACCTCACGCATGAGTCTGTGGTGGTTTTTCCCACAGATGGTTCAATTTCTTTAAGTTTATTAATGTTTTCATCCCACTCATGTTGCCATTTGGATTTTATGTGGGTGGCTATTAGTGGTTTCAGATCAGAGTGAGGGATCAGACACGGTTCAAGATCACAGTTCAGGGCCTTCTTCGCAGCCCGATCAGCTTGTTTGTTTCCTTGTATGCCGGCATGGCCAGGCACCCAGCACAGGTGGATGTCATACCCATCCGTTGTCAGTTGGTTCATTTTATAAATGACTGTTGCTATTTAAATACTTAAATAGATTTGATCATACACCTCAAACCTAGGTATTGGTGGCACTCAATAAACATTTATTTCTTGAAGATTGATACTGCATATCATGGTTAAGTCTGAATAGACTTGTTTTCACCATTAGAGAGTGTGGCGATAGAAAGCTTGAGCCCACACATTTACCGACCCAAGGGATTTTTAACCTCCCACACCACATAGACATGGTATGAGAGCAACAGACCTTTGATGATGCTGTAAGTTATACACAGCAGTGGAAATCCAAATTTGCAGAGGTGGGGTCGGGGGCACGGGAAATCGAACCACTGACCTTCAGAGTAGGAGACTGACCTAGAAAAAAGTCAGATACTCTAACCACTCTGCCACAGAGAACACCACACATTGCAGGTGTTCCTTGCTATGCTGCTATTTTGCTATCCTACTCTGCTGCTATCTTGCTATGCTACTATGCTGCTAACTTGCTATGCTGCTGTCTTGCTATGCTACTGTGCTGCTATCTTGCTATCTTGCTATGCTCGAAAATGGTAAATAAAAGATACATTCAGCATTTCAGTGTGGTACGTCAAAATTAACTTTGCATATTTTTCACTTCAAATATCGCCAATGTTAATAATCTAAAATAAAAGTGAATTCAAAGCTAAAGTATATTATAACGATCAATCGGATACTATATTTATCTAAATAAATAACACTGAACTTATTATGGCTAACCCACTAACACCCTTCACAATCTACTAATATGCCCTATCTAAGTACCCGCTTATCTACCTATTTACAGTGTAATGTAAACGGCCAGAAGACCAGTGCATCGGCACTGAACAAATTTATATTCTGATGAATAAACTGTCTTACCAACCCAACAACAACAACAAAGAAGCCGGAAACTCAAAAGCCATCGGTTCACGTACATTTAATAAAATTGTCAGTACAGTAATGCATTTTGCTTTGAAGTCACTGCATTTCCTTTTAAACTCAGACTTTGGTTTGAGATTATGGGAGCGATGCACGACTCTGGTTCGAGATTGGTCGTAATGCTTGCATTACGTTTGATTCGCGGCAGGGAAGGGGAGCCCCCCCCCCCCCACCTCTCTGATGGTTATCCCCTTGCGTCATCTCCTGCGCTCCCCCGCCTTATAACCCTGCCCGTCTGCTGCCTCCAGCCACTCTCTCTCCCAGCCCTGCCACGCGCTCTACTCCCTCCGGCCATTTTCTCTACCCACCCACCCAAACTTCATCATTATCTTTGTGGTGGAGGGCTCCTCGGGCCTCCCTCACTGACTCTTCCTAGACTCTTAGCCTCCTTATGAGCTCCTTACTTATTATTCACATTAACCTGTATTATCCTGTTGTTCCTGTCATTATCCTGTTGATTACCATTGACCTGTATTATCCTGTTTGTTCCTGTCATTATCCTTTCACTCTGGTTGCCCGCACTTCATGAATAAAGTGCTTTTCTTCCACCCCCGCCTCCTCGTTCCTTCCTCGTCGCGCATCATGGAACGAGTTGTCAGTACCGCGTGGTGCTGTGATTCCCAAGCCCCGTCGTAGCCCCTACGTGAATCTGTATTGGTTAGGACAAGTGTGTGTGTGTGGGGAGGGGGGGGGGGGGGTTCTAGACTGGTGAATAGCCTCGTTTATGTATGGAGAGGACGATGACTGTATGGCATGAGTGGGTAAAAATTGTAGAATAATTATGGAAATTTGCTATTAAAATGAGTGAGGCGCATTAATGTTGCAACTGTTTGATTCTATTTTTTGTTTGTTGTTAAAACAGTTTATTCATCGGAATATACATTTGTTCAGTGCCAAGGCGCTGGTCTTCCAGTCGTTTAGATTAGATTGTAAATAGGTAGATCAGCGGGTACTTAGACAGGGCATATTAGTAGATTATGCAGGGGGTTAGTGTGTTAGTGGGTCAGCCATAATAAGTTCAGTGTTATGGGCTAAGATGGTGGGTCGCTTCAAAAGCTGTGTTGTATTACAGTATAGCTGAGGTAAGTAATTGAGTGAGCGGGGAGGGGGGGGGGGGGGACCAGGAAAAGGAGGGATGGGGGGAGCAAGGCAGGGCACAGGAACGATAAGGAACCATTGAAAGAGGGTTCGTTAGGGTTTTGTGTCCTAGCAACATATATGGTCATATCAGGACGGGTATCTACTTGTGACAGTGTGCACTAATGGGAACTTTATAGTGCTTCCCCACTGGGAGAGCAGGCCGCTGGAACCATGACCCGATATCCCACTCAGTGAGGTTATTCGGATACTCAGCTATCCAATCCTTGCCCTTGCCCTGGCGAGTCAAACCAATCACTTCTAAAATTGATATTTGTCAGTACCATGCCTGGCGCTTGGCATTGCTAGGATAGAGCAAGGACTGGTTAGTTTGGTAACAGCATAATGTGACTGAGTCGGAAATTAGGTCATTGTGCTGGTGGCTTGGTCTCCCAGTGGGGCAGCACTATAAAAGCACCATGCATGGGGACTCTCACAAGTCAGTACAGATCCTGATATAACTGTAGCTGTTGCCAGGATGTAAAACCCCAACAAACAGCTAAGTGTTTTTGGTTTGGATTATATGAAACCAGGTTTTGAGAATATCACTTTTGCAACATTTTTGTCAGATAATGTCTATTTTTCTTTTAAAATATGGGGGCGCCTACTAAGCTGGAGGTTGCCTACTAAACTGGGTAATGCAGTAGACTACGACTCAAGTAGAATGAGACTTGAGCAACTCGCACAGTATGATCATACCATACAATAAAATTTGAAATTCAATCGTTTGTTTCCCGCTTTCCTACTTTGTGAGGTGACTGCTCATTTGATGGCATCTATACACTATTTTGGTACATTTGCTCTTATACAAAATTCCTATTTTCTTCCTATTTTGTGGGGAAAATCCATATTTTATCCCTATTTTTCTGAAAAAGAAATCCCTATTTTCCTTCTTTTTTGTTTTTGTTTAACCAACTGCCTCACTTGACGTCCTGCTATGTCGACGAGTGAACGCTGCGCATAGTGACTGACTTCTCCCGGTTAGAGCTTCAATGCGGCTTTAATGCCAGATTAAGTAGTTTTACCGTGCCATGAATAGCTTCCTGGGGCTTCCTGGAACTTCCTGGGGATTTATTTGTCAGAAGCTTTGACATCCGGTGAATAGCATTTGGAAGGGCGTCTAAATTTATGCTTAGATGACATTCTGTGTGGGAAATAGATTTGAAAAGGGGAAGGCCAGTGTAAACGACAGCTAAGGCACGAACAGAACTTATCTGTAATAACTAACCTTCTCAGTTTGTAGTCATCACTGAGTCGGCGAGGAGGGACGGGGAAGGATTTGTTTGTTTGTTTGTTTGTTTTATGTCCTAGCAACATCTAAGGTCATATCAGGCCAGGTACCGACTTGCGACAGTGCGCACTCATGGCACCTTTATAGGGCTGCCCCCCTTGAAGACCAGGCCACCAGCACCATGACCTGATATCCCACTCAGTCACATTATCCTGACACTGAGCCAATCAATCCTTGCCCTTTCCTAATAATGCCGAACGCCAGGCTGGGAAGCGACAAGTATCAATTTTTAAGTCATTGGTTTGACTCGACCAGGGTTCAAACCCACGCCCCCACAATCTACCAACGGACGGGGGAGGAGGTGAAGTTTCTGTTCAAGTAACATCTTAGGGAACATTAAGATGGGTGCTGATTTGTGACAGCGCATGCCCTTGCTAATTGTATAGCACTGCCCCCACACAATGCCGCTGATGACATAGTGCATAATGGGTTGAGCGTGCGTCTGCAGGTTCGGTAGATCGTGGGATTCGAACCCACGGGTTTGAACTCTGGTCGAGTCAAACCGATTACTTAAAAATGTTATCTTGTCATTTTTCCTAGCCAGGCACTCGGCATTATTAGGATAGTGCAAGGACTGGTTGGCTCAGTGTCAGGATACTGTGACTGAGTGAGATATCAGGTCATGGTGCTGGCAGCCTGGTCTCCCAGTGGGGCAGCACTATAAAGTCGCCATATGTGCGTCCTGTCATGAATCGATACCCATCCTGATATGACCTTAGATGTTGCCAGGACGTAAAACTCCAAGAACTAACCAATTATAGTGCAAGCCAGCAACCCATTCATTCACATTTTCCTACAAGCGGTGGATAATGCATTATCTATCCTAGCAAGTGCGACGTAGATTTGTGATGGGTATATTTTTGTTTGTGAGTCTTCGATTTTGCTCGGATAATGCAATCACCCTTTCCACACTTGCCTGTCTATTTGCCTCCTTGCCTGAGACTCTCAGTCCCCCTGGAATTGTAAGTCTTTTATATGATAAAGTTGCTAAAGGGGCTGTCACACAATGACCTATGGCGTTAGCGTATGCCGACATATGCGCTTTTCGATCAACACGTCGGCATAGGCTGTCATAGGTTACACATAGGTTGGGCATATGTTGTATATGCTTTTCATAGGTTGTAATAGGTCGGCGTAGCCGCCAAAAAAAATGTGTGCATGTTCAAAATTTTAAACCTATGCAGGCATGTGGCTCATACGTTTCTCATACGCTGGACGTATGCTGGACATACTCTGGCATAGGTTACGTATAGGTTAGGGGTAGGTCGGCATAGGTTAGCCATACGTTGAACCTGCATCCTCTGCGTATCTCTGGTGTATATAGCGTATGCCTAGCTTATGTCTAATGTGCCTCTAGCGTGTGCTGGTGTACCTCTAGTGTATTGCGAGCGTATGGTGAGCGTATGCCCAGCATTTGGCTGTCTGTCACACTACGATGTATGGCCTTAGAATATGCCGACCTATGCGAATTTTGACCAACACGTCGGCATAAGGCGTCATAGGTTATGTATAGGTTGGGCATAGGTCGAGTACGTTCGGCATAGCTCGGCGTATCTCGACCTATTTTTATTTTCAAATTATTTCGACACGTTAGACACATGCCGCCGCCATACGTTGTAGTGTGACAGGGCCTTTAATGCTTACAATTACATACGGCAATGAGGGTAGGTACAACAACGGTGTAGGTTCTATTGGGTCCTGGTCATGGCACCAGTGTCATAGGAATGGATAAAAATGGGAAATATTGTGCTTAGAGCAGGATTCATCCCGGCAGTTGTTGCCATCCTGGGGCTAGGTGTACTAACCAATACAGTACCTAGGCTCCCTGATGTCACCATCCTATCCACACCTACCTGTATATGTGGCTCCTTGCCTGAGAGGTCACCACAGACTACTTCTTGGTTGTCCATCAGTGGCGATGATGACAGCAACTCATCATTTGTTGTGAACTTGTTGATGACCGATGAGTCCAATTTGTGCTCGGAATGTGCGATGGCATGTTGGACATGTGTGTAGCTGCAGTTAGAAAGTTGGGTATGTGAAGGAGATGATCTTTTGTTTAGCTTGAGATATATGATCATTTTGAAACTGTGTTGTGCCTTTGCGAATAGAAGCATGCCATGTATGTCCTTTGGCCACTATTTCCCAGGTGGCCAAAGATTACATTTCTTCAGGTTGCATTTAAGGCAGTCCTTGAATCACACAACCTACAAACTACTTTACAAAGGTAGGTGACTGGCTAGACTTGATATATGGGTGGGGCCCATAGTGTGGGGGGCTTAGAGGGATCCATAACTCAGTGTGATGCAAGGAGGCTGGAGAACCAGGCTTCTACATTTAGGGCGTAATCGATTAATCAACTCGGGTCACCCGAGCCACTTTTCGGCGCATGCGCACTTCCTACAGACTCGGGTCGAATAATCGAATACGCTCAGGGTGGAAAAAATGGTGGCTTAATTCAAAACTTTTTGTTTGTTTTTAATAACCGATATAGCTACTGCAAAATAGGATTTAAAGTCTTATATGATTGCATAGTTTAGTTATATTTCCATTTCATTAATCTGTGTTTATTACCAAAAATAAACATGTTGGACTAATACTATTTAGCTATTATCCTGCACGATGGTACCAGCACAAATGTGACGTCATGGTTCCTAACAAACCCCAGCCAAGAGGTGGATTACTGGGGATCGGGTCATTTTGCACACGGCACGTGTTTTTGTCAACTCCACTTGCGGTGTTCGATTTGAAATTCTAGGAACTCTGGTGACCCGAGTCGCCCGGGTCGTGTTAATCGATTACGCCCCCGAAGGGACTGCATCACGACCTGACTGGCCCCTCTCTCCTTACAGTTACAGACATCACATTCTCACCGCATCTCCTTCTCTTCTGCACCCCCCTACTGTTTCTCCGTATTTGAGACCGGACGCTGTAGCCGAATTGGTAGAGTGCAGGCTACCCATGCGGAAGGTCGGGAGTTCGAATCGACGCCGAGTAGGACCAATGACTTATAAAATTGATACTTGTCACTGGGCAGTGACAAGTATGGCGCTCGGCATTAATAGGATAGAACAAGGACTGGTTAGCGCAGTATTGGGATAATGTGACTGTGTGGGATATTGGGTCATGGTGTCGGCGGCCTGGGCTCCCAGTGGGACAGCACTATTAAGTCACCATAACTGCGCACTGTCAGAAGTCGGTGTGCGTCCTGATATAATCTTAGATGTTGCTAGGATGTAAAATAACAACAAATAACTGTGTTTGCACACAGAGCTATGCATTTATTAATGTACCGTACAAGTCCCTATAGAAGAATGCTACCCAATAGAAGCACATCCCCCATTTCAAGATTTAAAGCAAACATAAAAGAATGTTCACGGTTGAAATTGTTATAGTTAAATAAGTAACATGCTGGAAAAGCTGTACAATAAGTGGCAACGTCACATACTTAAGTTCGAACAATGAATGGACACAACGCATGATAACATAAGAAACGACACATGCAGCCAGCTGTGTATGCATTTTGTATGTTTATACATGTTTTTAAGTTGTCTTGCATGTCAAAGATGTTATCAAATGAATTTGACGAAATGTTCACGGATGAAATTGCTATATGAAGCATGAGTTTAATTTGAACATTTTGGGAATTGTTGTGCATGAAATACTATATTGAATATTTGAATCTCATATGTTATATAAGTCGTTTACTGTTGTTGCTATGCCACTTTCTGTTCTGCCTAGCAAGTGCCTTGTTATGTTCAGTTATGAATTGCATACAACGTTACATAATAATACGCTCATTGTTCAGGTCATATGAAGAAGAGACAAAATAAGTCTACATTTAAGAAGTGACAACTGACCCTGACTATGTATTCGTTGTATTACTTATGGGTGGTGTTTTTGTATGATGGGCTACATTCGATAGTTTCCCATTTACATGTTTCATGGTTCTCTTCTTAAACATAGTATGTATAATATCTCTATATGTATTAGGTCTTCATGTACAATGCCATTTACATTGTTCTGGAATGTTAGTAAATTTGAGCATGGCATTTTATCCTCGCAATACCTGGTACCATTCTGTTATGGATAGGAACTATTTTAAAGAGGGGGATATGGCGTTATGACATTAGTTATAATAACACAAGAAGGACCTGTTGCTATCGATGGTAGTTTATATATACAAAATGTTACCATTGAATTTTGTTCCTCTGTTCCATTGAAAGGGAGATGTAATGTATGTGTCTTCCAGTTGTGTTGTTATCCGAACACCCCCAGTGTGGCACAGAGTGAGGTCACTACAGAACGTTCTAAATAAAGTTAGTTACAGTACAGAACTCATTGTGTTCAGACGTCCTTTACATTGCTCGTAATGCGTAGCATTACGTTTGATGCGAGGAAAGGAGGAGACCCTCCCCCGCCCCGGCTGTCGCGCAGCTTGACACCTCGCCCCACGCCGCCGTGACTCGCTCCCTCCCCCGCCCTCTGCCGCGCAGCATTCGCGCCTCACCCGACGCCCGCTGCTCGCCACCTTCCCCCCCCCCCCTCCCCCGGGCCGGCAGCCTTCACACCTCACCTGCTGTCGCCCTCCTCCTTTCCCTTATAAGGCCGCCTCCGGCCTCCCTCAGGCACTCGCCATCCTGCCGCCTTCCAGACTTCTCCCCCTTTCTTTCTCCACCCACCCACCCATCTCTCCCTTCTGCTCTATCTCCCTCTTCTGGTGGAGGGCTCCTCGGCGCCCCCTCACACAGCATGACTCACCACGAACTCTTGCTCCTTCTGAGCCCCACATTTGACTCTCTTACCAGCTCCTTAAGAGCCCCTTATCCTCATTGTTTGCATTGCTCCTTATGAGCCCCTGTTTACATGTCATATTGCATTTGCTCCTCATGAGCCCTGTACCTGTTCCACCATTGTACTTAAACCTCCTCTGTACCTCCTGAGGCGCTCAATAAACGCCTCTTTCTCCACCCCTGTCTTGCTTTCCTCCTTTTCGCGCATCACAGTCGGTACACCTTGATGGACGGCGATGGTCGGCGAGGATCGTCGGCGCGCGTTGGGGCGCGTCGAAAGTTTGTGCTTGCACAAAACTTTTCGACGTGTGCCAACGTGTGGGTCGAACGTTACGGGGACATTAGGCGTGCGTCGAGATACGTTGGAGGCACTGGAAGATCGTTATGCGAACGGTAGGCAGACGCCGTGCATGCGTGAGGGTCATCTCCACACATTGCGCCAAATGGTTGTTTTGTTGTTTTATGCCCTAGCTACATCTAAGGTCATATGATGACGTCGCACCAAACTTTTTTCTTTTTTTTCCTCATGCGACAATACATGTTGGCTGCGCGCTACTAACACACTGCATTGACGCCGAACTTTTTCCCAACACCGCCGAAAAGTTGGACGTGTCTTGATGCATACAAATTATTTTGCACGTTGGCGGCACGCCGGCGAGACGCATTGTAGTGTGACTGCAGCATAAGCTACATGTCACCTTCTCAGATGTCTTGAAATCTAATCTAAAAGCAAAACAAAAATGTCTAGTTGGAATTGGATTCTTCCGCTCAAACGTGTATATCTCCTTGTGACTACTATCCCCATTACGGGTGGACTTGTTCGCGTGGTGGCCTTTGACCTCTCCCTACGTGATGTCCTTCATGTTTGGGACCTTTGAAGGATATGCTACTAAGAAGTTAATGATGTTTTTATTTTAGCGTTTGCTATTTTGTGTGTGCTAAATAGATATTTTCATGAAATGAAATGAAAATACTGTATTTCGGCAAAGTTATCTAATATCAGATAATCCTATTTGTATTTGAGTGTATATTTATTTTCACACAAAAATAGTCAATGTATGTGATTCCAAAAATTACATGATAGAAAGTTACTATGGGTGCTTCAGATCCTCAGGGCCTCTTTGAGAGACACAGATTCCTCAACCTCTTATACAGTGAAACGCGCCCTGATTTAGCATGAATTCCAATATAACGCGATGATTCAGTGGACCCAGAATTCCTTAACTCAAAGGTAATTCAATAAACTAATCCTCGATGTACTGCAGCCCCACTAATTTCTCAATGACATGTTATGGACCCCAGCCATGGTGTTATAATGGGGTTTCACTGTATTTATTTGTCAGCATCTATTCAACCATTAAGGCTCAGTCCCACCTTACTGGATTGGGGTACTGGATAGAAAACAGACACTGTCTGGTGAAATACGGCAATGTATGGTTTATATATGGTATGCATCCGGCGTGTCCGTTATCTGTCCGGTGGTGTCCAGTATGTACGGTGCCAAGTTTTGAACATGCACAAAACTTGTACCAGACACCATCAGACTGACGTGTATGGTTGGTGTCCATTTAAGTCCGTTATGTCCATTTTGTCTGGTTCATGTCCGTTACCCATCCGTTACATCTCTGGTTTGCTTCCTGCAGAGTCCATTGATGGTGTTGCGGGAATTCAGTAAGTATATGTGTCCGGCACATCCGTGGCAGTCCGGTACATGTCCGTTTGATGTTTGGTCCGTCCGTTTGATATTCGGTTGTCGTCCGGTTATCGTCTGGTGGCTATCTGTTCATGTCAGTTTCATGACCGTTTCATGTCCGTTTGTCCAGCATCCATTGACCCGATAGCACAACATTTCGACACATTTCGATACATTACGATACATTTTGATACCGAACACCACCAGACTAGACAATTCTTTGTCCGGTTTATGTACGTTGCTCAATCCGGTAAGGTGTGAGAGGCACTTAAAGGACTTTTAATCTTTTCCAACTCTGTTAATGGAAATTTACCCATTCCATCAACGTCATTTTATTACCCATTTTGAAATAGATTCTTTCATACATGTAATCTCAAGAACATTGTCGTAGGAAATGTACTACAGAAAAATATCTAGGAAAAAGAGAAGTGACTCCCTGAAAATCTACTTAAAGCTGTATAGTTTGATGAAAGCATCAACTTTTCAAAACTGACGCACTTATGGACATTTCATTCTATATTCACCGTCCGAGTGGGTCTTGAGCCGATAACGACCAGGCACAGCTGGCATACAAGTGTCAAAGCCTATGACTAGTGGCTCCAGTGTGGCCGAATCTGGAACAATATGCCACATGCAGTAGAGCCTAGATAGATGGGATATAAGAATAGAGCAAACTGAAGAGAGTTAGTGTCCTTGTTTATATTCCCATAAAGGATTATAGGGCACATATATGTATACAACTTAGATACTGGCGCATTTACTAAGTATTTGTTGCTACATAGAACAGGGATGAAAGTGCTCTCCGGGAAAAAAAGCGGAAATGCTGATATTCTCCCTTAGGTTTAGCATTGTCAGGGAATCGCGGAAAATTTGCGGAAGTCAGGTTTCATATATATTGGTATACGCTGATAGAGCTGCGCCGTTCATAGCATGTATTAGTAGTGTACGCTGATAGTGCTGCGGAGCTTGGAGCATTTATTAATATTACTAGTGTACGCTGATAGTGCTGCGGCCTCCTCACTGCATATTAGTATCTGCTGATAGTGCTGCAGGATTGAAAAATCCCGGAAGTCCGCGGAATCGCGGAGATCTTTCATCCCTGATAGAAGAGTGTACGATGTCAATTTAATAGAACATGTTAATGCTGAAAACTCTTGAGTCAAAGTTTTGACATTCACAGCCAAATTAATTTAGCATGTTTGTACTACACATCACCAAAGTTAACCATTTAACATAAGTTACTTCAAGCGTAAGTAGTACCAGACGGGATGGCCGAATGAGGTAGAGCGTCCGTCTCCCGTGCTGGTAGATTGTGGCATCGTGGGGTCGAAACCTGGTCGAGTCAAACCAATGACTTAAAAATTGATACTTGTCGCTTCCTAGCCAGGCGCTCGGCATTATTAGGACAGGGCAAGGACTGGTGTGCTCAGTGTCAGGATAATGTGACTGAGTGGGATACCAGGTCATGGTGCCAGTGGCCTGATTTCCCAGTGGGACAGCACTATAAAGTCGCCATGAGTGCACACTGTCATTAGTCGGTACCCATCCTGATATGACCTTAGATGTTGCTAGGACGTAAAACAACAACAAACAAAGAAATCAAGCTTAAGTAAGGTAGATATGAATGGTCAACCTAATATCATTATCTCAAAGAATGACAGAAACTTAAAAGTATCGGACTATGAAAGTGAAATCTTCAAAAAGAAGTACTTAGCGCTTCATGGTCTGATGCTTTCTAGTTTCTATCATTATTTTAATCAAATATATTAAGGTTGATCGTTATAATCTGCTTTACTTTAGTTTGAATTCACTTTTATTACAAAAGGATTACTTTGAAGATATTTGATGGAAAATGTGCCAAATTAATTTCGGCATACATATCAAAATTTGAACACTACAGGTATATGCCCTTCTATGCAGAAACTTATACTTAAAAGGTTCCCCAGTATCTAAGTTGAATATCTAGGTAAGTGACTTGGTTTTGAAAACTTGATGCTTCTATCGGACTGTGCAACTTTAAAGCTGCATAGTCCGATGAAAACATAAAATTGTCAAAACCAAAACAATTATCTAGATTTGATTCTACATATCTAACATAGATGCTGGTGCACTTATTAAACATTTGCCGTCATGTATAAAGGGATAGATACTGAGTCAATTAATATAACTTGTTACTGCAGAAGCCTATGGTGATAGAGTTTTGGCAAGCTTGCCTAAATTAATTGCGCATGTTTCCATTTCAAATATCTCAAAAGTTACCGATTTAAAATAAAAGTTACTTCAAACTAAAGTAAGGTAGATTTTAATGACCAACCTAATATGTTTATCTCAGAAAATGAGAGAAACTCAAAGCCATCGGACTATGCAACTTTTAGTATTCTAATGAAGTAAATTTACTTTGTTGCATCCCATTGAGTGGTTAAGGATACTATTAAATTATATCCTACATGTGGTCGATGATCTGCAAAAGACTTGGCATGATGATCTACTACCAAAGTGTAAAGTCGACGGCTGGCTGTGTGAGTGGTGTGGACAGGCTAATAAGAAATCAATACAGGTAAGGAAGGAAAGTAGATAAAGAGTGAAAGGTAGGAGAGTGAGACTCTCTCATTTATTACGTTTATAGGTTACAGAACAAGATGGTGGTGATCACATGATCCAATCTTCCAATCCCTAACAAGCATTCCTCTAACCACCAATGAGGGTTCAATATCCCTGTTGCCAAGGCATGGTTAGGTCTGTCTCTGGGGCAGGGATCCATAAATAACTCTAGAGGGGAGGGGGTATGTGAGGCAACTTCTCAAAGACTGTCCACCTAAGAAGTGACACTCTCTCTCTATACTATTTTACTATACACTTTCTATCTTTATGAGTAATAGCATACCAACTCCAAATATCCCTCACATGCCTTTGGTTTTATACTATTTACCATTTTATAGACAAGTTGCAATTTATTATAGTACAGTTCATATATCCGATATCATAATATCGGAAGATTTTACAAAAGGCTTTGCAACTGGACGCGATGGCCGAATCGATGAAAGCGTTGACTTCCCATGTGGAAGGTCAGGGATTTGAATCCTGGCCGAGTCAAGTCAATGACTTACAAAATTTATACTTGTCACTATCTCGCCTGGCACTTAGCTTAATTAGGTCAAGGCAAGGACTGATTTGCTTCGTATTTGTATAATATGACTGACTGGGTTACTGATGGCCTGTTCTTCAAGTAGGGCCACATTATAAAAGTTGCCATGAGTGCACACTGCTACAAGTTAGTACCCATCCTCATGTGATCTTAGATGTCAGTAGGATGTAAAACCCCAACAAACAAACAAAGGTTTTGTAAATGACGCAAGCAGCCAGTGTGTCGAAAAAAGATATATCATAATTTTATTACCGACACACTTATCGGCATTACTAGGATAGGTCAAGGACTGGTTGGCTGAGTGTCAGGATAATGTGACTGAGTGGGATATTGGGTCGTGGTGCCAGCGGCCTTGTTTCCCAATGGGGCAGCACTATAAAGTTGCCATGAGTGTGCACTGTCACAAGTCGGTATGCGTCCTGATATGACCTTAGATGTTGCCAAGATGTAAAACTCCATCAACCAACCAACCGACACACCTGCTGATTTATGAATGTATTTATTAATGTATTTATCTCACTCTATTTCGTCATCTGCACCGGACTAAAGCATATACTAAATAGAATATGATGTTTGAACCACATAAAGAAAGCATAAAATACTTTGGAATATTATTGGTACTGGACAATTTGTGGTATTACTCATTGAGCCTGTCTGTTGTACATATCATATCAGATATGTCATATATTGTACATATATACATGAAGCCATTGCGATTCAGTGCAATGCCAAAATCAATTATCCTTAAAGCTGCATAGTCCGATGAAATATGAAATTTTCAAAACCAAAGCAATTATCTAGATTTTAGATTTACATATCTAACTTAGATGCTGATGCACTTATCGAACATTTGATTCTGCATAGAAGGGAAATACTGAGTCAATTTAATAGAACATGTTACTGCAGAAGTCTATGGTGCCAGAGTTTTGGCAAGCTTGTCAAAACTAATTTTCCTTGTTTGCACTTCAAATATCTCAAAAGTTTACCATTTAAAATAAAAGTAACTTTACGCTAATGTAAAGTAGATACTAGTGATCGATCTAATATATTTATCTCAGAAAAATTACAGAAACTCAAAACCATCGGACTGTGCAACTTTAAAGTTCTCAGTTATACTTATAGCTATTCTAGGAATAGATAGGTTCACTTTGTTCTTTCTCTGGCAATAGATGCCATCATTCTCAGAGGTAGATCCTGGTCTGGCGTATCGCTAGGAATCTCTACAGAGTGGTCCTTGGGCTGGTGGTATTAAGAATTGCCTGTATCATTTTCGCAATTATATATGAAAGAAGGCTGTGCCAGGGAGGAAGTCTGTACCAAGATCCAGTAGGCAATTGAACCACACAGAGATCTCTTGATAATCATTAGGATTTGCAAACTGCAGTGGTATGGCCATATTTCCTGTTCATCAGTTCTGGCCAAGATCGCCTTGCAAGAGTGTCAAGGGGGGGGGAGAAGACAAGATGGAAAAAGGAAGAGGCGGGAAGACAATATCGGGGAATGGATAGGCCTGGAGTTTGACAAGTCTGAGACGCTAGTGGAGAACAGGAAAAGAATTGAGGAAACTGGTTGCAAAGTCATATATGGTGCCCCAATGACCATCGCAATTCAGGGATTGATGATGACGTACACAAACATATTGGAAATCGACATTTCATGACTGTGATACTTGATTAGTGTGTAGTTCGTATGACAGAATCTAAAAGAGAATGGATGATCTTACTTCTATTTTGAAGTTTTGGTTGTAGTAAATTAGCGACCGCAAGTGGTGGCCGAATCGGTAGAACACAGGGTTCCTGTGTGGAAGGTCGGGAGTTCGAATCCCGGTCGAGTCAAACCAATGACTTACAAAATTGATACTTCTTGCTTCCTAGTCCGGCGTTCGCCATTACTAGGATACAAGGATTGGCCAGCTCAGTATCAGAATAATGTGACTGAGTGGGATATCAGGTCAAGGTGCCAACAAGCTGGTCTCGGAATGGGGCAGCACTATAAAATCGCCATGAGTGCGCACTGTCACAAATCGGTGCCCATTCTGATATGACCCCAGATATTGCCAGGACATGAAACCCAAACAAACAAAGTAAATTTGGCAGATTTGATTGGGAATGTCTTACTGCGCTACCATGTGGGCGCTTCATTGAGACGACGGGAAGGATTGCAAGTGGATATGGGATCCTTATCACTGGCCCTTGGGAGAAGGTCATGGGAAGATAGCTACAGATGATTGTGTGTTGTGTTCGGGGTGAGGCAGCAGGGAGCCCAATTGACTATCGGTGTAGCGAGAGGCATAAAAAACAGTACCGTTCATTGTCTGTTGTTTTACGTCCTAGCAAAATCTAAGGTCATATCAGGACGAGTACCGACTGGTGACAGTGCGCTCTCATGGCGACTTTATAGTGCTGCCCCACTGGGAGACCAGGCCGCCAATGCCATGACCTGATAATCCCGCTCAGTCACATTTTCCTGACACTCAGCCAACCAGTCCTTGCGTGATCCTAATAATGCCAAGAGCATGGCTAGGAAACGACAAGTATAAATTGTTAAGTCATTGGTTTGACTTGACATGGGTTCGAACCCGCGAACCCATGGGTTCGGGTCCCCTGATCTCCCAAAACAGGAGATGGATGCTCAACTAATTACAGCTAATTACAGATGCAGAAAGAAATAAGGGAAGATAAACAAAAAAGTGTGCTCCCTTAAGACGCTTGATACAGGCGTCATTGGAAAGATTTGTATTAAGAAATATGTATAATGCATATCGTCCTGACTTAAGTATTAAAGCCACATGAAAGGATAAAATAGTCTAAATGAAAGCACTTAATTTGACTAAAGCATTAAAGGCTTACCTAAATTTGACTAAAGCATTAAAGCTGCATAATCCCATCGATGAAAGGGTAAACATTTTCTAAATTAAAACACTTGGATTTTACTAGAGCTATTTGACTGAAACATCAAAGCCGCATAATCCTACCGATCATATTTTCTAAATTAAAACACTTAATTGAGTTTGACTAAAATATTAAAGCCGCATAATGCCACTGATGAAAGCATCACTTTAAAGAAAATTAAAACAAATACCTGAATTTGACTAAAACATTAAAACCACAGTGTCCTGATGACCAAACTTAGTTAGGTTCTTTACATACATTTGTTTCTAATAAGAGTGAAATTGTCCCGGTGTAGCAGGAAATCGCAAACCCTGTAAATCGCAAACCCCCACTTGTACTTTCCTAGGAAATCGCAAGCCCCCATACCATATATGGGCATGGTGGGTTTGTGATTTCCTAGGAAATCACATATCTCCCCTGGACATCGCAAACCCCCCATGTGTGGCAGTCTTAAAGCAAGCACATGTGCTTTTTGCAGGTTTATTTTGCTTTTAAAGTTCCCACAATGCACCATGATGCTGGTATTACGAACTGGTCTATTGTAAAAATTGTATTTATGTAAGCGTGATTAAGCCACATTATTTTCATATGAGGGGGGATCCGTCAGAAGATGGATTAATTGATTATTTTTAATTTCATGCATGTCACAGCAAGGGCCATATTCACTGCGATCACTCACAAGAAGGATAGGGGAACAGGTCAATTTGTGTCAAAGATACTAGACTTTATGATTAAGAAAAGCCAGTACAACTATCTGTATCGGTACCGTTTTCAGCGCATGTGCGGTCGGAATTACGAACTGGACTATCATAAAGATGTTTTCATTAGGATTAATCCATCTTGATCCTCCTTGAATCCATGTTATCCCCTCCAGATCTGGTAGAAGTTCAAAATCAAACATTATATATAGCTGCCATGCTTAGGGTGATAAATGCTACAAAGCATGGGGGGGTTTGCGATTTCCAGGGGGGGTTTGTGATTTCCTAGTAAATCGCAAACCCCGGGGTGTGCAATTTCCAGGGGTTTGTGATTTCCTGCCACACACCGGCTAATATTTTACATTAGATAAAATACCACTTCGACTATAAATATAATGCGTATTCACCACGTCATCTCCCACCTTCCAGCAACCCAAACCCAAACCTGTGACGTCAACATCTTCGATCACAGCTTCAGTCCTTCCTGAGGGACCAGCGTAACTCGGAATACCCGTATTTAGGACACACGACCTATATATACGTATCAGCGATATGTGATATTTTATGCAATAAATACCCTCATTGAGGTAGGTGATAGAATGCCTTGCAGCACTTTGGAGCGCACATACTGTGATGAACACGTGACCTGGCTCTGCAGGGATGTGTCACGTGGTAATAATATCAGTGGTACTGCATGGCGTGCACAGATTGGAAGCTCTGACAAATGGTGGACCAATCCCCAGAGGACTTAAGAGCTTGTTTCCTGCTCCGGCGACTACTGTGACCGTGTTACAGGCAAGTCTTTATTTATGGTGACAGAGAATTGCCAGTATGTATTGTGCTTTTTGTGGGTGTTTATATTATATACAGTTTGTTTGTGTGTTGTTGTTTTACATCCTAGCAACATCTAAGGTCATATCAGGACGGGTACCGACTTGTGACAGTACGCTCTCATGTCGACTTTATAGTGCTGCCCCACTGTGAGACCAGGCCGCCAGCACCATGACCTGATATCCCACTCAGTCACATTATCCTGACACTGAGCCAACCAGTCCCTGCCCTATCCTAATAATGCCAAGTGCCAGGCTAGGAAGCGACAAGTATCAATTTTTAAGTCATTGGTTTGAGTCGACCAGGGTTCTAACCCACGACCCCACGGTCTACCAACACGTATTATATACAGTAAAACCTCTCTAAATCGACAGACCTTGGGACCGACTTTAAGTGGTCGGTTTAGGGAGTTAGACTATGGTTACAATGGTATTGTTGGGACCCAAATAAAGCGATCAATATAGAGGAGTTGTCGCTCTATGGAGGTGGTCAGTTAGAGAGGTTTTACTGTATATACATTTACAGTAAAACCTTTCTAACCGACCACCTCCACAGATAGAGTTGTCGATCTGTGGAGGTGGTCGGTTAGAGAGGTTTTACTGTATATACATATACATTTATAGTAAAACCTCTCTAACCGACCACCTCCTCGGTTAGAGAGGTTTTAATGTATATACATTTATAGTAAAACCTCTATAACCGACCACCTCCACAGATCAACCACTCCCCTACATCGATCGCTTTATTTGGGTCTCAACAATACCATTGTAAGGATATTCTAATTCCCTAAACCGACCACCTCCCTAAATGGACCATTTAAAGTCGGTATCATGGTCGGTCAATTTAGAAAGCTTTTACTCTATATATATAAATGTGACGTATAACTAATTATGTGAGTATAAACGTGCTGTATAGTTGTTGAACCTACCCAGTGTATGTATATATGTAAGTGCATTGCCTGTATGTAGGTAATTGTAGGCATTAAAAGACTTACAATTCCAGGGGGACAAGTGTAGTGGTCTGCACTCACCTCTCAGGCAAGAGCCGCAATATTTCCCATTTTCATCACCCCCACGACACTGCTATTGCCACTGAATTTACATTTAGAACCACCTTTCTCATGATTTGGTTGGACTACCTTAAGATTTCCAAACACCAGAAGACATGAAAAAGAGTCGCAGTGGGATCAGAGATCAACCCGCGTCTCGTATAGTAGGTGATAGTATCTAAACCCTGGGGTCTAACTCTAACTGAGTCAAACCAATTACTTAAAGATCTGGTTACATGATTTTAACATTACCTTATTTTTTGGATGAATATTCGCTATATTATAACCAAATATTTAAATTCTAGAAATAGTAACTGTGGCCTTACACTTAGAAGTCAAAGACACGACAGTGTGATACAGGTCGCTGGAAGGAGTTAGTAAGTTTTGTTTAATGCTTACTTGTTACTTACCTTGTGATGAGTGTAATCGCTGGTCACGGTGCTGGAGGCAGCATATCCCAATGCGGCAGCACTAACAATCGCCACAAGGCCACAGTGTCGCAAGTAGGGGCCCACCATGATCTGACATCAGATGTTGTTGGGAGGTAAAACCCCAATAGACATACACAGCAGACAATCCCCTCCCCATTAACCCTGCTAGCGTCCGTCCAACACCCGACTTACAGCGTTCATGACACCACCCCACCCACACCCCCACCTCTTCCCATCCCAATCCACCCACCCCACCTCTCCCCACCTCTCCCCACCCACCCTACCCACACGCCATCAAACTCCATCCATCTCCGCTCTCCTCACCCAACCGCACATCAACCCCCCTTCACCCCACCACACCGCGCTCATCCCCACTCCCCTCACCCCAATCCACCTCTCCCCACCCCAGCCATCCCACTGGCTGGGGTGGGGTCTCAACACCCCAGCCACACCACATCCACACCACACCCCGCCCATCCCCACCCCCTTCACCCCAAACACCGCACAACCACCCCACCTTCACCCACCTCACCCCACCCCACCCTGACGCCACTTTCCCCACCCATCCCCCACTACCCCAACCCAACCGCACCCACACCCACACCAACACCCACTACCCACACCCAACCGCAACCCACACCCCACAACAACACCACTATCCCACATCACCCCACCCCTATCCCAACTCCTTCACCTCACCCAACCCCACCCAGATCCCACCCATCCCAACCTGTCCCCACCCATTCCCACCCCACCATACCCACACCCCACCCATCCCCGCTACCCCACCCCACCGCACCCTCACCCACGTCTCCCCACCCCACACACCCATCCCATCCACACCCCACCCCACCAAACTCCACCCACCCCACCAAACTCCACCCACCCCACCTTCACCCAGCCCACCCCACCCAGACCCCACCCATTCCAACGTATCCCCACCCATTCCCACCCAACCTTACCCACACCCCACCCATCCACACCACCCCAACCCAACCACACACAGGACACCCCACCCCACTCCTCCCATCACACCACACCCCCACCTCTCCACCCACACCCCCACCCATCCCAACCCCAAACCACCCACCCCAACTCCACATATCCCCACCCATTCCCACCCCACCCCACCCTAGCCACAACTCCACACAGCCGCACTACCCCCACCCCACCGCACCCACACCCACTTATCCCCACTCCACTTCACCCACCCCACCAAACTCCACCCCACCCACCAAACCCACCCACCCTACCCCACCCCCGTACCACCCACGCCCTTGCTCAGACAGTGGGAGACCGTGCGGCGGAATGATCTCCATAAATCAGCAGTGATCTGCCGGAAATCCCATTGGCTCACTACAACGGCTAGCACGGATGGGCAGTAATCTAGTCCCAGTCGCCATGGTAACCTGAACCGATAAACACAGCCGTGCGCACAAACTTTATTCAAAAAGTCCATCATCTGGTTTGTGGTAGAGTTTTTTTTCCCATCACCATCAGCTTCGCGGAGTAACCACAATAATGCAGGGGAGGCTTTGTCGGCCCCGTTTATGTCGGAGGGGGGGAGGGGCGAGGGAAGGGGGGACCTAGGGGAGTGGGGGGGTTCACATGCATAGTAATCACAAACACTTATTTAGTGTGACACCAGGGGGTGTTTGGGTATCATCATGCTGAATGAGTATACAAACAAAACTATAGATCTGAGTTCAGCTAAAGAGAGGGCATTAAATCCAAATCAATAAACTGGGTAAAATGCTACCTAAGCAACAGATAGCAAAAAACTAAAGTAAATGGTACACTCTCAGACCAGCAAACTGTCATCTGTGGTGTACCCCAAGGATCAGTGCTGGGACCACTACTATTTATACTATACATAAACGATCTAGAAAAATGGCCGGAGACAGAATGTCTCCAGATATATGCGGATGGCACTGTCGTATACGCACAAGGAAGCACAGTAGAAGAGGTAGCAACCAAACTGAACAACCTCCTGCTAAAGCTGGACAGCTGGTGTGAATCCACTAAAATAACCATCAATGCAAATAAATCTAAAACAGTGCTCTTCTCACATACAGCAATCACAGGAAGAAACCTACAATGCGCACTAGGAAACCAAACACTGGAAAGCGTAAATCACTACAAATACCTAGGCCTAGAACTAGATAGCCAGCTAAACTACAATCTGTGTGTAACAAAAATCATACAAAAAGTAAATCACAAACTATGGCTATTTGCTAAACTAAGAAACTATATGACACAAGATATGTCAATAAAAATCTTCAAAGGCATGGTACTCCCCTACTTTGACTATGGGGATGTAATCTACATGGGTGCTAAAAAAGAGCTACTTAAATAAACTGCAGACAGTACAAAATAGGGCCCTGAAAATCTGCCTGAAAGTAGACAAACTACACCCAACTTATGACCTACACAAAAGAACTAAAGTAAAGCTAGTAGAGAACAGAAGGATAATCCACCTAAAAACATTAGCACATGGATATAGCCAAGACATTAAGCATCTAACCCAACCACTAAGGGACACCAGAGCAAGCAATGCACCACTACTAAGGCAGACCAGAAGCTAGATCAAAGCCCATGAAAGGAGCACACTGGAAATGGCCGCCAACCGTGAAAGAAAGACAAATCCCTGACCTAAAACATACAAAGAATATCTGTGCAAAATCAAAACTGGGAACCCCAACTGAACTACACCACAAGGGGGCAGGTGATATGTCACGGCCCACCAACTGGACAGCCCAGGGCGGGAAAACCGGAAATATAAAAGCCAGATAACATGTCAAACAACAATATAAATCAAATCAAATCCAAACAAACATAACTCAACCACCTATTACATACAAGCCTATGGACATGTAAATAAAATAGGCTAGTATAGAAAAAAGTGGAAAACTCTTCCCAAGAAAACCCCAAAACACTAACATAGAACCTTAAGAAAACAACTAACATAGTAATAAGAATAGAACAAAAATACAATGCCAAGAGGGCCCAAGCAAAACTAACATAGGCTACTAAGGATACCAACAAACTATCTATCTGCTACTGAAATGCAGGCAATCAAATAACTTATCAGCAGCTACTGTTTGGTAAGACAACACCAACACTACAGCTGGCCAGCATTGAAAACAAGCCTGGGTAGCCAGGCTTACACGCTATGGACAGTATAAATACAGCCTCAATTAAAAAAAATTAAACTTTAAAAAATAGTAACTGCACTTACCATAGCAATAATATATATACTATATATAGTGCATGCATGTTTGTTGTTGCTTTACATTCTAGCAACATCTAAGGTCATATCAGGATGGGTACCGACTTGTGTGGTATGCGGGTAATGCAGTACCTATCTGCTAAAATACCTCAGGGAGTTTGACGCCCCTGCCTTGCAAAGTTATAAACCACTGCCTTGTGGTACAGGTTCTTGACAGAACCAAAGGCTAAGGGAGCAAACCCTAACAGAAAACCATGCTTCCATGGCAGCATTAAGGGCGTGATGAAGGAAACTCCCAACATCTCCCGGCCAGCTACTGCAGGGACAAATAGTTTGCACCTGTCTTGACATGTTCTTGCCGGTGTGAGACCTCTATTTGCTCCCCGAGAGAGTGCTGCTAGTAACTTGCAAAAGCCAGCAGCACTTCAACAGTTTGCAAGCAGCTTTTATGAAATGCACAACTGCACGAAATAGCGGTGGTTAAGAAATAAAAGCAGTCTTTGTCGCATTGCGACCGACAGCATGATGACGATGATGATGACCGACTTGTGACAGTGCACAATCATGGTGACTTTATAGTTCCGCCCCACTGGGAGGCCAGGCCGCCGGCACCATGACCTGATCCCACACAGTCACATTATCTTGATGCTAACCATTCCTTGCCCTATCCTATTAATGCTGAGTGCCAGGCTAGGTAGTAACAAGTATCAATTGTATTAGTCATCGGTTTGATTTGGCGGGGAATCGAACTGCCAACGTTCTGCACGAGAAGCCTGCGCTCTACCGATTCGGTCACCGCATCCGGTAGTGCATGCATAGCATATACTACAAATATAGTCAATAATACTGGATATAGAAGTCATACTATGAACAGTGTGTGTACTAATATATAATGTATATTAATATTATTATATATATAGTAAATATGACCAGACGGGGTGGCCGAATGAGTTGAGTGTCCGTCCCCTGTTTTGGGAGATCGGGGGATCCGAACCTCTGAGTTTGTGGATTCGAACCCTCTTCGAGTTAAACCAATGACTTAAAAATTGAATAGGATAATGTGACTGAGTGGGGTATTAGGTCATGGTGCTGGTGGCCTGATTTCCCATTGGGGCAGCACTATAAAGTCACCATGAGTGCGCACTGTCACAAGTCGGTACTCGTCCTGATATGACCTTAGATGTTGCTAGGACGTAAAACAACAACAAACAAAACAAATAAACTAATGTGTGAGATCATCACACAACCTAAGTGACTTCCTTTGTGATTATATAAATCTCTAACTGAAAGAGGCACATTATCGAGTGTATATATATGTCTGCGAGCCATGCTTAGCTGCTTAGCGGCATGTAGGCCATTGACCAGGTCGCTCATGGGTAAGCAGACGTTGATAGCGAACAGCATCCAAAGGCATACAAATACGAGAGGCGCAAAGTTAGATGCGATCAGCCAAACTGGGCCAAATAATATTAGCATAACAAGTTATGCATAACATAGGAAAACCTCACATGACTCTTTGTCTGTGAGAACTAGACAGGGATGACCCCCCTATAGACGATTCTACATTTTGTGCTGGGGGGGTCGTTAAAAAAAAAAAAAATTTAAGAACTGGAAAGGATGGTCAGCTGGGTAGGGTAGATGGCACTGTAGAGAGTGTAGTGAGTAACCAGTGGCGCCACCTGTAGGCGACCATCGGTATGAAGTGTGTTTTCCGGCCATTGGTCCGCTTGGTTTGGTGGTGGTATTGCCATCGGTCCCATCAAGTTGTAAAATATTCCGATTTACGGCATCAGGGGGAATGCAAATGTTCTATTACTAAACAGGTGTACATGACCAAGCGCATGTATGTATGTATGTATATATATATATATATATATATATATATATATATATATATGTAGGTGCTGGTGGAGCCTGAGTGGGATGTAAATAGACATAGTGGTGCTGGCAGGGCCGTGTAAGGGCACTCAGGGCCTATCCCCTCCCCCTCTGCTGGGTAGGATCACCACACTCAGGCTCAAGGTTGGTGGTGGCCAGGGGAGCCATACAGCTTGGTGGTGGTAGGTAGGCAGACCAGTGGTAGCCATTTTACAAAACTGGTGACCAGGACGAGTGGATTAATTGAGTAAGTGGATTTAGCCATTTTACAAAGTGTTGGTGAGTCAAGACGGTAGGTGCCGCCATCAGATGGGGAGGAACCGCAGGTGCGGGGAACATGTAGTCAGGTCAGTAGCTTGGGCGGTGATGGTCAGTTTCGGTGATTCAGTCATCGGCCCTGCGTGGAGAGCTGCAGGGCAGTGCCACATCCAGGTCCCGGTGGTGAGCCTATGGGAGCAGGTGTGTTGTCGGTCCCCGCCTGTTAATTTAATTGTCCATGTTACGTATAACATGGACATTGGGGTGGATCATTAAAATATACCTTACTATAGTCAGAGAGCGTGTATATAAACAGATGAGAGGGACAACTCTCATACTAGACCGTGTAACACCTGCCGACTGTGGCGCTCCAAGTGGTGGTTGTTGAACAAATGGGCTAACTCAAGGCATTGTCAATGGCAGTGAGCAATCTTCATACAGAAAACGTTAAATATCTCTAAAACTACAACACCTAGAAACAAACTGATTGGAATACACATAGAAAACATGTTTACCAACAAGATTATATTAAATTGATATGGTTAGGGTTCTGGATTTCTATTAATTTGGAATAAAACTGACGTTTTTCACTAAGCGTACGGCAAACTCAAGGCATTGTCAATGGTCGTGTGCAATCTTCCTACAGAAAAAGTTAAATATCTCTAAAACTACACCAAATAGAAACAAGCCGCTTAGTACACACATAGAAAACATGTTTACCAACAAGATTATATTGAATTTATAAGGTTAGGGTTCTGGATTTCTATTAATCTTTTAAGAAAATTAATGTTTTGCACTGAGCGTACCGGCAAACTCAAGGCTTGTTCAACAATAACCGCCAGGATCGCCACTGTAGCCTATGTTACCGATTTTCGCGGGAGTTGTCCCTCTCATTTGTTTATATACACGCTCTCTGCTATAGTTTGAAGTAGCTTTTATTGCAAATGGCTGATTTTGGAGATATTTTAAATGGACGAGATGCAAAATTAATTTTAGTGTGCACCTCAAAATGCTTACACCATAGCAGAGAGCGTGTATATAAACAGATGAGAGGGACAACTCCCATACTAGAGCATGTAACAGCTGCCGACTGTGGCGCTCCAAGTGGTGGTTGTTGAACAGCTTAAGCATATGGGCAAACCTCAAGGCATTTTCAATGGCAGTGAGCAATCTTCATACAGAAAACATTAAATATCTCTAAAACTACAACACCTAGAAACAAACTGATTGGAATACACATAGAAAACATGTTTACCAACGAGATTATATTAAATTGATATGGTTAGGCTTCTGGATTTCTATTAATTTTGAATAAAACTGACGTTTTTCACTACGCGTACGGCAAACTCAAGGCATTGTCAATGGCCTTGAGCAGTCTTCGTACAGAAAAAGTGAAATATCTCTAAAACTACACTACATAGAAACAAACTGTTTGGAACACATATAGAAAACATATTTAACAATGAGACTATATTAAATTTACATGGCTAGGGTTCTGAATTTCTATTAATTTTGAATAAAATACACGTTTTGCACTACACGTACGGCAAACTGAAGGCATTGTCAATGGCGGTGAGCAATCTTCATACAGAAAACGTTAAATATCTCTAAAACTACACCACATAGAAACAAACCGCTTGGAAGACATATAGAAAACATGTTTACCAAAAGGATTATATTAAATTGATAAGGTTAGGCTTCTGGATTTCTATTAATTTTGAATAAAAACAAATGTTTTGCATTGAGCGTACCGGCAAACTCAAGGCTTGTTCAACACTAACCGCCAGGAACGCCACTGTAGCCTGTGTTACCGTTTTTCGCGGGAGTTGTCCCTCTCATCTGTTTATATTCACGCTCTCTGACCATAGTCTTCAGGTTCTATTAAAGTGACTTAGTAGTGGAATTTTCTTTCTATATTGGCAACAAAACATTAATAAGTGCATCAGTCTGTAAGTTGGGAAAGTAAGATCAAATTTAGTCACACCTGCCATATTTTAAAATGGATTATGACTAAGATACATAAAATCTAGGTTATTTATACTTGTATAATTCTTATATATCACATATATTAGCCTATGACTAGTATTTCAACACATCTTCTGCTCTACTATTATGTACAAGCACTCTAAGCTGTAAGGCTAGAGCTAATGACATCGCTGTGAATAATTAATTCACACACTCATTACTCAATTCAATTCAATCAATTCTTTTATTTTAACTCTCTGCAAGGTATGTTTACAATAATTTGAGGTGATACAATAAATGCATACAAATTCCTTACAGACAGAAAGGATCCCAGAAAAGCGATGCTTATCTAGCTGGTCTCCATGATGTGAATGAATAAGTGATGACAATAACAAATTATTAAACCTAAGCTACATTTTTAACTAATGATTATGATGAGCTACTGATGCGTCTCTTCACAGTTAGTAAGAAACAAAGTAATGATAGGAATATTATATGGATATTGTGTCATGGATTCATGTACTTACATGCAGTATCAGTAGTTATTTTGCATGTATGTTAATAGGGGTATTATATATATTCTTTACTGGTAATCGATTTAGTATGCATTGAGATAGCTTATCTTTAGTTTTTTACAGAAGTTTTTCAAAGTTTGAAGGTTTCTAATCTCTACTGGTATTGAGTTCCAGATATTGGTTCCTTGGTTTTCAGTTGTTATTTTGCCATATTTGTTTCTAGTGTGTTTGTGATGTATGTTATTTATCTGTCGTGTGTTATGGGAATGGACCTGATTGTTTTCTTTGAAGAGATTATCAAATATTTCAGGGAGGAGGCCATTCTTTTGCTTGTAAACAAATTTTGCAATGTATATTTTATAAATGTCAGTTACCATAAGTAAGTCCAGGTCTTTATGAAGTGATTTAGTTGGGGTGAGATAGTCTTTGCTATACAGTATTTTCAAGGCTCTGTTTTGTTGTGTCTGTATCTTTTTTAGGGTTGATGATTTGGCTCTCCCATACACCTCTATACCATACTGGATTTTGGAGTAAACGTATGCATAGTATAGTAATTTTTTATTTTCCTCATGTACCCGTCGTCTGATTATTTTAAATGAGTTAGCCGTTTTAATTATTGAATTATTTAAGTCATCAATATGTTCATCCCAGTTGAGGTTCTCATCTAGAATTATACCTAGGTATTTCACAGAAGGGACTCTCTTTATTGTGTTATTGTTTATCTTTATGTTGTTTAGGTAATCAGGAATGGTTGTACTTCTGCTTTTAAATATTGTGTAGCATGTTTTGTTCAGGTTTACTGTTAATTTGTTATCATTGCACCATGTAAATATGTCTGAAAGGAATGTTTTAATTGAATGTTTTAGTTGTTTGGGTGAATTTGAGGTTATGAAGCCGTTGGTATCATCTGCAAATAACCTTGTTTTGACATCTTGTTTTGTACAGTTGACTATATCATTTGTGTAGAACTCTGGCGTAATATGGGAAGGAACACCCAATACAATTAGGACACGAAGCGCGAGTACTGCGCTAGGTGCGCATCTAATTGCAAATAACATATACGCAGTATGGACATTACGGCTACATGGCGCATTGGAGCATACATCCAGATTTCCTTAATGCACGCATAAGTGATGAGATTGGTTTTCTCCCGAATCACAACTTACGCCTCGCCTCGGAACCTGAAAGAAAGACACAAACATTGGAGTGTCAGTCGGATCAGACTTTTATCGCTTTCCACCCCTCCCCCGAGAAGTTGGGCGCTTGTTCATGAACTGACCCCGAGGCATGCTTGCTATTGGGGTGGTTCGTAACCTTATGACGGTTACCAGCTGCAGAACTGCAGCAATATAGAGAGGCACCAATAAATCAGTCCAATCTTTGGTTGAAGATTAGTCTTCAGGTGGGACGGTTGTAGAAGCTTGGGATGTCTTTACAACATTCAAAACGGAACCCCGACGCATGTGTCATGGGCTGTTAAATACCCTGCCCTAGCGGGGATGGTTGGTCACCTGACTACCAGTGGTGAAAGTATAAATAGACGACCGCTCCGCAATGCCTACCATACTAGTCTAACATAGTTACCTCCCCGCATATGTTTCTTTTTCTCTTATCTTGTTCTTTACCTATCATTCATGTACCGATGTTTTGCTTATTTTCCTGTAATTGTCTATCTGTATATTGTTGTAGATTTGTTAACTGTGTAGAGGCAATTGTGATTAGGGCTGGAAGACCAGTGCATTAGCACTGACAACATGTTATTCAGAGGAATAAAAATACTAGAACTAAAAAACTAAAATAATGTTAACAATCCTCTGCCATGGCCGAGGGCGCGGGCGTGGTCGCGGTGGCGTGATAGGAGAGCTTTGCAGTGTACAGGCACATCTGGCGTCGCTACACCGGAAAATGCAAATAGAAAATGCAAATATGACGTGTGTGTGAAGATAACAGCAGCGTGTCGTCCATAATAGCGGGGTTTGGGGCGGTGAAATGGCGAGCTGATGGTTATCCTAACGTGGTAGCATCACTGGGTTATGGCTTTGGTGTTCAGCGAAGCATGGAATGTGGGACCAGTAGTCAGCCAACCATGAACAACATTACATCTTGGTATCATACACCCTTTGAGCAAATCCTGAAGTTATCACACACCCACACACCCACACACCCACACACCCACACACCCACACACCCACACACCCACACACGCACACACCCACACATCAACCCACACACCCACACACCCACACACGCACACACCCCACATCAACCCAAACAGCCACACACCCACACACACACATAGACCCACACACCCACACACCCACACACCACACACCCCACAGACTCACACACCAACACACCCACATATCCACACACCCACACACCCACACTCCCACACACACACCCACACACCCACACACCCACACACCCACACACCCACACACCCACACAACCACACACCCACACAACCACACACCCACCCACCCACACACCCACACACCCACACACACACACACACCCACACACCCCACCACACACCCACCCACACACCCACACACTCACACACCAACACACCCACATATCCACACACATCCACACACCCACACACCCACAACACACACCACACACACAACCCACACACACAACCAAACACACCCACAACCCACCACCACCCACACACCCACACCCACACCCCCACACACCACACCCCAACACACCCACCCACACCACCACCCAACCCACACACCCCACCACACACCCACAACCACCCACACACCCCCACACCCACACCACCCCACCACCCCACACCCCACACACCACACCACCCACCAAACACCCACCCACCCCACCACAACACCCCACCACACCACACACCCACCCCACACCCACACCCACCCCACACCCACCACCCCACAACACCACCCACCACCCACACCCCACACCAACCCACCCACAACCCACACACCCCCACCCACACCACCCCACACCCACCCACCACCCACACCCCCACCACCCACCCAACCCACCCCACCCACAACACCCACCACCCACACCCCCCCACACCCACACCACCCACACCCCACCACCCACACACCCCCACACCACCCACCCACCCACACCCCACCAACCACCACCACCCCACACCACCCACCACACCCACACCCCCACCACACCCCACACACCACCACCACACAACCCACCACACCCCACAACACCCACCCACACCCCACACACACCACACCCAACACCCCCACACCCACACACCCCACACCCCACCCCACACACCCCACACACCCCCACCCACCCACCCCCCCCACACACCCACAACCCCACCACACCCACCCACACCCACCCACCCACCCACCCCACAACCAACACCACCCCACCACCCACACACCCCACCCACCCACCCCCCCACCCACACCCACCCACACCACACACACCCACCCCCACACCCACCCACACCCCCACAACACCCCCACACCCCCACCCACAACCCACCCCCACACCCACACACAACACCCACCACCCCACCCACCACCCCCCACCACCCACACACCCACCACCCACCCACACACCCCCAACACCCCACCACCCCCCACACCCCAACACCACAACCCCCACACCCACCACCCACCCCCACCCCACACCACCACCCACACCACCCCACCCCCCCACCACCCCCACCACCCCCCACCACCCCACACCCACACCCCACCACCAACACCACCCACACAAACCCACACCACCCACACCACCCACCCACCCCACACCACCCCCCACCACCCCACCCCCACCACCCCCCCACCCACCACCCCCACCACCACCCCACCACACCCCACACACCCCCCCACACCCCACACCCCACCCCACACACCCCCCACACCACCCACACCCCACACCCCCACACCCACCCACCCACCACCCCACCCCACACACCCACCCACCCCCCACACACCCAACACCCCCACACCCCACCACCCCACACCCACACCACAACCCCCCCCACCCCACCCCACACACCCCCCACCCACACCCCACACCCCACCACCCACCCAACCCCCCACCCACACACCAACACACCCACACCCACCACCCCCACCACCAACCCACACACCCACAACCCACCACACCCCACCCCCACCCCACACCCACACCCCACACACCCACACACCCACACACCCACACACCCACACATCCACACATCCACACACCCACACACCCACACACCCACACACCCACACACCCACACACCCTACGCGCATAGGCCATTCATGAGAGCGTCATATCAACTAGCTACACAAAAACACCACTTTTTTTTTTTAATAAACGAAGACTCCAGCATAAAGTCTAGACATTATATCTATATATATATCAGCCATGATAGCTCAATTTCTCAAATCTCTTTCTTAAAAAAGAATTCATGAGTTGTTTGTCTAGGGAGATGGGTGACAGGGAGCGTTCGGGTGGAGGTGGGGTGGGGTTTCTTGGTTGGCATCACATCAACTAGTCACACAAAACATCCAAATAGAAATATAAGTAAAGATTCAAACACAGAGTCTAGTCCTTATGTATATATATATAATAATTCTTACGTTAGATAGAGGAACAAGTAGTGTTATAACCATGGACAAGTAGTGCGAGTATGAGTTGGGAGTAAAACAAGACCCCAACTCGTTTATTGAAAAAAAAAGCTAGCAGGCGAGTGGGGACCCCTACCCCAAGGAAGGGGGGGGGGGGCAGACCCACCCCCCACCCAACCCAGGGGGGGGGGCCACTACAGAGCTTATTACACGCGATAAAGGGTTTATCACTATCCAATAATTCTTACGTTAGATAGAGGAACAAGTAGTGTTATAACCATGGACAAGTAGTGCGAGTATGAGTTGGGAGTAAAACAAGACCCAAGAAGAGAACCCAACACAAGTCAAACGAAAAAAGGCTGAGATGAGCAGGGGGGAAAGTCAGGCAGGGGAGCCAACTGCAGCAAGCAGGTTGGCGACCCTCAGATCATCCGTGATCCGCTCCTGCAGGGGGACTTTAAGGTAGAGGTAGACGCAGTCACTCGCCCAGTCCCCCCGAGTCTTAATCTCCTGAATCGAGCTGCCCGCCATGAGCAGGTAGGTAGCGCCACCCCTTCTGAGGGAGTGGCTCGAGAATAGGTCAGGGTCGAGTCCCGAGCGGTGGCACAGGCGTTTGAGGACCGCTGAGTAGTTGGCGTACTCGAGTGGGACTGAGCCTGATGGGGCTGGCGTCCTGAATGCCTGGTCCTGAGGCGCGGCCGGCAATTGCACAAAGTGGCGCTCGACTGCTGACACCGCGCAGAGGAGCGGGTGGGACACCCTTGATATCGGGATTTCCAGTGTCCGCTCGGCAAACTGGATCGTTTTGGACTTCCGAACCCGGATCGTCATGCCCCAAGGGTGGAATGAGAAATCCTCCCGGAGGAGGGGGGCATCAGAATTTGTGATGTGCGCCTTCCTGAGCAGCCCCCTAAAGGACGTTAGGATCGCCGCCTTGAAGGAGGTGTGTCCTGGAGTGTCCGACAGGAGAGCCAGCATGGCCGCCAGCTGGTCCGGGAGCAGAGGCCTGGCCTGACGAGGGGCGTCTCCCAGGGCACGGCGTGCCCCCGCCAAGCACCGACGGATGTTGAAGTCATCATAGTCTAGGCCGGGGGTGCCTGCTGATTTTAGGTGCAGGCTTAAGGAGCTCAGATATGAGCGAATTGATGTGTATCTCATAGATTTTGACAGCCAAGTGATGTAGAGGCAGACCTGCCTGGCATTACAGGGTGTGGGCTGGCGGTCGTAGAACTCACAAAATGTTAAGTATTTCCGCAACCTCGAGTTCGCACAGGTCCTCGTTGATGGGGCCAGGTGTTGCCCCATTAGCAGCTCGCAGTCCGCCTCCAGAGAACGCAGGTCTGCAAAACATGATTCATACTAAGCGAAAATTTGACTACAGCACATGTAATTCGGGCCAATGGCCCCCGTTAGGCGGGATTTGGCGTCGTGTTCATTTAGCCGAGAGAGGCTGTCACAGATTGTGTTGGCCTCACTTTTAATGTAAACTGATGAAATGTCAAAGTTGAATTTTACTGCCAGCCAGAACATGTCATAGAGCCAGCGCATTATTTGCTTATTTTTGGATTTCCCTGCGTTCAGGGCGTGCATCACAGTTGTATTGTCTGTCACCATTATTACGTTACGGTCCGCCCACATGTGGGCCCAGCGGTTTGCCGCGCAGAGGATCGGCCAGAACTCGAGAGTGTTTATGTGTGCTAATTCCCCCTCACTCTCCAAGCCGTTGTCAAAGGGGGCGGTTGCGTGGTGGCCGAGGGCCGGCCCACCCTCGCCCACGTCAGGGGACCCCCCCCCACTTCCCTGCCAACCAGTCGCCCGCATGAAAAGCTGCAAAGCCAAAGCGGCTCGCGTCGCTGTATGTGCAGAGCGCCTGAGAGTGGCGGGGGCAGATGTTTGCGGAGCCGTTGAAGGCGGCGGCGAACCTCAGCCACCACTCCAAATCCGCCTTGAACTCCTGGTTTAGGTGGACTTTGTAGTAGGAGCGCTTAACTGAGCCACAGAGGTCGTAGATGCGGCGTGCGAATGTGCGACCACCCCTGACCACTTTAGCACAATGGGAGACCAGACCCGCCAAGCGCTCAACTTCCATGCGGGTGGCGCGCTTGCGCCCGTAAAGTTTACCGATACATTTTAACAATTTGCTCAATTTGTCTTCCGGCAGACTCAAGTTCATTTTTTCCGAGTCGATCAGTATACCCAAAAACTTGCAAACATGATTGGGTGATGTCAGTTTCCTAAAGCTCACAAAGAAACCTAAGCGTCTGAGCAGAGCTACTAGGTCGGCCTGTGCCATTACACCCTCTTCAAAGGTCTGCGTTAGAGTACAAAAATCGTCCAGATAGTTGGTGACACGACCATGACCCCTCCGTACCATACAGCGAACAATAAAATCAGAAATTTTAGAGAATACAAATGGGCTCGAGCTGAGCCCCATACACAGCCTATTATCTCTGAGATATGTAGTAACACCTTTGGCGAATTGCCAGGAGAGGCCCTGGCGGCAGGCGCTGGAGGGGTGGATGTTAACCGCCCTGTAGGCGTCGGATATATCAACTACCGACATGAAATCACCTTGTACCATATTGTCAGTAACATCGTCTATGCTTTTATATGCGAATTTGGTGGTGCACTGGTCCGTGAAAAGGTTGACACAGGTCTCCTTGGGTGTGCTACAGTCAATTATTATGCGGGGACTTATCGAGTCGGGCTTGGGGACGGTGCCTATGGGGTGTGAGCAGAGCTCAGGCTCGACTCTCACTGTAAGCATCCCCGCGTCAATTTCGCGCCCGAGTTTATCAGACATGGCTGAGTGGGTGGGGGCCCCCGTGCTGGAGCCATAGTTGCGCCCCCGGTATGCTGAGTTGCAGCCATCATTTATTACTCGAAAGCCAAAAATGACCCCCCTCATTACATACTCCCAGTCCGGGTCAGTATCACCCCGTAGGAAGCTTTCGGCGAAGAAGCGGCAGGGGAGGAGCTGGGCGACAGCGCCACCTATAGAGTGGTTGCAGTCACAGGTGCCCTGGGCACATGCGTCGTAAACAATAAATTCATGATATAACCCCCCTGGGTCGGTCGCGGTTACTTTGTATAACTGGCCGGCCTCAGCCCGGCCGGAAAGGTTGAGCCAATGCTCCTCCCCCCTGATTTCGCCCACCGCTGTGCTGCCATGCTGGGAACTGGGATTGAAACCCTTAATATTAGGTGTTATACTCTCCCCATTACTACTTTTTTCCGCTACTGCCACATCGTGGTGGGGAATGGGATGGGAACCTGTGTCAACGCTACTATCGTGGCCGATAGTGCCACCTTGATTACTACCGATCTCGCTGGCCATCTGGCCAGCGGGTACACAACCACCACCTAATTCAGCAATATCATCAATGACACTTTTCACAACGTCGTTAACAATGTGGTTTTTATTACAGGTGGAAAGAGAGGTATTACAGCCGGGGTATTCAACACTGTTGTAGTTAGTGCCTTTAGTAAGCCTGGCCCCGTCAGCCTCCTGGAGGGGGGCGCCCGCTAACCAACCATTAACAGCACAACATAAATCAGAGCCGTCTATATTGTTGCACCCGGTATCGCCCGTGATGGCGTGGGTGGAACCGACAGCGCCCTCAATGCAGCCGAGCCCGGCGGCGGGAGCGCCGTTAGCGACCCCCCCCGCCATGCCAATGATGCAGCCGACGTCCCGGCCTGCGGTACTGGGGCCGCCCGTGGCCCGACTGCCCCGCGGAGCGGCGGTTGATTGCTACCGCCGTGCCGGCTTGAAGGTGCTGGCTCCCCGATCCTTGCATTCGGGGCCCCGGTGGGCCGGGTCCCAGCAGTACCGGCAGTTGTGATGATCGTCGCAGCCTGTCCCCCGCGAACAGCCCGACGAGCTGTTCCAAGCCTCACAGGTCCCCTTGCGCCTAGCCACCCTGCGCCTCGCCGGTTGGCCGGCTGATCTGCCGGTCTGCTGCGCGCGTTTCTCGGCGGCGAAATGTTCCATAGCCACATCCATGTTGCCTCCTACGAACGCCCGCATACCTTTGTTGATCGCGATCCTCCGGATGTCCTTGTCGTAGCCCTGATAGGCTTTGTTAGGATATGAGTCCGCCGACGCCTTCATCACCATGTAGCCGACATGCTTCATCACCCCATCTTTGTCGGCCGCCGACATGGTTTTGGACGCTACTGCCCATTTCAGGTTCGCAATAACTAGATCATGTAGGTTCATATCCTTAGGATCTTTTTCACAAAAGTTTTTGAGGCTGTACTTACGCCTGAGGCGTCGTTCTCGGCTGGAGCTCCTGGACCGGCTGCTGCTGCTGCTCCGTGAACGACAGTGGCGGTGCCTCCGGGATGACTTCTTTCTTCGCTGCCGGGACCTGTGCTTTGAGTCGCGGGCAGTCCACGCCTCCACCGTCTCGTCCTCCGATTCCCCCGAGTCTCCCGACCTTGGTCTGTCGTCACGACCGTCACGGCTGCGCCGGCGCGCTCCACCCTTCTCACGGCCGTTGCGGCCCGTTATGCTCAGTGCTTCGACCTCCGCCTCAATCTCCTCCAGCTGGCGTTGGAGCACGCGCTCACGTTTGCGTGCGCTCGCAGCCGCTATCTTCCTGCGTAGATCCCTCTCAACATCTGTCTGCTCCTCCTGCATAGATTCCTCCTTGAAGGCCTCCATGCTGGGGGTGGCCCCCCGACTGTCACCAGCCTGCTCCTGGCTATGGTCTCTCTCTTTGCTGGTGGCCCGTGTCTGCCGCTGGTCTGCCATAGCTGTATCCTTGCCGGTCTTGTTACTACGTCTACAGTCGTCCCCCACCAGGCCGGTATGGCTCTCCACGCACGCGGCACAAAACCTGGCAGCTGCCGGCATGGAAAGGCGGCGCGAGAAGCCGGGGAGGCGCGGGAGACCCTAGCGCACGTCCGAACACTTCAAAAGCTAGCAGGCGAGTGGGGACCCCTACCCCAAGGAAGGGGGGGGGGGGGGCAGACCCACCCCCCACCCAACCCAGGGGGGGGGGCCACTACAGAGCTTATTACACGCGATAAAGGGTTTATCACTATCCATATATATATATATATATATATATATATATAAACAGTCGTCCCCTGGAAACAGAAATAACAAAAGACAGGAGTGGTTTTCGTTGTTTGGCATCACAAAAACATCCAAAAAATATAAATAAATAAAAACGCAAGCATAAGGTCTAGGCATTATATATATAGATATCACCCATGATAGCTCAATTTCTCAAATATATTTTCTAAAACAAAATAATGCCATGATTTTTTATTGCGGGGGGGGGGGGGGGGGGGGGGAGAGATGGGTGACAGGGAACATTGGAGGGGCTTGTTGGTTGGCATCACAAAAACACCAAAATAATAATATAATAAAAACAGAAAGTCTAGACATTATATATATATAATGTCTACACTTTCTGCTTGGGTTTTTATTTTATAATTATTATTTTGGTGTTTTTGTATATATATATATATATATATATATATATATATATATAATATTGTAGTGGTCTGCCTCTCAGGCAAGGACCCGCATAGACAGGTAAGCATGGGTAGTGTGTTGATATCAGGGAGCCTAGGTGGTGTAATGGTTAGCACACTGGCCTGGAATGCAAAGAGATGTGGGTTCGAGTCCCGTTCTAGGTGCAATATTTCCGATTTTCATCACTCCCATGACACTGGTTGCCGTGACCATGATCCTGTACAAGCTACGCGCTGTATAGTTGTTGAACCTACCCTGTGTATGTAAGTGCATTGCATTGCCTGTATGTATGTAATTGTAAGCATTAAAAGACTTACAATTCCAGGGGGACGAGTGTAGTGGTCTGCACTGACCTCTCAGGCAAGGACCCGCATAGACAGGTAGGTGTGGGTAGTGTGTTGATATCAGGGAGCCTAGGTGGTGTAATGGTTAGCACACTGGCCTGGAATGCAAAGAGATGTGGGTTCGAGTCCCGCTCTAGGCGCAATATTTCCCATTTTCATCACTCCCATGACAATATATATATATATATCACGCATGATAGCTCAATTTCTCACAATTCTATGAGAGGTTTTTTTGTGTGGATGGGGGGAGGGGTTTGGGGGGAAGGGTGACATGGAACATTGGGAGGGGGATTCTTAGTTGGCGCCACATCAACTAGTCATACATAAATGCCAAAATTAAAAAAGAATAAATAATAAAAGCTTAAGTAACAAATGTAGACATTATATATATCATCCATGACAGCTCAATTTCTCAAAAATATGTTCTTAAGACAAGAATAATTCTATGAGGGTTCTTTGTGCGGAGGGGTGACAGAGGATGTTGAGGTGGGAGTGGAGGGTGTCTTCTTTCCCATGATGTTATCAGTCACTGGAGGAAGTTGGTTCACATGGCTGGTGATGGAGGAGGGCTTTAGTGTAGAGAACCCAGCCCGATGAGATCCTAATCTCATTTCAGGCTGGAACGAGGGTTGTTTTTTTTTAATGTAAAAAGGGGGACTGGGGTGGTAATCATGACGCCAGGATTGCCCCCTGGGGTTTAGTTATCTGATGGTTGTATCGGCCTCATCTTAGAGCGGCTGTAAGTGTAAGGGGGACTTCAGGAGTCAGGGCGGAGGTGAGAGGATGTAGGAGCAAGGGAGGGGGGAGGAGGGGAGGGGAGGGAGTGGCGGGGGGATGGGAGGGGGTGGGAATGTGAGGTGGGGGAGGGTGGAGGGGAGGGAGGGGGAGGGGGGACGGGAGGGGGGATGGGGGGAGGGGGAGGGGAGGGATGGGAGGGGAGGTAGGGGGAAGTGGGGAGGGATGGGAGGGGAGGTAGGGGAGGGAGGGGAGGGGAGAGTGACGGGAAGGGGGGGGGGGGGGGGGGGGGGGAGGGGGGGGACGGGAGGGGGGACGGGAGGGAGGGGATAGGAGGTAGGGAGGGAGGGGGGGACGGGAGGGAGGGGGGAGGTGAGGGTGAGAGGGGACGGGAAGGGGAGACGGGAGGGAGGGGAAGGGGAGGGAGGGGAAGGGAGACGGGAGGGGGGAAGGGTGGAGGGGAGGGAGGGGAGGGGGGGGAGTGAAGGGGTGGGAGGAAGGGAGAACGGGAGGGAGCGGGGAGGGAAGGGGAAGAGAGGTGGGATTGTGAGAAGGGGGTGGATTAGGGAGGAGAGGGAGACATGGTGGGGAATGGGGAATGAGAGGAATGGGGGATGGCAGAGAGGAAGGTGGGGGGTGGGGTGAAGGGGGCGAATTGGAGGGGAGGAGAAGGGGAGTTGGATGGGTGGAGGAGAGAGGAAGGGGGATGAGAAGGAGAGTATGGAGGAGTGGGAGAGGAGATGTGGAGGAGGGGAGAGGGAGGGTGAATGAGGAGAGAAGAGAGAGGAATTGGAGGAAATGGGGATTGGAGAAGATGGGAATTAAGATAAGAAATACATAAAGGAAGGACGGCGAGACAATTATGCAGGGAAGCAGATAGTGTAGACATAGATATGGGCGATGGGAAGTGGAGGCAGGATGGATGAGTCTCCATACACAGAGCAAGTGGTGATGACAATATCTGTCACCAGACAATTACAATAAGCGCGCTGATAGTGAAATAAATGCTCACCACCTCATACACCCATCTAAAGTCGCGCTGGCCGAATCGGTAAGAACGCAGGCTTACCGTGCAAAAGGACGGAAGTTTGAAATTCAGCCAGGTCAAGCCGATGATTTAAGAAATGTATACTTTTTGCTACCCAGCCTGGCGCTTGGCATTACTAGGATAGGGCAAGGACTGGTTAGTTCAGTATCAGGATAATATGACTGAGTGGGATATCGGGTCATGGTGCCAGTGGCCTCTTCTCCCAGTGGGGCAGCACTGCAAAGTCGCCATGCGTGCGCACTGTCGCACGTCGGTACCCATCCTAATTTGACCATAGGTGTTGCTAGGATGTAAAACCCCGACAAATAAAAAGAAAGTCCAGGTAGATGCAGGTAATTGTCACTCGTGCACTCCATGGCAATCTTCTATAAAGTGCCTGTCACACCTTACCGGATTGAGCAATGGACATAAACCTGACAAAGAATTTTCTAGTCAGGTGTTGGTCGGTATCAAAATGTACCGAAATGTGTCGAAATGTTGCAACAGCCGCTGGATGAAATGGATGCTAAACAGACAAGGAACGTACATTTACGAATATCCACTGGACAATAACCGGACGATAACCGGACGACAACCGAATGTCAACCGAATGTCAAACGGACGGACCTAACATCAACCGGACACATACCGGATTGTTCACGGATGCACCAAAAACATATACTGACCGAATTCCCACAACACCATCAACAGACTATGCAGGAAGCAAACCGGAGACATAACAGATGGGTAACGGACATGAACCGGACAAAACGGACTAAACGGACTTAAAACGGACACCAACCATACAGGTCAGTCCGGCGGTGTCCAGTACAAGTTTTGTGCATGTTCAAAACTTGCCACCATAAACACCGGACATCACCAGAAACAGGATGGACACGCCGGATGTGTACCGTATATAAACTGTACATTGCCGTATTTCACCAGACAGTGTCCGTTTCCTATCTGTTTCCCCAGTCCGGTAAGGTGTGACTGAGCCTTAAATAATGCCAAGCACCTGGCTAGGAAGCGACAAGTATCAAATTTTTAGTCATTGGTTTGAATCGACCTGGGTTAGAACCCGTGGGTTCGAATCCCACGATCTACCAAAACGGGATTATTAGGATAGGGCAAGGACTGGTTGGCTCAGTTTCAGGATAATGTGACTGAATGTGATATCAGGTCATGGTGCTGGCGGCCTAGTCTCCCAGTGGTGCAGAACTATAAAGTCGCCATGAGTGCGCACTGTCACACTCACAAGTTGGTACCCGTCCTGATATGACCTTAGATGTTGCCATGACAACCAAAAAGCAACCAACCTCAACAAGCAACCAACCAACCACCAGCGGCGTCATGATTGCAACCTACTAAACCGGAAGTGCGCAAACAAAAAGTAAACAAGTAAAACCACCCCAGCGTTCACGTGCAGATAAGCGGGCCGCGGACGCTGATGAAGATGTCTCGCCGCTTGCTGATGAGCGCTGCGGCCGCCATCTTAGTTAGTTCTGACCGGGATTGCTTGGGCTGTCCGATAAGCGGGAGCCTCCCGTGGGGGCTGGGGGTGGGAGGGAGTGGGGAGGGAGGGGGGACCTGTGGGGGGAGGTGTTCTTTACAGGTTTTAATTACGTTGCTTAAATGACGTTGCGGACGCGGAAAGCCGAGCGACGTCTGCCGGACACAAGGATGCCCGATAAGGAGCAGGTGGTCACGTGGTCACGTGGGCCCGTGGGCACCAAGCCACTCGGCCCAATTGCCTCAGGTTATATAGTGACAGTTGGCTTATGGTGTAGAGGAGGTGGGGAGGAGAGAATGTCCGCTCCGCAGTGAATAACATGCTGCGTTCCAAAAATAACATGGAACATGGTCAGAGAGAAACATTAAGGGGCTGCCGTTATTTATATCCACATAATAAATTACATAGTACATATATATGACTACATTATAACTATATAAGGAGTTTAACCAGCTATGCATATTTAAATGGGCGGAATTTGATATATATATAGTTGTTAATTATTATTGAGACTTGTTTGTCTGCCGGCTAGCTTGGCGAGTCGCATATTGCAGATACCTATATTGACCAATCACTAGCCGCTACATATGAGCCCGGGACTGCGTGATAGTGGTGCCAACAGCAGGTACCACTGGTTTGCTGTGCTACTTGTTCAGTATTCGGCCGATTTTCAAACTTGTGTATCGGTAGGCATGATTGCTAGCCAAGACAAGCAATACATGTGTGCGCAACCCATCTAATGTACACTTTGCTTTTCCTTAGTTATGTAGCCAGATGTATATATATAATAACAAGTTATATATATATATATATAACTGACCCTTCTGCAAGCCGATGGTGTCGCCAAGTGATATAAATTTCCAGTGCACGAGTCACAGTATTCTGCGCCACCGGTAGGATTGGTAGGATTGGGGGTGGTGGTGCCACCTGGCCCAACTGTGAAAAGGGATCACTCATAAAGTATTACACAACATATGGGTGATAATATAGGGAACATTCCCTTTCGTGCGTTTTTACTCGCATAATTCTTATAAATCACGTAACTATATATAACTAAATAAATTCCTCCAGTGTGTGTGGTGCGAGAGGGGAGAGAGGGAGGGCACCACCAATGCGCCAAGGAGGAATAGATATATACAGTACATGTTCCCCTTGCATTAATACTCGTATAATGCGTTATATATATCACATGTAGGTACGCATTAAGCCGAAGGCAGTGTGGTGGATACAGTTTTATTATTAAGTCAGTGTAGAAGTATCTGGCTGGGCTACAAATGCCCTACCGGAATATAAGAATAAAAGGATAAAATAGCAAATATAAGAATAAAAATAAAAGTAAATAGAACAGGTGTGTATGAGCCTAGTGGCAGCAAGCAAGTGAGCAGCCAGTGGGATCAGTGGTGTATACATATCACAGGTGGGTAGGCTGGTGGAATAGCCAAACCCCTCCCTGGGGTTCATGGAACCGGAGGGAGGGGGCAGCACCATGCGATTCCTACATTCGCATATACTGTAGTATATACGTTGGTGTAGGTACGCATTAAGCCGAAGGCAGTGTGGTGGATACAGTTTTATTATTAAGTCAGTGTAGAAGTATCTGGCTGGGCTACAAATGCCAAGTCCCCCAGGACCCTCCAGACAGAACTAACTAACACCCCCGAGACAAGACGCTACCCGCATGTCCGAGACTATTCGGTCCGACAGGGGGCGCGCGATATACTTATAAACTGCGTCAGACGACCAATCGCCCCTAAGCCGAATTTCATCGATCGGGGCGCCTTGAAGGGCGAGGTAAGTACACCCGCCCCGACGGAGAGAATGGCATGAGAAATTCTCACTGTCTAAGCCGGCTAGTGCGGCAAAGTACTTTATAGTAGACTGGAGTGTAGCATAGTCCAGGGGTGAGTAGCCACCTGCCCGGGGCACCTGGAAGGCAGGCTCGCTGGGAGATACTTTGACTTGCGAGAAATGTTTTCTCACCCAGAATACGGCGCACAAGTCTGTATTGGGCACGCAAGCGACAGGGATAAGCAGCTCACGTTCGGCAAACTGAATGGTCTTAGACCGGCGAACGGTCAGCAACATACCCCATGGGTGAAAGGAGAAATCGGAACGGAGTAAAACCGATTCTGAATTAGTTAACTGACATTTTCGCAACAGGGCCCTAAACCCGGTCAGTATGGCTGCCCGTGTTGCAACATGGCCTTCGCTACCAGACATATGCGAGAACATCCTAATTAATTGAGATGGCAGTAGGGGGAGGGCACGCTTGACTGAGCATCCCAACATACGCTTTGCCCCGCCCATTATGGTTCGGACTTGGTGTGAGGCGAAGTCAATAGGCGCGCTGCCCTCGGATTTAAGAAAGAAATTTAGAGCACTCAAGTAGTTAGTGATCGATGAATATTTTAAAGTGCGGGATAACCAGACCACGTATATCGCAACCTGAGAAGGGGGGCAAGGCAGGGGCGATAAGATCCCCTTAAACTCGTCTATGAAGCTGAAGTACTTTCGTAGCTGCATGGATCTGGTTGAGCGAGAATTTGTAGAATAGTACTGATCGCTCATAGCCTTAGCCGCCCCTCTCAAGAGATCTAGGCCTGCAACGACACAAGGGAAACAATTCAGGCAAACAGGGAGGCACAACACAGTTGAGCGGTACAGTCCGCCTCAGCTATGCGGGTCCTGCTAGAGGGTTCCCTCCAGCGGCTAAGTGAATCACAGATTATGTTATCACCGCTGCGGACATATGCGGATTTAATATCGAAATTAAACTGGACAGAGAGCCAGAAGAGCTCTTTGACATAGACCATAATCTGCTTATTAATACACCTGCCCGTAGAGAGTGATGCGCGCACGGTGTTATTGTCTGTCACAAACACAATGCAGTGGTCCCTCCACAGGTGGCCCCAGCGGCGGGCGGCAGCAACGACCGCCCACATTTCCTTCACGTTAATGTGTGCGCCCTTGCACGCCCAGTTGCCTTCGGCGTAATGGTGTCCCACCTCAGCGGGGAGGTCAGGTTCCTCAATGAAGCTGCCCACAAGCCAATCGCCCGCATGGGCCGCTCCAAACCCCCAGCATGACGCGTCACTATAAACCGCGATAGAAGTCGCATGAACACCCAAAATCTTCGCATAACCGTTAAAGGTTTCAGCGTAGTTCAGCCACCAGTGCAATTCAGAACGGAACTCTGCGTTCAGCCTTAATTTATAGTAGGGGTTCCTTAACTGGCGTATAGCGTCGTATACTCTGGTGGAGAAGGAGCGGCCGCCGCGGACGACCGTAGCGCAATGGGCTAGCAGGCCGCCCAACTTTTCGAGCTCCTTTCGAGTAACCTTCCTGCGGCCCAAGAATTCAAGCAGAATGCGCTTTAGTTTAAGAATTTTGTCAATAGGCAATCTCAGCTGGAGCATAACGGAGTCGATCTCTATACCCAGAAACCTTGAGCATTGGGAAGGGGCTGAAAGCTTATGGTAGCTTAGATAGAAGCCTAAGCGGCGGAGAACTTTAATTACAATATATTGGTTACGTAAACATTCATTATAATCATCACCGAGGACGGCAAAGTCGTCCAGGTAATTCACAATATGGGTAACGCCCTCCTTACGGGCGCAGCGGACAACAAAATCAGAAATTTTGCTAAAAATGTAGGGGCTCGAGGAGAGTCCCATACACAAGCGGTTATCAAAAAATAATTCGTTCCCGCCACCGAAGTTCCATCTGATTGCCTGGCGGGGGCGGTCAGAAGGGTGAATATTAAGGGCCCTATAGGCATCCTTTATGTCTATACAGGTGATGAAGTCACCCTGTGCCATAACCTTCACCAAGTCCCCGACTCCAAGGTATGAAAATTTATTTGAAACTTCGGAAACATAGTTATTCACCGATCGCCCGACAGGTTTACTGCAGTCGACGATTGTTCGGTAGCCGCCCCCATTTGATTTCGGAACGGCAAAGACGTTATGAACGCACAATGCCTCGCCACTCGCCCGGCTTATATAATCACAAGAAAGTTCGGTGCGTAACTTTGAATCAATAAAACTGCTCTGGTTGCTCTTATTACAATTACCTGCGTAAACCGCGCAACATGAAGGATTTATAACCTTGAAACCGAAAATCGCCCCATGCAGAACGAATTCGGTGTCAGGGTCAACGTTCCCCCCGGCAAAGCAATCACAGAAACAGCGGCATGGTTTAATCTGAGCTAAATGATTTGCTATATAGTGCGTGCACAGGCACGTAGCGGCCGAACAAGCGGCAGTGACAGTAAAGGTGACGCTTTCATTAGAGTAAGTGTCAAGGGCGGACACACAAAGGCCTTGCCCAAAGGCCTTAACACTCAACCAGTCAATGTTAGCCGATTCAAGGGCATAGCGTAACAAGGGGTTGGCTAGTTGGCACGGGGGGCGGGGGCAGACAGCCCCGCCCCCCGCGCCAACACGTGCGGTTATTACCGGCACGCTACCAAGGCAACCTGCGCCCGAAGGGCCTGATTTGTCGGCGTCGCGGGGGCGGTCAATGTGGCAGTTAACGCCATTAGTATGGCTCACAATGCCTGTGCTGGTAATGACTTGACTAGGGGCGCCTACCTGGCGACAATTAGAGTTGCTGGGACACATACCCACTCCCATTACATCAAAACAATGCACAAAATCGTCAGTACCGGCTTCAGAAAGATGGGGGGGTGTAACAACCGGCGTTATGTCGAGGCCTGGGCGGGAGTCTGAGTCTGAAGCGACATAGTCATCAGTAGCAAATACACAGTTGCGAACTTTTCTCCGACCCCGACCCCGGCCTCTCGGTATTCATTCTTTACGACAATTCCCCCTAATGTGTGACTTGCTCCCGCAGCGGGAGCACCAATGCCCGAAATTGCAGGTTCTCTCGTCTCTGCTGCAGCCCTCAGTTTTATTGTAAGAAAAACAGGGCTTCTTCCCGTCTTTAGAGAAAAGTTGGCCCGAGCTGCCCTTTACACCCCTGGTTGTTCTCTGACTGTCTCTGGCAGACTGGGTGCGCATAAACTCGAAAGCGTAATATTTGAGCGCTAGTTCGGGGTTTCCATCACAGAAGGCATCGTAGCCCTCGGCGACGGCAAGTTTCCGGACTGCAAGATCGTACTTAGCATGCGATTGGTCCTGGAACTTCCCCGTTTTCGCTTTCCCGCAAATATACTTCATGTGCTTAACGACATGCCTCAGCTCCTGCAAGTCCACATCCTTTTTTATCGAGGATCCAACCGCAGCACGACTCCAGCACCTCGAAGGGGGACAATTTCTTTAAGTCCTTACGGTCCTCTAGGTATCTACGCAGAGACCACTTACTGCGCTTCCTTCGTTCCCGACTTGTTGTCCCGTCCGAGGTGCTTGAGCTTGATGAATGTCGGCGCCGTCGTCGGTGCCGCCGGTCATGAGAGCCGCTCCTCCTCCGACTGGTGCTCCTGCCTCTCTTGTGCCTGGTCGCCAGCTCGGCCGCTTCGTCCGCCAGGCGGCGTTCACGACGGTCGAGTTCAGCGCAGCGCTTCCGGCGCTGCAGAGCCCGCTCCTTTTCAGCTATCGCGGCCTCCCTCTCGTCCAACTCGCTGTCACTTGGCGGGGCCTTGGACGTAGTTGGCGTTTGCGTCCCATCCGCCATCGGCGAAGATCCGCCATCGTCGGACATTGCACTCACTTTCTCCGACACTCGTTTGGCGTGCCTAGTCTGCATAACTGCCGTAAGGCAGCTGTCGTTGACCGGGCCCCGGTGAGTAAGGCCGCACGGTCCACAGTACATAAGTATCAGCTGTGTCGAGTAGGTTGATATTGGGCGATGTAAAATGTCGCAAAACTTTTTAAAAATCAGTACTATAAGGTAAGCCCGGTTAAATAAGGTAAGCACTTTGCCAGTCTCGATTTGGTAAGCACTATGCCGATTTGGTAAGCACTATGCCGATCTCGATCTCGATTTAGCGCTTTGCGGCTGTGCTATGGCAGGATCTGGCAGCATTGCTAGCATGGCTTTTAAAATAAATAATAATAAAATAAATTGCTAAGCGATTATTATAGAATAAATAATAAATAAATATCAGCATGAATATATATGTACTTCAACATATCACTCAATATCGACTGAATCCTGGTCGACTGCCGATCTCAAAGCCTTCGCTGAAGCTTTACCGCTGCGCGTGGACATCCCAATGTTACAGGTGAGCGCATCGCAGTAGCAGTAGCCCGTACCTGGCAGTCATAAGGTCCGTACTAAGGGCCGTTCCTGGCCGTACTACGGTCCGAATCAGTCACGAGTGTTGAGAAATATTTATATATAATACACAAACGAGTTTCCGTCACGAATTATCGAGAAACTGTACGAATGCCATTGACTTTTGCAAATAACCGTCAACTTGTCAATCCTATATCAAATTCCAGTTTTAATCTCGGAGATTCGACGATAATCGACACAATCAGCAGAAACAAAAAACGGGTGATGATCAAAACGACCGTCAAGTATTAGTTTAAAGTTTAAAGGTTATATATAAACTTTGTACAGCTCACGATTGTCTGCTATAGTCGATTGATCCTCCTTGTAATAGCCCAGGTATTAGAACAGGTGGAAGCACAGGTAGAATCACAGGCAAACACAGGTAGCTGAGTAGACTGTGTAGAAAGTAATTCGTATGAATGTGTAGAGGCGTAAATAGAACAGGTGTGTATGAGCCTAGTGGCAGCAAGCAAGTGAGCAGCCAGTGGGATCAGTGGTGTATACATATCACAGGTGGGTAGGCTGGTGGAATAGCCAAACCCCTCCCTGGGGTTCATGGAACCGGAGGGAGGGGGCAGCACCATGCGATTCCTACATCCGCATATACTGTAGTATATACGTTGGTATATAACTAGGATGAAGTGACAGCAGGCTGGATGAACGGCTACCAAGTATGGCATGATTGTATGCATAATCACCTTAACAGTGTATGAAGGGGGGTGTAGGGGGAGGGGGCGGAGTGTGAAGGGGGTGGGTGGCGGGGGGAGCGTGGGGAGGTGGATGGGGGGTGGGGCGATGTGGGTGGAGTTTGGAATGGAATGTGTTAGGAGGGGGTAGGGGAATTGTGTGGAGAGATGGGTTGGGGGGCGGGAGTGTTGGTAAGTGTGTAGGAGAGGGAGTGGGGTGGAATGTGTAGAGAAACCGGGATGAATGTGTGGGGGGGGGGGGGTGTAGAGAGGAGGTGGGGAAGTGTGTGATGGAGTGTGTAGAGAGGAGGTGGGGGAGTGTGTGGTGGAGTGTGTGGAGAGGAGGTGGGTGGGGGTGTGATGGAGTGTGTGGAGAGGGGTGGGGGGGTGTGATGGAGTGTGTGGAGAGAGGTGGGGGGTGTGATGGAGTGTGTGGAGAGGAGGTGGGGGAGTGTGTGATGGAGTGTGTGGAGAAGAGGTGGGGGTGTGTGGTGGTGGTGGTGGAGGGGTGGTGGAGTGGTGATGGGGTGGAGAGTGTGGGCGGAGGTGTGGGGGTGGGGGGGGTGGAGAGGGGGGTTGGTGAGTGTGTGATGGAGTGTGTAGAGGACGATGTGGGGGAGTGTGTGGTGGAGTGTGTGGAGAGAGGGGTGGGGGAGTGTGTGATGGAGGGTGTGGAGAGGGGACGGGGGAGTGTGTGATGGTGGGTGTGGAGAGGAGGTGGGGGAGTGTGTGATGGTGCATGTAGAGAGGGGTGGGGAGTGTGTGATGGAGTGTGTGGAGAGAGGGGGTGGGGAGTGTGTGATGGTGCGTGTAGAGGAGGGTGGGGAGTGTGTGATGGAGTGTGTGAGAGGGGTGGGGAGGTGTGATGGAGTGTAGGAGAGGGTGGGGGAGTGTGTGATGGAGTGTGTGGAGAGAGGGGGTGGGGATGTGTGTGGTGGGGGTGTGTGGAGAGTGGGGGTGTGGGCAATGTGTGAGGAGTGTGTGGAGGTGGAGGAGGGGGTGAGTGTGGATGGAGTGTGTAGAGAGGATATGGGGGAGTGTGTGGTGAGGTCGGTGGATAAGGGGTGGGGGAGTGTGTGACGGAGTGTGTAGAGAGGATGTGGGGGAGTGTGTGATGGAGTGTGTGGAAGGGGTGGGGGAGTGTGTGATGGAGTGTGTGGAGAGAGGGGGTGGAGGAGTGTGGGGGTAATGTTTAGTGAAGGGAAACAGGAAGGCATCAATGGATGACATGGAGGAGTGTGGGGAGGCTGGATGAGAGGGGAGGGGGGAGTGAAGTGTGTGGGAGATTGTGTAAGGAGAGAGGGGGGGGGGGGATTTGGAGGGAATATGGGGATGTCTATGGGGTGTGCTATGGGGCGTGTGTAGGAATATGTGGGGAATGTATGGGTAGAGTGCGTCTGGTCGCAGCTTCAGCTTATAAGGCGAACTGCAGGGGAAGTTGTGAATATTATGAAAGTGGTATTTTTGTCTCAGATCAAATATTTCCTAGGATAATTTCACTGCAATCTCCATTCGAAACAAATGTATAGCAGGTTTTCTATTATGTTTGTTCAACAAGAGGCAACATTAATGTTGTTTTTGTACATCGAAATGTTTAAAAATTAATATAGGCGTCAAGGCATCACAGGATCTGTGAAATTCACTTAGTATTCACCGACTGCAGCAACACATGCTTAATGAGTGTATCGGGATCTAACTTTGAAGTATTCGATCAAATCCAGTTAGGTGTTTGGGTTTGAAAAAGAAGAGTTATACTTCCATGTCAGTATGCAGAAAGGGGTTTGGATTTGGATCCTGATATGACCTTGATGTTGCTATGACGCAAAACAACAAACAAACAAATCTATAGAGAAGCAGTACTTAGTCACCATGACAACTGGGTGACAAAGAAAGTCTTTGTCTCGCGCCTCTCTTATATCTCTAACACCACGTGACCCTCCAACGAGCCGACGCTGTCGCCGGCTGCTCCACATCCTGCGTGGCCTGTGCGCATGAGCACGGGGTGGCTATTGGGGTCGCCTTCCGCCCCGGGAAATAGTGCCTCTCCGCGGCCGCGCCGATGTAGTACTCCGCGCCGGCCTGGCAGTGCTGAGCGATGCCCGATTACAACGCTCCTGCCGGCAGACGGGAAGTTAGCATTAATGCGGTCAGTGCGCATGTCAAGCCGCCCACTTCCGGTCCGTAAGAAGGTAATCACAGACAGAACTGTGGCTGCGGATGCGGCGAGGAGGACGGAGGTGAAGGGTGGTGGGCGGATGATGGTGTGGGTGTGGGTGTGGGTGTGGGGGTGGGTGTATGAGTATGTGGGTGAGTGGGTTGGGTGGGTGTGAGGGTAGTGGGTGTTGACAGAGGGGGGTAATGGGGTCGGCAGGTGTGGAGGGGTGTGGGATGGAATGTTGGGAGGATCGGTAGTGTGTCGGAGTAGGGAGGCTAATGTGTCGCCGGGGGGGGGGGGAGTGTCTGCGTCGGTGGAGGCTAGTGTGTGTGCGGAGGGCGGGGGATGAGTGAGTGTGGAGGGGTAGGGAGGCTTATGGGTCGCGGGAAAGTGTGTGTGGAGGGGGAGGCTAGTGTGTGTGTGTGGGGGGGGGGGGGTATTTTGTGTGTTTGTGTGTCCCGAGGACCCTGGGAAACGCCCAGGACTTTCGGCAGCAGCCATCTTGTTTTGGGGTTTTGTTCTGTTTGTGATTCTTGTTGTGTGTGAGGTTGGTTTTATGGCTTGTTTGTGTTTTGTAGGGGGGGGGCGAGGTGTTGTGTTGGTGGCAGGCTGGGCTTCAGGCAAACAATGAAAGTTGCAAAATGCAAACATGCCTTTTGTAGGCAGATAGATGTTGGCGACGATTGAGATAACCAGCCCCCCCCCACCTCCCTCCCCACACCCACACCCACCCACACACCCACACACCCACACATCCACACACCCACACACCCACACACCCACCCATACACACACACCCACACACCCCCCCCACACACACACACACACCCACGCACCCACACACCCACACACCCACACACCCATACACCCACACACCCACACACACTATCGCCAGCGCTGTTGGCCACTATTGAGGTACCCCAGCCCCCCTCCCCACACCCACACCCACACACCTAAACACCCACACCCACGCACCCACGCAACACACCCACACACCCACACACCCACACACCCACACACCCACCACACCCCACACACCCACACACCCACACACCCACACACCCACACACCCACACACCCACACACCCACACACCCACACCCACATACAACCCACACTACCGCCACCGCTGTTGGCCAAGATTGAGGTACCCGCACTTCCCTCCCCAACCCCCACAAACCCCCACAGCGCCACACCCACACCCCCCCCCACACACACACACCCGCGCCGACGGTGGCGCCCCCTGGTGGAAGGTCGCCTAAGTAAGGAGCTTAGGACCGCGCCCGTGACCGTGACAAGAGATCGGGGGGGGGGGGGGGGGGGGGGATGAAGCGGGGTAGCCATGGGAACCCGTTAGCCTCGTTTTCGCTCGGCTGGTTTGCGCGAAAAGGGGGCGGGGAAGCCGGTGGGGCAATTGTGGGTGGGTGGGGAGTGGGGGGGGGGGGTGACGACCTGGGCTTATTGAACGACGCTGTTGCACAATGTGTGCGTTTCTTTACACGAGCGCGCATGCGCAGGAAATGATGTGGTTCAGAACTAAGCCAAAGGTGGTGTGGGGGTGGTGTGGGGGTGGGGGTGGGGGTGGAGGTGGGGGCATCACGTTCAAAGGGTTGATTCTGGTAGGCTGAAAGGTAAGCAATGCGCAATTGAGGTATGTACTACCTACAATGGCAGGAGCATAACTATTTGTTGTTAGTTTTTTTTAAATGGTTGTTGTTGTTTTATTTGGGGGGGGGGGGGTTTGTTCAAATGTTTATTCAGCTCAAACCGGAAATTGGTTTGTGATTTCCAACCTGGAATTCAAAACCAACGACCTGCCAATAGACCCCTTTCAATGTTTGTAAACATCGTGTATGCGCACGCAGCTTGGCTGCAGAACGAAAGCACACTGCCACTGTGCTTGCCGGTATGCGCAGTTCAAAACATTTATTTTATTCAAAATTAATAGAAATGCAGAACCCTAACCTTATAAATTTAATATAATCTATTCGCTTAATATGTTTTTTATATGTCTACCAAGCGGTTTGTCTCTAGGTGGTGTGGTTTTTAGAGATATTTCACTTTTTCTGTATAAAGATTGCTCATAGCCTTTGAGTTTGCAGTGTGACAGTGTGTCATCCTGCAGCCAAACAGTGCACTCACTGACCTAAATACCCATGCTGACGTCATATGAAATAGGTATATACGGGACGCGGGTTGCTCACCTCATTTGGCCATCATGGATGTGCTTAGAGTGCTGTGAGTAGTTTTATGGTTTTAATCATGAATGTTTGTTGTGGTAATTTAACTGTCCAGCACTATGTAAGATGGCTGGACCACTTCACTCCCAGTCTTCAAGAAGTGGCATCGATCTATTTAGCTGACCCCCGGCGCGGTGGTCTAATCGGTAGAGCTCGGGCATCGCGTGCGAAAGGTCGGGAGTTCGGGTCCCGGTGGAGTCAAACCAATGACATATAAAATTGATACTTGTCTCTTCATAGCCTGGTGCTCGGCATTATTAGGATAGGGCAACAACTGGTTAGCTCAATGTCAGGATAATGTGACTGAGTGGTATATCGGGTCATGGTGCCAGCGGCCTGATTATCCAGTCAAAACTCCAACAACCAACCAATCTATTTAGCTATCTTCTATTCATCCAAATCACCTTTCATGTACTTCGCCCGTCGCAAAGCCACGGTTTCATGCACTACTCACACACTCTCACCAGTCAACATTGGCGCTTTCTCCAGCTGGTTGGTTGTTGGAGTCTTACATCCTAGCAACATCTAATGTCGTACCAGAATAACCAGAGCACCACCAGACTGACCCACTACTCCTCCTTCTTTGTAGATCGGCTTGTTTGTTTGTTGTTTTACGTCCTAGCAACATCTAAGGTCATATCAGGACGGGGTTGTGGGTTGGCTCTCCCTCTCGATCCTGATTGGGCACCGCCTTCCCTGTCATTCCATCCGACACTGCTGGTTGACATCTCCTGCATCACACCCTGGGTAGCTGGTGACCTGTACACACTCACCATTCACCTGACTACTACTGTTCTTGTTTTTTTTGTGTGGGGGGATTTTCTGTGGTATATTAGTTGATTCAAGTTGCATAGTCCGATGGGTTTTAAATTTGTGTAATTGTCTGAGATACATATATTAAGCCCCAGTCACGCTTACCGGGATGAGTCCCGGATTTTGAGCTGGACCACCCCCGGATCAACCACCCGGACTGTCCTGGACCGCCCCGGATAAAATCCCTGGTGTTCGTCGTTTTTTTTCCCTGCAGTCACACCTTCCCGGATGAGCCCCGGGCCAGAGGCCGGACTGCCCCGGATGACCCCCGGACTCGCTGGTGTAGCCATGGACTAGTTCCGGATGACCCGGGAGTGATCTGGGAGTGATCCGGGAGTGGTCCAGGCCGATCCGTGGGTGATCCGTGGCTGATCCGTAGCTGATCCGGGGTGATCCGGGGTGATCCGGGTCTTATCCGGGCAGTCCGAGAATGGTCTGTGGCTACACCGGGGGTAGTCCAGGATAGTCCGGGGGTGGTCCGGGTTAAACCGTGGCTCATCCGGGGCAAAACAGCCCCGGACCACCCCCGAACAGCCCGGACTGGCCCCGGTCCACCCGCGGACCACCCCCAGATACCCGGACCACACCCTGATCATGCTAGATTGAGCCTGGATCGCAAAATCCCCCGGACCACCCCGGATGTTTTAAACATTTTAAAACATCCGGGGTGGAGCCCGTATGGGCCGGACGAGCCACGGATCAGGGTGGGTCGCCACGAATGAGCCACGGACGAGCCACGGATCACCCCGGATCGCTACGGACCACCCCGGATGACGGTCCGGGGCTCGTCCGGCCCCTGATCCGGGTAGGTGTGATTGGGGCTTTAGATTAATAATTATTCGTTGCTTTACTTTAGTTTGAAATAACTTTTAATTTAAATGGTTAACTTCGGAGATATTTGATGCAAAAAACATGCCAGATTAATTTTGGCAAGCACGCTAAAACTTAGATAAAAGATTCACCGCTGACGCTGACGCTGTATCAGCGGTGAAAACCAGCCCTATGTAAAAGTTGGAGAAAATATGTCTCAATAGTAATGGCCTTAGAAAGGCTTAGTTTGGCAGTCCTACCTTATGTTGTCTAACATTCAATAGCTACAATCCAAGTGTTTATGTTAACCCTCAACATATACACCCTAGAGTGTTCAAATCACACAATCTCAAGTCATGTTGACAGAAATCAGTTTGAAGTGATAGAGTCCATGAAGTAAATCCACCATGTTTGAATGAACTGGTTCTCTTACATCACTTCCTGTTGGAAGTCAGCCAGGGAGCATTTATTATATATAGGGCCAGTATTCTGGTGTCTGGTTAGTGAATTGAGAGAGGAATCCAAAAGTATGCTTCCACTCATCAGGCTAGAAATGATTTCCATTTGTTTCTCTTTTATATTGAAGCGCATATGGTATTTATGTTGTACATGGTGCAGTAGTTTCTCAAAAGCCATCGTAGCGTCCATGACTTGCCAAGTGGTTCTAGAGCCTGCAATGAATGCTCCCTGAACCTGACTGGATAATTACCCATGAGACTCTCAACTTCCTTCTACCCTCCCAAAATGGCCGACATGTGTATCCAGGTGTTCTGTCGATCCATATCTTAAGATTCATCAACCCAGGGGAAGTAATACACTGACCATTTCAAAAATAGCGGGTAAATATGAAGATATATATAAAGAATAAGTCTTGCTTCTTAGATTGTAAATTTATTATCTCAATTCTTTGACCCGTTTTTTCGCCAGCTTTTACATAGGGTTGGTATGCACCCCTCCTGTGGCTACTGCAGCAGTATGGGGTGAATCTTGTATCTAGCTAAAACTCTGACACCATAAGCATCAGTAGTAACGGTTCTATTAAAATTGATTATTTGCACCCTTCTACGCAGCAACAAATGCTTAATTGCACTAGTATCTAAGTTCGATATGTAGAATCAAATCAAGATAAGTGGTTTGGTTATGAAAGTTTGATGTTTTCATTGGACTATGTAACTATAAGCAGGGGAATTTCAGTCGACGACTACTGGTCTTTCTCATTTTACTGCGCAATACTCTATCCTAATAATGCAAAATGCCAGGCTAGGTAGCGATATGCATATATTGGTTTGACTCAGCCAGGATTCAAACCGGGGTGGTTTTGCATCATATGACGTACCAAAATGGGACGTGGACGTTCAACTCATTTGGCCACCCGACCGGGCGCGGTGGATGAATCGGTAGAGCGCAGGCCTCCGGTGCGGGAGATCGGCAGTTCGATTCCCGGTCGAATCAATCCAACGACTTACAAAATTGATACTTGTCGCTTCCTAGCTTGGTGCCCGGCATTAATAGAAATGGGCAACGACTGGTTAGTTCAACGCCAGGATAATGTAATGAAGTGGGACAGCGAGTCATGGTGCTGGTGGACTAATTTCCTAATGGGGCAGCACAGTGCGCACTGTCACAAGTCGGTACCCATGCTGATATGACCATTAGATGTTGCCAGGACGTAAAACTCCAACAACCAACCAACCATTTGGCCACCGGGTCTGTTCCTTAACCCTTTTTCTTGCTGAGCTACTAGGGCTTGGCTCGGGTTCTCCTGTCGCTATTACTGAATAAAGATTTGTTTTACCTACACTTCTCTTTCCCTTGCCGTTCCTGCACCGAATCATCTTTCTACCATATTAGAGTGAATGGTAAGTCAATTCAATACACGATATTCACACGCATATGCTGTGGCAATGGTCCCACAACCATAATGTTCATCGTCGCCATCAGATGTCGCATGCGTTGTGAATATTGTGTATTAATAGTGACTGACTAGTTTGGTACCATCCTAATATTTTCAAAAGGGTCCAAACATGAAAATTGTATTTTTCTTGGAAGCTCCAATGACCCAAAAGCAATATACTTTTGGAATTTTCAAAATATCCCAAAATTCATGCACCGAGTAAGCGAAGCCTCACGGTTACCATTGTACCTACAATTAGTGCTCCTGTGCTACTGTGCAATGGTTCACACACCTAGGACGCTCAGTGTCGTGTGGGTTCCAGTGTAGTAGATGCTGGTTCTCCTGTGCTATGCTGCTGCATTCCAAAAATAAATAGGTAAACATGGATCACGTCGGTGTGTACACCAAATTCATGTTGGATGCTTTCACATCAAGTAGTTCCAATGTTATTGTTAGCCACTTGTAGGCCCAATAATGTATATTATATAGACTGGATAATTCAGTATTCCTCCAGTGGGTGTGGCGCGATGGGGGGGGGGGGGGGGCTGCTCACCAATTACCCCGACAGCTGGAGGTGGGGGGGCATCACCAATGCGCCAGGAGGAATAGACATATACAGTATATATTCCCCTTGCATTTATACTCGTATAATGCGTTATTCATCACATAACAAGGCGGAATGATTTTATTGTTATTATTATTATTATTGTTTGTGTAATATGCTGCGAATTAATATGTATTATTGTCCAATCGCTGCCCGTTCTCTGCGCGTACCGGGCCGCGCGACTGCAGCGCCACCACGCATTGGCGGCGTTTGACCCTCGACTCGGCCATTTCGTCCCGGGTTTTCAAATGCGGCAGCTCCTTTGGGCTTTTATGCTAGCCAGAACCAGCATTAAAGTGTTCAACCCATCCTGTTGTGTCTCTTCTTATATAGGTTTGGTCTAACTTTATAATAAAGATATACGTATATATATTATGAATTTGAATGGACGACTGCTACTTAGGTATTTGGTTAGGTTATTACGGTTTAATGTCCTCAGAAAGATCGGGTGCCATCGTCTCTGGTTCAAGGATACCATCAAGAGAAACCTGAAGCTGAGAGACATTAAGACCGACTCATGGATATCACTCTCATAGCAGAGAGCTAAATGGAGAGTGACAGTCAAGTAATGAAAGCAGTTTTTGTCACATCGCGACCGACAGCATGATGATGATGATGATGATGATGTCCTAGAGACATCGATGGTCATATATAGGTCATAAGACGTGTACCGTCGTGTGACGATGCATCCTCTTGGAGACTTAATAGTGCTGCCACATTGGGATACCACCGTTCCAGCAACACCCCAAAGCTGCGACATCCCACTTAAGTCGCATTGCCCTCAGACTGAACCAACCAGCCACTAACCCTTAGCCTCTAAGCAGTGTCTTCGATGTCCAATAGACGAGGATAAAAAGCAATATGCTCTAGAGGCGTCGTTAAATAAAACAAAGTTTCTAATACCCCCATCACACCAACCTAGTTCTCACTACATTCTTGAAAATGTTGCTGAATGGAATGGAATGGACGTAGTAGCAACTTTTTATGGTATTTTTACGAACTGAATGGACAGGCTAGAACGGAATGATGCTCCAGAACTTTGAGATGCCCAAAGTTTTCTTGCAGCCACGTTCTACCCCGACATCAGCCCGTTTTTTAGAACATGGTCGGACGTTTTGAGAACTACTTTGGTGTGATGGGGGTGTAAGCAGTGTCAAGCACCAGACAAGACATCAATTTCGTTAAGTCTTCTTTTGTTTGACTTTGCCAGGGATTGATTCCAAGGACCTCTCGCGCCCCGCCGCCCCGCCCCGCCCCGCCCCGGCCGCCCCGCCCCACCACGTCCTGCCCGGTCCGACGTCGCTGACAGTAGACTGTGTGTGTGTTCAGTGTCTCAAGCATATAGCGTTGTCTGTGGCATTGAGCTGCTCATTGGGAGTCAACTCAGCAGTCAGGAGCTGCTCACATTAACTCGCTCCAGCACGTCGGACACCACAGGTGGCCGGCCTAAGTTTGACCTGCTCCCCGGTGTGTGTGTGTGTACGTGTGTGTTCGGTTGGGAGAGGTGGCCGGGGTAAATTTGACCTGCTGCCCCGTGTGTGTGTGTGTGTGTGTGTGTGTGCGTGTGTGTTCGGTTGGGAGAGGGGGGGAGGCAGGGAGAGGAGGAGCGACTCAGGCTGCTATACCGTCGATACAGATCTGTGCGCCTCCACCCTTCCACCCTCACACCCTCACACCCTCACACCCTCACACCCTCACACCCTCACACCCTCACACCCTCACACCCTCACAAAACCCTCAAACCCTCACACCCTCATCACCCTCACACTCTCACACCCTCACACCCTCACACCCTCACACCCTCACACCCTCACACCCTACTTCCTTCCTTCTCTCCCACGCTTCCACTCTCCCATTGTTCCAGTCTCTCACACTCTCACGCTCTTAACCTTCCACCCTCCCACATTCCCACTCTCCCAGTCTCTACCACATCCTCCCACCCTCTCACTCTCCCACCCTCTCACTATCCAACCTCCCTTCAGCTCACTCTACCACCCTCCTATCCTCCCACTCTCCCATCCTCCCACCCTCTCACTCTCCCACCCTCTCACTCTCCAACCTCCCTTCAGCTCACTCTACCACCCTCTTATCCTCTCACTCTCCCATCCTCCCACCCTCTCACTCTCTCCTCCACCACCCTCTCACTCTCCCACCCTCTCACTCTCCCACCCTCCCATCATCTCACTCTCCCACTCTCCCCCCTATCCCACTCGCCTAGTCTCCCACCCTCCACACCAAACACCCATCAAAACCACCCTCCGACCCACTCAACTACAATCTCACCCTGCTTTCTACCCTCCCTCCTTCCAACCCTCCCTCCTTCCCAACCTCCCCCACTACCCCCTGCCAAGCTCCCTCCCCACCTCCTCTTTCCACCCCCCCCTTATTCCCACTCTTTCCTCTTCCACTCCCTCCTTCCATACCACCCCCTTCTCATCCTCCCTCCTTCCCACCCTTCCTTCTTCTCACCCTTCCGTCTTCCACCCTCCGACCTCCCCTCCTTCCCACCCTCCCTCCTTCATACCCCGCCCTCCTTCCCATCCTACCTTCTTCCATCCTCCCTCCTTCCACCCACCCTTCCTTCCCACCCACCCTTCTTCTCACCCTCCATCCTTCATACGCACCCTCCTCTCACCCTCCCTCCTTCTCACTCTTCCTTCTTCCACCCTCCCTCCTTCATACCACCCTCCTTCTCACCCTCCCTCCTTCTCACTCTTCCTTCTTCCACCCTCCCTCCTTCATACCCGCCCTCCTTCCCATCCTTCTTCTTCCATCCTCCCTACCCCTTCCCCACCCACCCCCTCGCTTCCCACCCACCCTTCATCCTCAACCTCCCTCCTTCTCAGCCTTCCCTCCTCCTGTAAATATTAGTAGGTCCACCCGAGTACATGAAAGTACCATTAGGATTGGAACGCCCACCTAACGACGGTCGTAATAAAGTCAGTTATGAACTAGAACTCAAGGTGTCGACTCGTTCTTTACATGGTGTCCAGATCTGGCTTACCTACACGTACAATGCAAATATCAGGATTGAAACCTCCCTATGCCACTCAACTTGGAAGGTAACCTGACAATGTCCATGAATGGCGCAACATGGTAATTGAATTAACGAGAACTGTGAATCTCATAGATTAGGGCACCAAGGCGCCGACTATATCATTCTCAGAACTAATAACCTTTGGCCACGATCGAACGCGCCATCTACATGATTACTTCTGACCTACGCAGTTTAGAATTAAAATCAGACTGGTGGCGACATCTAAATTCACTTTAGGAACTAAAATGGGCCGCCAGATTGACGCGCCCCCCTATAGTGTTTCCAGTCAAAGCCGATGAACGATGGCACTGGAGATATACACTTCGGACCAGTACTTTCGAAACCGAGAGGACGTTACTTCTTGCCGCCCAATTTTGGGATTGTAACTGGAGCGAGCATGACGGTTGAAAAAATCCAAGAACAATAGTCGAAGTCAGTGGCATCACCCCATGAATCTACACCGTAAAGTTAGCTTGCTCAAGTTCAAAAAGATGGATTGACTCGAGGCACGGTGAGACGAAAGTGACAAAACAAAATGGACGTTACAAGAAAAGCCGCAGGCGGCCATGAAGACATAGCATGACGGATTCGATATGTAGGCTATCGCTTAAAACGCGACAAAAACATTGCTCCTCTGTGGTACAATCGCTGAAAACCTACTGTCACCAGCAATTGGAAAGCGACAAAGTACGCGAGCGACGAAATGCAGGTACGGGTGGGCTTTCGCCGCGGAGTGCTCGGGTCACGCTACGAGGAGGGCCGGCCATGACACAGCAGCTCAACAATCACAATGCAGGCGATCGGTTAAACCACAAGACATCGCTCCTCCATCGGTAACAATCGGCTGAAATTTCTTCTGATAGCCTGGCCGAAGGCTGAGCGATGGAAATTGTCACAAACCGTGGGTTCGAATCTTGTTTCACTGTCGATCGCTGGGGGAATCGAGGCGTGCCGGTGGAGAGGAGACGTGTTATCTACGACGCAGTTTTTTCTCCGAGCCGGCGGCATGCTGACCGTCATGCCTGCAAGGAGGCCGGCCATTACAGCATGCACGACGATCGTTAAGAGGCGATCGTGTTTGAATCGACATGCCATATGGATGCTACGAGGCAACCCTGTGGACGTAGGAGTAATCGTGGCGCTGGCTACAGTAACAAAACCAATTGACGATCTCAAAACTGACATTGGTGCATGTATCGAAGAACCGCATGAAGCAACGTAGTGAAAGAGGGTTTGTGATGTCATGCCACGTGGAGGCGACAAGACAAGCATGCTCGGAATTTCATGACACACAATCGATCGGTAGCGACCCCAACGGAGACACTACAACATGGTCAATCACCGATACAACGTCGATGCTATGGACCTCATGGACGTGGTCTGGCTACTTTCTGCAAAAACAGGTTGGACTTATTAAGGTCGGTTTGGGCTCGGATCGCTGCCATGAAGTCCTGAGTGCCAATGTTTGGCAACCCAATAACAAGATAAGGTAAACGAGTCAGCTTATCCCTCCTTGGAACTGATCTGAACACCCTGTATTATAAGGGAGGAAAAACAGAAAGTAACAATTTCTGACAATTTTATCATATACCCAGACCCTTCATTTGTTAAATGCCATGCATAGAATGGTGTTGGTGGTGATACTCATATAGTCCACTGACCGACCATACAACATATGAATGACATGGCCGGTAGGAAAGCTCCTTCCGTCCAAAACCTCATCTCGAATGCAGACCATCAGCAAACTGCATATACAACCGCCAGTGCTGATATTCAGAAATGGTGACCAACATCAAGACCAAAACCCACAAAAAGTCAAGTAACCAAAAGCTGACACTTTTCCAATCTAATTCTTTAACTTGACAATCAGCGAACCTCAACATGCAATCGCCGCATGACAGTACGGAATGGTGACCCACATCAAGAACACAAAACTGACACTGCATAGAAGCAACCGGTCCCCATGCTATGTTGATGTACTCGTAGAACAAAGTGACAAGGCTTAAGTATACATAGCCACACCAAAGACACGAGTTAAGCAACCTCCTGGACGAGAGCTGAAATTTTGTCTGCAGACCATGTCAAAGGCTGATAGACCATATTCTAAGATGTCAATTCAAAAAGTGCTCTGCTTTCTTGTTGTAATCTTCATAAGCTTAATAATGCACCAAGCCGTATCACCATGGCGCTCCTTCAAACAATTAAAGAGCAAACTCACTAGCACTCGATATAACAAGATATTCTTTTATCTCCGTATGTTTATTGGGATACCAAGCCTTATCAGACATGGCGCACTATAGGCATTGCTTGATGGACAAAGCTGACAACCCTCATTATTAATGACATTGCATTGAAATAACCGTCCCCGCACGCTGTTGATGCACGTCGTAGACAAGTGACGGCCAGCTTAAAATACATAGCCACCACTGAAGTCACGAGTGATGCACTACCTACACAAATTTGTTTGCAGACCATCATTGTTGGAACCTGCATATTATGTGTAGTATGTAATGGATTATGATGTATGGGGGTCATGATCATCATGTGGTTTATTGGCATGTGTGTGTAATGTGTGTTTGCAATATGATTGGTGGTTGTTGTGTGGGATGTTGGGGGGTATTTTGTAATGTGGGATGTAGACATATATAGTAATATAATGTGTGAAAAATGGTGTGAATTGGGGTTTGGTATGTGGTGTGTGTATATAGTTCATATCATGTGGGTCAAAGCAACAAATCACAATCTGAGATGAAAAGGCCTACAATGCGGATAAGAAAAGAAATCACATAAAAATGTCTAATGACCCTGCAAGGGAAACGGCTCACCCATACACTGTTATGTACTTCAGAACAAGTGACACAGGCTTAAAGCATACATAGCCCCTAGACTCAACGAGTATAGCGACATCCTACACGAAAGCTGAATTTGTCTGGAGACCAACTCAAAAGCCCCACAGCTCGAGGCGATAAATCGGTTCTCGCCCTCAATTATCTCTCTCCACATCAAGCGCACAAATACCCCATCGCAATAAACACAGACTAGCAACCTCACAAGCAAGTGCTCAGTTCCGGGGCAGGTTGCGACCCAGTCATCTGTCCTGTGCCCGGGAGATTGGCACCGAAGGAGTACCGACAATCGTGTCCGACACAAACCAGGAAAGGACAACATTCTCTCTGATGCTCTAAGTCTAGTGTTTCGACATGCGTGCAAAGGAGTCCTAGCCAGAGACTGTTGCTGAGGCCGCCTGGAATCGGTGATAGTGACACATGAACAAAGCTATGACCCCTAACATGTAACCTGGATCGATATTTAAAATTTTTGCCTTCTCTCCCCAGGTTACTCACAACGTCAACCATCAGCGCTTCTGATTCCATTAGGCGGGGCTGGCGATTGGTAACTGGAGGAATAAGGCAGCCCAGGCAAAGGGTAATACTACTCAGGCTAGCTACTATCTCGCACACTTCTCCGACAGCTAAACCTTTCTAAATTTGGCAGCTCTAGACCCTGGCCAACTCTTCGGGCCAAGGATTTGAGGCTAAACCGCAGTGGGCATCAATGTCCGAGTCCGGTAATCAAAAACAAAACAACTCATCGTCTCCAAGAGACATTTCTAGTTCCCGGCGAAACTGGAACCCCCTACTGTCCACATCCAGTGTGGAAGGATTAACGTGTCCAGACACCACTTCATCACCACGATGGTGCCGCGCCTTCCTGACTACCAACGATCACCCTACGTGCAACCCACGCTTGCCTGACACCATACACTGCCCTGTCCATGCAGTCATCCGGCCCCAGCGGCAATGAACACCATAGGTCGGAGATAGGTGGTGCACAAGCCTGTGCTCTGCAATGATCGTCAATCAGCAACATCAAACACTTGGGTCATGGACCACTGATGCAGAGGCATGATTATGTACCAAGGCCAGTTCGGTTTCATCAATCGGCTCCCAGGAACACCATGCACTATTTTTTGGTTAAGTGCCTGTAATCCTATTTTTTATTTTTTGGAAATATCTAAGGTCATCTCATCATGAAAGAGTAATTTAACAAGCTAAGATAGAAAGAATTTAAAATTGCCACTTTATACTACTGTCTCGTTCAGTTTTCAATTGTCCAAGATGTGCGCAACATGGGTAATTGAATGAACGAGAGTTCTGTGAATCTCAGAGATTAGGGCACCATGGCGCCGACTATATTCTATCTTAGAACTAATAACTTTGGCCACTGATCGACGCGCCATCTACATGATACTTCTTGAACTACCGCAGATAGAATTAAAGATCCAGACTGGTGGCGACAACTATATTCACTTTTTAGAACAAAAATGGACCGCCGATTGGACGCGCCACCTATAGGATTTCCAGTCAAAGCCGATGACGTGCACTGGAGCTATTCACTCAGACCAACTTTCAAACCGAGAGGACGTACTTCTGCGCCCAGATTGCCGTCCCACCCAACCCAACTAATATGGAATGTAATCGATAGGGTTAAAGTGCCTGTAATCCTTGAAAAATCTAAGGTCATCTCATCATGAAAGAGTAATGTAACAAGCTAAGATAGAAAGAATTAAAATTGCCACTTTATACTACTGTCTCGTTCTGTTTTCAATTAAATTGGACCCAATGGATAAATGCATTTGAGATGTATGCTGCAGCAGCAGGAGTAGCGGCCAAATCAGAGAAAGTACAATGCTGTGTGTTTCTGCATGTAGCTGGAACAGAAGCACAAAAAGTCCACAAGCATTCAACATCGACCGCCAGTGACAGGACAGAGGTAAAACCATTAATAGAAGCGTTTCGAGTATACTGTGACGGAAAAACGAACATAACTGTAGTCAGGTATCAATTTAATTCATTGAATCAAACTAACGAAAGTATGGACACTTATATCCGCACTGTAACTACGGGTCACTGGAAGACTCATTATTATGCGACAGACTTGTATGCTGCGTAAAGAACACCAGTTTAAGGAATCGCTTTCGTATCTTACACTTCCCACCGTCCCTCCTTCCCACCCTCCCTCCCTCCTTCCACCCTCCCTCCTTCCCACCGTCCCTCCTTCCCACCCACCCTCCCTCCTTCTCACCCTCCCTCCTTCTCACCCTCCCTCCTTGTCACCCTCCCTCCTTCCCACCCACCCTCCCTCCTTCTCACCCTCCCTCCTTCTCACCCTCCCTCCTTCCCTCCCTCCCCCTTCCTACCCACATTCCAACCCTCGCTCCTTCCCACGCTCCCTCCTTCAAACACACCCCCTCCTTCCCATCCTTCCCCCTTCCTATCCAGCATCCAACCAGCCATCCTTCCACCGTCCCTCCCAACCCCTCACACTCTCCAACATCACCAAACCCTCCCTCATTCCTGCCCTCCTTTCTTCCTAACCTCCCCCACCCCCCACCCACCTTCACACCCCCCTCCCTCCCCCTACCATTTACTTTCCCTTCTACCCTCCCTCCCTTCTCCCTACCCTCCTTCCTGCACTCCCTCCCCTTCTACCCTCACCCCCTTCTCCCTACTCCTCCTTCCTGCCCTCCCTCTCATTCATCCTCCCACTAACCCTCCTCCTTCCACCCTCCCTTCTTCCCACTTTCGTCACCCTCCCACCCTCCATCCTCCACCCTCCCTCCCTTCCAACCCTCCCTCCTTCCCACTTCCACCTCCCCTCCCTCCTCCCACCCTCCCTTCTTCCCACCCTCCTCCTTCCCCCCTCCTTCTTCCCACCCTCCCTCCATCCCCACCCTCCTTCTACCCACCCCTCCCATCTTCCCCACCCCTCCCTCTTCCCACCCTCCTCCTTCCCACCCTACCTTCCTACCCACCCTCCCTTCTTCCACCCTCCCTCCCTTCCCACCCCCCTTCTTCCCCACCCTCCCTCCTTCCCAACCCTCCCATCTACCACCCCCTTCTTCCCACCCTCCCTTCTTCCACCCTCCTCCTTCCGACCCTCCCATCTAACTCCACTCTCCCTTCTCCCAACCCTCCCCTCCTTCCTACCCGCCCTTCTTCCACCCTCCCCCTTCCCACCTCCCAACTCTACCCCACCCTCCCTTCTTCCCACCCTTCCCTTTCTTCCCCCACTCCTCTCCTCCTTCCCACCCTCCTTCTACCCCCTCCTTCTCTTCCCACCCTCCATCTACCACCCTCCCTTCTTCCCACCCTCCCTCCTTCCCCACCCTCCCTTCTTCCCACCACTCCCGCCTTCCCCCCCTCCTTTCTACCCACCCCCCCTCTTCCACCCTCACCTCCCCTCCTCCCACCCTCCCTTCCTTCCCACGTTCTTCACCACCCTCCCTCCTTTCCAACGACCCCCTCCTGCCCCACCCCTCCTTCTACCCACCCTACCCTTCCTTCCCACCCTCCTTTCTTTCCACCCTCCCTCCTTCCCACCCTCCTTCTACCCACCCGCCCTTCTTCTTCCACCCCTCCCTCCTTCCCACCCTCCCTGCTTCCCACCCTCCCTCCTTCCACCCTCCCTTCTACCCACCCTCCCTTCTTCCCACCCTCCTCCTTCCCACCCTCCCTCCTTACCACCCTCCCTTCTACCCACCCTCCATTCTCCCTAACCATCCTTCCTGCCCTCCCTTTCATTCATCCACCCACTAACCCTCCCTCATCCCTACCCTCAGTCCTCCCCACCCTTCCACCCATCTTTCTCCTCCCCCACCCTCCACCTTCCCCCTTCCCCCGCCATCGCACGCTCCCTCCAGCCACCCTCCCACCCTCCTCTCTACAACCCGTCCCTCCTCAACAGCTCCCCCACACACATCCCACCCTTCCCACCCCACCCCACCCCCACTCTCCTCCATCAGTCTGCATGCATGCATGCATGACACACGCCACATCCGGTTTCATGGCTGTCCCATCGGCGGCAAACTGCCCCCCCCTCTCCGCCCCCACCCCTCCCCCGCCCCGCCCCTGCCTCCCCCCGCCTCGCCGCTCTTCACTATGCGCATGTCTGCCTGCTTTGGACAATTCATACCTTACCTACACGGCACTTAAGTGGCCAAATCAGTATGTCCTACACACACACACACACACCTACTCCCCGATCAAACTTCGACCGGAAGTAAACCCCGCTAGTCATAGCTGCTCCCCAATTATCCGGAAACCTGGTCCACTGTAGGCAGCCATTATCCAAGACTCACCTCTTTCCGGTAACTTTAACCATTTCTCTTTATCCAAGACTCCCATCTTTCAGGTAACTTTGTCTATAAAATAAGAAATTTCTCTTTATCCAAGGCTCCTTTCTTTTTGGTAACTTTGTCCATTTCTCTTTATCCAAGTCTCCCCTCTTTTCAGGTAACTTTGTCTATTTCTCTTTATCCAAGACTCCCCTCTTTTTGGTAACTTTGTCTATTTCTCTTCATCCAAGATTCCCCTCTTTCAGGTAACTTTGTCTATTTCTCTTTATCCAAGACTCCCCTCTTTCATGTAACTTTGTCCAAATCTCTTTATCCAAGAATCTCCTCTTTCATGTAGCTTTGCTTATTTCTCCTTATCCAAGACTCCCCTCTTTCAGGTAACTTTAGCCATTTCTCTTTATCCAAGACTATCCTCTTTCATGTAGCTTTGTCCATTTCTCTTTATCCAAGACTCCCCTCTTTAAGGTACCTTTATCCATTTCTCTTTATCCAAGACTCCCCTCTTTCATGTAGCTTTGTCCATTTCTCTTTATCCAAGACTCCCCTCTTTCATGTAGCTTTGTCCATTTCTCTTTATCCAAGACTCCCCTCTTTCATGTAGCTTTGTCCATTTCTCTTTATCCAAGACTCCCCTCTTTCAGGTAACGTTGCCCATTTCTCTTTATCCAAGACTCCCCTCTTTCAGGTAACTTTGTCCATTTCTCTTTATCCAAGACTCCCCTCTTTCATGTAACTTTGTCCATTTCTCTTTATCCACGACTCCTCTCTTTCATGTAGCTTTGTCCATTTCTCTTTATCCAAGACTCCCCTCTTTCAGGTAACTTTGTCCATTTCTCTTTATCCAAGACTCCCCTCTTTCAGGTAACTTTATCCATTTCTCTTTATCCAAGACTCCCCTCTTTCAGGTATCTTTGCTCATTTCTCTTTATCCAAGACTCCCCTCTTTCATGTAGCTCTGTCCATTTCTCTTTATCCAAGACTCCCCTCTTTCATGTAGCTTTGTCCATTTCTCTTTATCCAAGACTCCCCTCTTTCATGTAACTTTGTCCATTTCTCTTTATCCAAGACTCCCCTCTTTCATGTAACTTTGTCCATTTCTCTTTATCCACGACTCCCCTCTTTCATGTAGCTTTGTCCATTTCTCTTTATCCAAGACTCCCCTCTTTCAGGTAACTTTGTCCATTTCTCTTCATCCAAGACTCCCCTCTTTCAGGTATCTTTGTCCATTTCTCTTCATCCAAGACTCCCCTCTTTCAGGTATCTTTGTCCATTTCTCTTCATCCAAGACTCCTCTCTTTCAGGTAACTTTGTCCATTTCTCTTTATCCAAGCCTCCCCTCTTTCAGGTAACATTGCCAATGTCTCTTTATCCACAACTCCCTTCTTTCATGTAGCTCCGTCCATTTCTCTTTATCCAAGACTCCCCTCTTCCATGTAACTTTGTACTCTTTATCCATAACTCCCCTCTTTCAGGTATCTTTGTCCATTTCTCTTTATCCAAGACTCCCCTCTTTCAGGTAACTTTGTCCATTTCTCTTTATCCAAGAGTCCCCTCTTTCAGGTAACTTTGACCATTTCTCTTTATCCAGGTATCTTTCTCTATAAAAAAAAAGTCTTTTTATTCAAGACTCGCATCTTTGATGTATCTTTCTCTGAAAATGTATTTCTCTTTATCGAAAACTCCCCTTTCAGGTAACTTTATATATAAAAGCATAATGTCCCCTTTATCAAAGAATCCCCTCTTTTAGGTATCTCTTTCTAGGGGACAACATCTCTAATGCATATTATAGTTTGATTGTACATGTACAATGCCTGATAATAGCTCCTGCTAGTGAAAATGCTTTATTAAATACCCCTCTAATGATATATTATCCCAAATGAAACAGCACCAACAATATGCCATGATTATCCTCTCTACTCATATATGTGATGTTATCAAACAGGCCCGACGCTTCACCCTATGTATTCTCTGTATTCATACCCACTTCACAATCAACGCGACAGTTCAACCCTCTACACGGGCCTTAATCCACAAAACAATACTCCCTCATCTTCCATTCCAAACTAGCCCCCACACCCCCCCCCACACACACACCCCACACACCCCACACACACCCCACACACACCTACACACCCACACACACATGCACACACCCACACACCCACACACACCCACACACATACCCACACACATACCCACACACCCACACACCCACACCCACATCCACACCCACACACATACCCACACATACACACACACATCCACACACACACCCACACACACAACCACCCACACACCCACAAACACACCCACACTCACATACCCACACCCACACACACCCATAAACACACCCACACGCACACACACATACCCATACACAGCAATGCACACACCCACACACACACATCCACACACACCCATACATACCCATACACACCCACACACCCGCACACACCCACACACACCAACACACACCCATAAACAAACCCACACACACCCATAAACACACCCACACACACCCACACACACACATACATACCCATACACACCCATGCACACACCCACACACACCCATACATACCCATACACACCCACACACATCCACACACACACCACACATACCCACACACATCCACACACATCCACACACATCCACACACATCCACACACATCCACACACACACTACTCCCCCTCCTGGATAACGACCACCAGTGTCTCCTCTAGCTCCATTACCACCAGACGGGGTGGCCTAATCGGTACAGCACAGCCTTCCCATGTGCGGAAGGTCTGGAGTTCGATCCCCGGTCGAATCAAACTATACTAAATTGATACTTGTCGCTTCCTAGCTTGGCGCTCGGCATTATTAAGATAGGGCAAGGGCTGATTAACTCAGTGTCAGGATAATGTGACTGAGTGCGATATCAGGCCATGAGTGCGTACTGTCACAAGTCGGTATCCATGCTGATATGACCTTAGATGTTGCCAGGACGTAAAACTCCACCGACCAACCTTCATTACCTCCACGTCCTGTCCGCTCTCTCTCCCTCCCTCCCCCACCACCCCCCCCCCTTTAACTACCACCACCTCACACCTCTTCCCCCTCTTCTACCCCTCTAATCCCCTCCCCACCACCATCCCCCTCTCCCATCCCAACTACCTTGTCCCAACACCTTCCCCTTTCCCATTGCCTCCCAACCATCCCCTACTCCCTCTCACTCCCCCTCCCCTCTCCTCCACTCCGCTCCTCCCCCTCCACCCCCTCTCTCTCTCCACTCCACCCCTCCACCCCTCTACCAATCCACCCTCTCTCTCTCCCAGCCGCTCCTCCACCATTCGACACCCTCTCTCTCCCCCCTCCACTCATCCCTCCCACTCCTCCCTCCCCCTCCTCCCCCCTCACCCTCAAACCCCTCCGCCCCTCACCCTCTCTCTCCGCCATCCACCCCTCCACCCCTCTAACTCCCTCCCCTCCCCCTCAACCCCCTCCACCCCACCCCCTCTCATCTCACCCATCCACCCTTCCACCACTTCCCCCTCCTTCCTCCCCCCCACCCTCCCCCGCCCAGCACCATTGTCATTCTGCGCGTGCTCTCCACCACGAGCTCCATTATCAGTCACAGACGGCAGGCCTCGTGTCAGATTTATCAATGGTCCCGGGCCGCCTCCCGACCAGCCCGGCTGAATAGGGATTAATTGACGGACGCGGGCACCCCGCTTCCTTTCTTCTCCCTCTCTCACTCTCTCTTTTTGTATTCTTTCCAAATTAGCAACTGCCCTGACGCCACACAACTACGGCAGCCCATAAGTGGCTTGCTGGGTGAGTGAGTTACTGTGGTTTTATTTCCCAGGAGCACCTGGGGTCATACAGGGTTGAGATCATGCACATTCGTTTGGTAGCTGTATTGTGCTTCCATGTTAAGGTACTGCGCAGCTGGTGCTATGTATGTTGTGATATCCCACTCAGTCATTGTATTATTCTGTCACTGAGCCATTAATTGCATGCTTTATCCAGTATGCGTTGTACTTCTCAGCAGCAGGCTATTGTACTGCCTAGTAACATGGTGTGTACTGCCTAGCAACAGGCTCTGTACTGCCCAGCAGCAGGCATTGTATTGCTCAGCAGAAGGATGTGTACTGCCTAACAACAGGCTTTGTACTGTTCGACAATAGGCTTTGCACTGCCTGACAATAGGCTGTGTATTGCCCAGCAATAGGTTGTGTACTGCCCAGCAGTAGGCTTTGTACTGCCTAGCAGCAGGCCTTGTACTGCTTAGCAACAGGCTTCATACTCCACAGAAGCACGTTTTGACTGCCTAGCAACAGGCTTTGTACTGCCTGAGAATAGGCTGTGTACTGCCCAACAGTAGGTTGTGTACTGCCCAGCAGTAGGCTTTGTACTGCCTAGCAGCAGGCCTTGTACTGCTTAGCAACAGGCTTCATACTCCCCAGCAGCACGTTTTGACTGCCTAGCAACAGGCTTTGTACTGCCTACCAACAAGTGTTGTGCTACCCGGCAGTAGCCTTTTTACTGCCCAGCAACAGGCTTTGTACTTCCTAATAACAGGTTTTGCGCTGCCAAAGAGAGTGCTTTGTACTGCCTAGCAGCAGGCTTGTACTGTCTAGCAACAGGTGTGCTACCCAGCAGTAGGCTTTGCACTGCCTAGCAACAGGTGTACTACCCAGCAGTGTGCTTTGTACTGCCGAGCAGCAGGCTTGTACTGTCTAGCAACAGGTGTGCTGCCCAGCAGTAGGCTTTGTGTTGTTTGTTTTTTGTTGTTTTACGTCCTAACAACATCTAAAGTCATGTCAAGGCGGGTCCTGACTTGTAACAGTGCACACTCATGATGACTCAGTAGTACTGCCCTACAGGGAGACGAGCCCACCAATACCATAATATGATATCCCACTCAGTCACATTATCCTGATACTGAGCCTACCAGTCCTAGTCCATTTCTATCAATGCTGAGTGCCAAGTTAGATAGCCACAAACGTCAATTTTGTAAGTCATTGGTTTGACACGGTCAGGATTTGAACCTTCGTCCTTCAGCACGGGAAGCCAGTGCTGTTACCAATTAGGCTACTGCGTCTGGCTATAGAATGATGAGACAACTTTCATATCTTGTAATCGTATAATTCTGATACATTACATTATTATACATCACATATATATGTTTATATGTATATATATATATATATATATATATATACACGCCGATTGATAGCTAGCTACACGTGACTACAGAGGAGGATGAACATAACACGCCATCCACTGTTTCGTATACAGAGAATATATACAATCAAACAGAGAAATGTTGTTATAAACATTGGAATCAAACCTTCAAAAAGTTGGGTTTTTTGCATTCCTACATTTTTGTTCATTGCTCCATAATCATGTCAACATAAGAAAAGGGTGGAATTAGTTAGAATTAATATTATTTTCTGATAAAAAAATCCTTTATTTAACCTGCATTTTTGGATAGGTGTTTACGGGGTTTTGCACCTGAACTCTTCATATGCATATTGTACCGGGCATTATGTATTATACAGAAGTATAATATTATGAAGCACACATACATATTATGCAGCACATATACATATTATACAACACATATACATATTATACATGGCTTTACATATTATATCGAACATATAATAGCATGCAGCATATATGTGCTGTATAATCTACTATGGGAATATAAACAAGGACACTATCATCTTCAGTTATATTTGTATTGTTATTTGCGAACCACAGGTAGTGTATGCCAGCGATTAGTTCCAGGTTTGGCCACACCGGCGCCACCTGTCATGTGCTCTGACCAGCTATAAGCCAGCTGTGTCTGGTCGTTATCGCCTCCAGACCCACTCTGGCAGTCTTTTTTTTTTTACAGAAAATATACATATTATACAACACATATGCATATCAATAATATCAGCACACGCCAATATAAGATATATATCCGGTTCGGACAATTACATCCCTTCACTTTCTACCTTCGGTTCACCATCCCATACCACCCACCCACCCCCCAATATACCGCTTCAGGCTCTGCGGGTGCCACATACACAGTAGCGCCCCCTTGCGGTGTTGGGAGTGAGCTGCACTTCCGGTGGGAGCAGTCAATTTCTTGCCGGTCACAGTATCGACATCAACGCCCCTACCGGGGGACCGCAGTACTAAGCACCAATCGAACTTACTGCCTCTTGCCTGGTAAACTCTGTCTTTTTAATTTTTTATAATTTGTGTTGTTGTAAACGAATTTTATTCATTTAAATGTTAATTGGTCTTTTTCTCTCAGCACTGTAGCATTAGGTTTCCTGTTTGTAAGATCGGACAAGGAAAAATACTGGCCAGTTTTCTGTCTCAGTGTCAGCATAATGTGAGAGCGGACATGAAAGCCGAATCAGTAAGAGCGCTGGCCAGCTTCCCATGTGGAACGTTGTAGGCGTGAACCCTGGCTGAGTCAAATCGATGACTTACCAAATTGATACATGTCACTACCTAGCCTGGCACTCGGCATGAATAGGATTTGCCACAGACTGGCTTGCTAAGTACCAGGATAATGTGACTGAGTGGGATATTTGGGCATGGTGCTGGTGGCCTGGTCTTCCCCACATTGTGTGCGCACTACCACAAGTCGGTACCTGTCCTAATATAACACTAGATGTTGCTAGGATGTATAACCTCAAGAAATGAACCTTAATATGACTGAGTGGGATGCCATGTGTAATTATGCTCTCGGCACTGTCTCTAACTGTGGCAGCATTGTACATGTTAGCCTAACATGGGTAATTCTCAGCGGGATGGGACCTGGTCGGCTTGCCGAACTCCACCACTGATATTGGCGCCACCTATCGATATCTACCCAAACTCTCTTATTATAACTTAATGCTACTACTGCCGCCACCTACCTTTAAATGGCTCCTCCAGTGTAGATGCTGCGGCATGGCTCCGGGCTCTCGTCCATTCGTGATTGGACACGATATCGCAAGGTCAGGCCGATCTACAATTTGCCGCCACCCACCCCTCAACTAAATCATGAGGTGCGGGTTGTTAAGCTCCAATTGTTGGGGTTGAGATCCCGAGTCTATTGTACTGATTCATTGTTTTGATTCTGATTTCTCTGCAGTTAATTTTTCGATTTATGTTCTATTCCTATGATTAAATAAAGCAACACTACACCACTCCTGCCTCGCCGTGAATTGTGAAGTTGTGTTTGCTTGTTCATTGGGGAGTTACGTCCTAGCAACAAAATCTAAAGTCATATCTGGGCAGACAATATAAAGTCGCCGTCAATAAGTCGGTTTCATCACTATGAAGCATGCTATGTGGACAAGGTCTTATAGACGATTTCCACTGACCTGTCCTTTGACCTCAGTGGAATATTATAGTATAGATAGCAGCTTAGTGTGCAGCAAACTCTGCGGGAAAGGGCTCAAAGGAGATATTTTCCACCACCAAGCAATCGGCCCCCTGATGGCAATGGGGAGAACTAATGTTGTGGATAGCAGCTCACTATGCAGCATGCTCTGTGGATGAGATTGTATAGAGGATTTCCACCACCAACCTCCCTTGCCCTCTGACGGCAGTGGCAAGAACTAATGTTGTGCGTAGCAGCTCACGATGCAGCATGCTCTGGGGATGAGGTTTTATAGGTTTCCACCAACCTTCCGTTTTCTGGATGAGGTTTTATAATAGGAGATTTCCAGCACCAGCCTGCCCTGCCCTGCCCTGCCCTGCCCTGCCCTGCCCTGCCCCGCCCTGCCCTCTGACGACTGTGAGTAGCTCCACACAAAAATGTATATTCTCGAAGGGGAAAATGTTTGCTGAAGTCAGTCGGTGAACTTTTATGCTGACGGGCCCGCACCGCCACCATTGGCCACCGAACAGGACAATCCTGCAAATTGGATTTCTATTCAATATTAGAAAGGGGCGGTCATGTGATCACTAACCGGTCATGTGATCACAACGCTCCCGGCATGTGACTGCCTAGGGAGGGCGTTTCAAGGTGGCCATGTTGGCACTGAAATGGTGATGCTGATTTGTTGCTTTGATGGGTTTTTTTTGGTGGTTTTTGTTGTTGTTTATTATTATGGAGAAACTTCTGATTGAAAGACTTTTCAAATTATAATATATCTATGAGAAATATATGGTATTATATGCTTGGCTTGTCATTATGTATAACAGGGGCTGGGGATATATTAAGCATTGCACATCTTTTTTTTTCTGAAATGAAATGTGTTAGAAATGGGAATGAATTGTGGTGATTTTCGGTTAGGTAGCTGACTATTGACCTCATTCCGCTAAGTGCTGCCCTCTGGGGGGCAAATCGTGAACGATTTTTGCGGATGGGCGACTTAGACGCACATTGTGGGTTTTATTTTATTCATCAGGGATGGGGCTTGTTGGTGTCTTTTAGGAGTGTGGTAGGGTTTATTGGCCGGCTTTTATTGTTGGCCCTTTGGTTGTTTTATTTTTGTAGAGAGGGGGGGGGGGGGCTTGGAGAAATCAGTATATCAATGTCTTAGTTCGATATGTAGGAACAAATATAAGTAAGTGTTTTGGTTTCGACGGGTTAATGCTTTTATCGAATTGTACAGATGTAAGCACTGTAATAACACTGATGATAATCTCACCGATATATATATATAATTGTTGTAATATATATATATTATATATTATATATATTGTGGTGAATGACCATGGGGTCATTCGGGGTCATTGCGGGGTGCACGGGTCGGCGAGGCCGTTGGACCCCCCTCTCCCCCCCCCCCTCCCCCGTGGCCGGGGGGGGGGGGGGGCCTCAAAGGGGGGTACCCACACTCCTCACTGCACCACCCCCCTACTCACTCGACCTACATTCACTGCTCCCTGCCTCCCTGCTGCTCACTGAGCACACAACCACTCACACACACCAGCTCCTCCCTAACACACACACCACTGGTCACTCCGCTCCCAACAACAGGACTGACCACACCTAACTTTCTTTACCCACCCACCCCACTCCGCACTTAATCATAAGAAATTATATATATATTATCATTATACCATACATCGCTATTAATTAACCAGCAATTCACATAATTAATATCTCCATATAATATAACAATTATACTAAACAATTACTATAATTACATATCATATTATATTACAATAGGTTATTTATGCTACCCACTAATAACCACTATATACACATGTTCATCGCCTATGCTCATATGTCTCGCCTCACTCATCCCACTCTCATATTTGACCGCGATCACCCCATGACTTTGCTCCATGCAGCCTCCGGCTCGCTCACATCATGTAATGCCCCCGGGGGCCGCCCAGAATAAATGCCATGTTATCCCAACGTCATTCCTCCTCGTCCTGTGTACCGATGCTGCAATGATATATATATTATTATATATTATATATATTATATATATTAGATATATTTTATATATATTATATATTAGATATATTATATATTATATATATTATATATATATTATAAATATATTATAGATATTATAGATGTCATAGATGTCATAGATATCATAGATATTATAGATATTGTAGATATTGTAAATATTATAGATGTTATAGATCTTATATATGTTATAGATAATATGGATATTATAGATATTATAGCTATTATAGATGTTGTAGACATTATAGATATTATATATATATTAAGATATATTATAGACTCCTCTAAGTTATATATATACACAAAGGCAGCAAATTATGGAATGAACTCCAAGTCAGAATTAGACATGCACAAACACAACTAGAATTCAAGAATCTGGTCAGAATTCACCAAGCCAATCAGGCTCTTCTACAGGCCTAATGATGAAGTCGCCATGTTTAATTATCTACCTATTATAAGCACCTATGGCCACCCACTCCCCCCCATCACACCGCGCTCCCTTATCTGCTGCCAAGAAACCAAGTTATCCACCTTACAAAGTATTTGCCCAACAACTCCAGAAAATTAGTATCAGTCTGGTAGTATTGCTATAAACATAGACACTAATAAAGACTGTACTAGACTACTAAATGACTGAAATGTACAATCCTCCAAGCATAGTTTATCCCATCATTACTAATAACCTACTTACTCAAACTACTTCATGTAGTCAAAACAACAACAAAAACAGGTATTAACCTGGTTAAGCATTCACGTGGTTATAAGGTCATCTGAGACTTTTTTAATTGATAAATGGTAGTATTTTGCCGGGCCGCTGAAAAAAGTTTGGATTAACCGATCGTTTGGTTTAACCGAGCTTGGTTTAATGGGGTTAAACTGTATGTACATTAAAAACATTAATCAAAGTGTCCACATACATTGTATATTACATTCATAATGCACCCACGTTTTTGCCAAAGCCAAGTCAAAGTCGAAGCCAAAGCTCGGTTAAACCAATGATCGGTTAATCCAAACAAATTTCTAGGGTCCCTTCAAGTTTGGTTTAATGGGGTTATACTGTAATAATATATTATGCTGTTGTAATTCATATATAGTAAAACCTCTCTAACCGACCACCTCCGTAAATCGACCATCCCCTATATCAATCGCTTTATTTGGGTCCCAACAATACAATTGTGAGGATCTTCTAACTCCCTAAACAGACCACCTCCCTAATTGGACCACTTAAAGTCGGTCCGATGGTCGGGAGAATTAGAGAGGTTTCACTGTATATACATATATATATATATATATCTACAAGTACAATAATTTGTCAAATGGCTGTCCTTTGGGAAGCATTCTAGTGCAAGACCTGAAACTGATTGTCTGCCAACAAAAGAAGCGGCCATAAAGCCATTAGCCCGGCGTGTCGGATTGGCCCCCCCTTGTTATCGGTCATAAAACACCGCAAATGACTGTCTTGGGAAAAGCAGTCGGCAAAACAAACGGAAAATAGGGACCACCAAAAAAAGAGACTCATTCATCCCACGACACCACTGTGAGTGGGTGGAAACAAAGGGAGGAGGCGGGGGGTAGTGGGATGTGTGGGGAGGGAGGAGGGGGGCATTCAGTGGGGGGGAGAGTGTTATTATCAGTTAAACATCTACTTATCCACAAATACTTTGAAATAAAAATCCCTTCTGTTGAGTCTGGTTCTCGCCCTCGCACTCCTCCTCGTCCTCGTCCTCGTCCTCGCTCTCGTCCTCGTCCTCGCCCTCGCCCTTGCTCTTGGGCTCGCCCTCGCCCTCGACCTCGCCCTTGCTCTTGGACTCGCCCTCGCCCTCGCCCTTGCTCTCGGCCTCGCCTTCTCTCTCACTCTCGCCCTCGCTTTCGCTTTTAGCCTCGTTCTCGCACTCGTTCTTGATACCCACAACATTAGTTCTTCTTACTGCCATCAGATGACAGGGCCGTACGGTGGTGGAAATAATCTACGGTTGGTTGTTAGAGTTTTATGTCCTGGCAACATCTAAGGTCGTAGTAGGATGGGTACCGACTTGCGACAGTGCACACTCACGGTGACTTTATAGTGCTGTCCCACTGGTAAATCAGGCCTCCAGCACCATGACCCGATATCCCACCCAGTCACATTATCCTGTTGCTGAGCCAACCTTGACCTATCCTAATAAATCCGAGTGCCTGGCTAGGAAGCGACAATTTAGCATCAACAAACGAACTGAATATTGTTTCAGTTAAAGTCGTAATTTTCGGGAACCTAACCACGACGTTAATATGAGAACTTGTGTACTTACAAAACTGAGCTATACTGGTCGATATAGCTTATCACTCGGCATTACCAGGACAGGGCAAGGACTGGTTTGCTTAGTATTAGGATAATGTGAATGAGTGGGATACCAAGCCATGATGCCGTCAGTCTAGTATCCTTGCGGGGCAGTACTATACATCCACCATAAGCGCACACTGTCCCAAATCAATACTTGTCCTGATAACCTTAGATGTTATTAGTACATACAACCCAAACAAACATGTACGTGTGGGATACGTGCTTGGTGTGGGTCAATGAACCAACTGATTAGGCTAAATACAAACATGCTTGTTTCTCAATCATTGCCACGTTAATTTTGAGTTCCACCCAATCCATTTTATGGTGTCAGTTTTGAATAAAAAGTTTGAGTTTTTTTCTTTTCTTCTTTTAATCCACCACACAAAATTTCAAGGGCGACTACAGCGAGTAAAAGCTTGACCATGGGCAGATGGTGTTCTGTGATGGAGTGAGTGGGAAAACCAATCAGATATAGAAAAATGCATATATAATGCATGCTGAAAATATTACAGCTCTTTTCAGAAACACTATTAAATATAGCCTTTGTTTTAATTTGGAGTTCTAGTTTAATTTTGGCTGATATCTAATGTGAAGGTATTTGTTGGATTGAAGAAACATTGTCATGTTGTAGAAATTGTGACAGGACAACCAAGGTCGCCAGACGTCCCAGACCGACGGCGACTGCACACAACAACAAATAGGAGGCGAGTGGGTGCAAAGGCCCGCAGCACACAGCGGGGCCAGCACCGACAGCACAATGCGATGGCGATGGCGAAGGTGAAGGCAAAGGCAAAGGCAAAGGCAAAGGCAAAGGCAAAGGCAAAGGCAAAGGCGAAGGCGAAGGCGAAGGCGAAGGCGAAGGCGAAGGCGAAGGCGAAGGCGAAGGCGAAGGCGAAGGCGAAGGCGAAGACGGCGACGGCGACAGCGACGGCGTCGGCGACGGCGACGGCGACGATGACGGTGATGATGACAATAACGGTAACGGTAACGGTAGCGATAACGATAATGATAACGATATTAATAATATAACGGTGATGGTGATGATGACAATAACGGTAACGGTAACACTAACGATAACGATATTAATAATAATAATAATAATAATAATAATAACAATAATAACAATAATAATAATACCAGATATACTGGAATACAGGTACCAATTCTGACTACCTATATACATATACTTTCTGAGCAATTATACTCCTTATAAATAGCATACTTATTTTGTCAGAGAAATGATATATATATATATAATTTCTCTGACAAAATAAGTATACTAAAAATAGCATCACCTCAAATTATTTGGACCAGAAACAAACAACTTTTTTTTTAATATAACAAAATTGCCTGACTGCCCCAAATTCTGAGGAAATATGCATGAGAAACAATTAATTATGCTCTTTTTTAATATACTTTTTTTTTGGGGGGGGAGGGGTGCATTGATGAAATGTTGGCAGTTCAGCGCGTAGTCCCGTTAGGCTGCCGGCACTCGTCCATTGCACCCTGTCAGTTTAATGGGAGACTATATTTGAGCAGCCAAGTGTAATTACCAGACGCCAAATGAACACACGTAAATGGAACAAAAAAGGAAATTGCGCCAACGCCCGGCCGCCCCTGTGCAGACTAAAAAAAAAAGGAAATTAAATGGAATTAGTGTGGTTATAAAATCAAATTATGAACTACTACACTGGTTCTGTGTGTTGTCCGATGGCTATTGATGCGGTTTTAATATGGATAGGGAAGGGGGAGTGGGAGGTGGTGGAGGGTTGGGGGTGAGAGGGGTGTGAGCAGATCGACATGGAGTCGCGTGTCGCTAGCCCCCTGGTGGATGAACGGTAAACTACTAACGAATGGAGGGAACTCTACATCATCTCACATACTTGGGTGCATGTAAACGACAACGGGTCCAGTGCGGCGGAAGTAAATAGACTCATGAATATTAAGTTTGACCTATATATATGATGAATCGACCTTGAACTTGGTCTCTGCATCGCTTCTGTGCTTCATTGAGTTTGCCGCGCAGTGCAAAACATTAGTTTTATTCAAAATTAATAGAAATCCAGAACCCTAACCTTATAAATTTAATATAATCTTTTTGGTAAACATGTTTTATACATGTGTACCAAGCGATTATTTTAATCATTATTTTTGTATCGCTGAGAGGGGGGGGGGGTATTTTTGGGGATACCTCACTTGACTTGTTGTACATTTACAAAACACAACAGGTGGAGTGTGTTCTAGGATGCCCTCGTGGTTTGTTATTAGAACACATATAACTTACTTCATATTTCATAGCAATCGTATATTTAAGTTCGTTTTTTTATCAAAACATCTTGGTTGAATACTTTTCCCCTAAGTTGTGTGTGGCCGGATGGGTGTGATACATCACATATAGGTCAAACTTAATATTCATGAGTCTATTTACTTCCGCCGCACTGGACCCGTTGTCGTTTACATGCACCCCACATACTTGCTGGATAGTTCTGTTATTGTTGCTTTGTTGTTGTTACATTCATTGATTATAAGGGCAAAGTTCACTGCCAAACCGAACAGTATGGTGCTTTTGATAAGTTGAAGGAAAAGTTAAGAACTGCTCCTGTGTTGTTGTATTACAATGTCAAGAAACCCATTGTTATTCAAGTAGATGCTTGTCAGTCAGGTCTAGGATGACAAGCCAATCGCACTCGCATCCGTGCGCTTAGTGCAGCGCAGTGTGCCTACGGCACTATCGAAAAAGAAATGCTCGCGATATGCTTCGGATGCCAGAGATTTCATGAAAATAAATAAATAAATTTTTAAAAGAGCATGTTCTTGGTGTCGGAAGAACGTGTTGGTAGTGGCGCCATCTGGTGACATTAAAAGACACTATTGTAAACATTGCCATTGACTACCCTGCCATCTAGTGGTGTTGTCTGTCAACATTCTGCCTCCGGTGAACGCCACAGTATGTACATATAACGTCAGGTGGCAGCACCGTACTAAGTAAGGGACCCGCCTGAAAGAACTTGTGTTATGTGTATGGGGACGTATGTATACGCTCATGTCGGCAGCAACAGGTGGGTCGAAACTGCTATTTTCAATCATTTACACGCTGTATGCAAGTCTCATAGTTGTTTTTATACGCGAATCAAACCCAACATGGAAATGAGTATAAGCTGGTCCTTTCTAGTGGGGTTTTTGTTTTCTCTTAACCTTTCCAACGTATCTAACCGTGTAAGTTGTAAACTGACTAAAACTGGGTCAGTCACTATACACGTACAACAATACAGTATAGTGTGTACTGACTAGTCAGTGTCGGCGTTACTGTACTTCTATGGTCGATAGGGTGTGTGTGACTGGTGCATTATGATGAGCTCGCTATTTCAGGCCATATGATCATATCCTGACCAAATACCAACAATCATTCAGTAGAACACCAGTGACTCATTGCCAATGTTTTGTTTTTGGTTGGCATTAACTCCAAGCCAACAGGAGGGCGTGTATGTTTCAAGTAGGCCTATGCAACGTGCATGTCTTTATAAAACTTTAGGAAAGTTATTCAACTTGTATTATCGCCCATAGAAAGTGGGCGTGGCTTATTTAGTACTATAATAATCATAATGGGTGTGAGCAGGGTGTTGGAAATGTCGCAGCAATTAAGTCAATCTTACACCACATTTGATTGTTTGTTTGTTTGTTCTTGTTTTATGTCCCAGCAACATCTAAGGTCATATCAGGACGGGTACCGACTTGTGACAGTGCGCACTCATGGCGACTTTATAGTGCTGTCCCACTGGGAAACCAGGCTGCCAGCACCATGATCTGATATCCCACTCAGTCACATTATCCTGACACTGAGTCCTTGCCCTGTCCTAATAATGTCGAGCACCTGGCTAGGAAGCAACAAGTATCAATTTTAAAGTCATTGGTTTGAATCGACCAGGGTTCGAACTCACGACCCTACAATCTACCAGCACGGGAGACGGACGCTCTAACATTTGAACGCAGGGGGCGGGGGGTATGCCGATATATATATATATTTTACCTCGGTATACAGCCTCAGGCTAGCCTCAGGCTAGGGAGAAGGAAGCACGTGAGGTACCAGCAATTAGCATATACAACTCACGACTGGATTACGTGTCGTTGGGTTGCTCCGGCAAATTTAGTCTACATACAAGCTAATACGCAGTAAGTATCATAAAAACTGTGGTTAGCTTAATCATGATGCATTAGAGCATCATTATGGAAAGTTTAGACTTTCTTTGGTCCATTTTGGACGAGTTATTTGGTTATAAAAAACCAAGGATAGAATTCCTTCTCGAAGGATTGAAACCGATCATTAGCGGTTCTGTCAACACCCGAGTCACCGTGTGATTATGGGTAGAGATGTGGGCTCTGCCTCGTCTCCTGTGGAAATTCTCTCGTACTCTAATAGAGAGTAATGTTGGAGATGCTCCTGGGTTTCTTTTATAGACTCCCCACAAACTTTTTCAGGCGTTTCTCCGAGTTTCGTAGCATTTTCTCCAACTTGTTGACGTAGTAGTCACAGGTGGGAGAAGTGTGCGGAACAGAGGGATGGGCGGGCCGATACACTGGTCCCGACCCCGCGTAAGGTTTGGGCTTGACCCACAACCCACGCACAAATTTAGCTTATTACGCCTGTGTTATAACGGTATAAAACACGTTCTCTAACACCAATAGATGTCCAAATGAGTTTGAAACAACCATATTGTGACATATATATATACCGGGACTGACCAAAAATCTTTGTTTCAGCTCCCGATGGCCACGAAGCGGAGTAAGCGCGGTGCAGCAGCAGCCGAGGGGCGTGTTCCGAGTGGAGGGGACGAGGAGTACGACTCCTCACCCGTGTTGTCGGCAGGGCCTTCGACACAGCCCGGGGCGCATATTCTCTCCGAGGAGGACATAGTGCCTGACGGCGCCGCGGCTCAAAATTGGGAGACGCGGTTTGCGGCGATGGAGAGTCATATAATGGCTCTCAAACCACCGGTGTCTCGTAAACGGCGAATGCCGAGTGTTCAAGAGGAGTCTTCTTTGGAGGATTTCTCGGAGACAGACTCAGAGATGGAGCTTAGGGCTCCTCCTCCTTCTCCTAAACGGAGGAAGAAGAAGAAACATATCGTTTCTTCTGGTGATGATTTCACCAAGGAAAGGGGGAAGACTGGACTTCGCAAAAAGCGCAAGACCAAGTCCAAGAAGAAGAAGAAGAAGAGGAAAGATTCTTCTTCTTCCGACTCGTCCACAGATTCCACTTCCACGGAATCGGACTCAGACACGCGATATGAAGGTGTCTATGCTGCCATTGGGGGCAAAGTGGCTAAGAAAGTGGAGAAGCCAAGGGCTAAGCGTGTGAAAACCACTACGCTTATGCGTGAGAACATTAATGGCCATTTCCGCACGTTTAAACCGGCGGAGATTATTTCCAAGTTATCAGATGAGTTAACAGGCATTAAAGGTGTTCCCAACTCCATCATTAAGGAGATGGATCGAGATGTCAATATGACAGAGGACCGTAAGAGATTTGAGGGTGTGTTGCACACAGTGCATAAGGCGGTGCTTGGTACCCTAACAGCTATTGCTCCTGTAGCAAACAGAATGCAACGAGAAAATAAGTTCTCGTCTTTGGCTAAGACGATGGACAAAGGCATTGCATTGTTGGCGGCGGCAGGTAATTCCTGTCGTATCGAAGATATGAAAATGTCTTCAAGTCGGTTTGCACAGATGCTGGCAAAGAAGTGGCTCGCTCAAAGAAGGTTACCGATAATGATGGGAAAGAGTTTACGCTCTTTCTTGCTCCAGAGCCGATTAAAGGGAAACCTTTAGATAACACGAAAATGTTTGGCGGTCAACTACAATACCTCTATAAAGAGGTAGAAACTGCAGCCAAGAGTGGCAAAAACATGGATGGTAAGAAGAAACAGGAAACTCCTCGTTTCAAAAGGTCACGAGGGGATTTTCGTCCACGGCGGTTCACCAGGGGAACCAGACCGGGCTCAAACTTCGGTCAAGCTTTTCGGGGCCGGGGCGCTCGCTCAGGCTGGACCGACAACACCGCACGGCCACTGGGCCGAGGCGTCAACTCGCCGAGACCCTTCCCCAGGGGCGGGTCCAAGTAGAGGTTGAAACACAAACGTTACAAGTCCTTCCAGCCTCTAAAACCACACAAACTGTAAGCAACTTTGTGGCTGGTAATATTAATAATCATATTTCTGAGTGGCACAAAATTACTAGTGACCAAGAAATTTTACAAATAGTTAGGGGTGTTCACATTCCCTTCACACAAATTCCGGTACAAGGCAGGATACCTTTTCCTTATAACATTGAACCGGTTGAACGAGAGGCACTAACTAAACAGGTACAAAAATTCTTTGAGAAAGGAATTATACAAAAAGTGACATACTGTTCAGGAGAGTTTATTTCAAACATCTTCTCGAGACCAAAGCCTAATGGCGAGGTTCGAATGATCCTGGATTTAACAATCCTTAATAAAATGGTTGAATATCGACATTTTAAAATGTTCTCGCTAGATACGGCACGAGATCTGATTACGCCAGATGCGTGGATGGCTAGTGTTGATTTACAAGATGCATATTATACGCTTCCCATAAGGGAAAAAGACCGGAAATTTCTTCGGTTTCTTTGGGATAACCAACTCTATGAGTTTACCTGCATGCCGAATGGTTTAGCTTGTGCCCCTCGTTTATTCACTAAACTGCTTAAACCTGTTTTCTCAGTAATGGCGCGGAAGGGTCATATAATGTTTCCATACATAGATGATTCCTTTATTATAGCATCAACACAAATTGATTGTGTGAATGCAGTTTTGGATTTATGTGCATTACTTACTAAATTAGGGTTTTATGTACATCCACAAAAGTCAGTGTTTAAACCAACAAAACAACTCAAATGTTTAGGGTTTATTCTGGATACACAGTCTCTTACAGTGTCGATAACAGAACAAAAACTAATTAAGTTTATGAATACAGCGACCCAGCTTATTAAGTTACCAAAACCTAAAATTAGACAGGTCGCAGTCCTTATTGGGATAATGATATCGTATGCACCCGCTATTCTATACGGGAAGGCCCATATTAAATCTCTAGAAATAGATAAAAATTTAGCGTTAACACGAACTAAAGGGAATTTTGAGCGAAAGATGTTTATTTCGCAAGAAGGGCTACAGGATATTGCATGGTGGATGCAACACATAGCAAGTTCACCAAATCCAATCCGCATGGCGGAACCTAATACGGTAATTACTACTGATGCTTCGTTAGAAGGTTGGGGAGCTCATCGAGATGGGGTCACAACAGGAGGTAGATGGCTTGATGATGAAAAATCAGACCATATTAATGCGCTAGAATTGCGTGCTATTTATCTGGGCTTATGTAGTTTAGTAAAGATACATAAATCACAAGTTAGAATACTAACTGATAATACTACTGCCATGGCATATATTCGTAACATGGGTGGAACCAAATCAAAGCCTTGCAATCAGTTGTCTAAACTGATTTGGAACTGGGCACAGGCTCAACAAGTCTGGCTGACTGTAGCGCATATTCCAGGGTCACAAAATACACTTGCAGACCATAAAAGTAGAAATTTCCATGACCATTTAGAATGGTCTCTCTCTACACCTTTGTTTAACTTCATTTGTGAAAAATGGGGTACACCTAAAGTTGACTTGTTTGCATCACGAAATAATAACAAATTACCTTGTTATGTTTCTTGGCATCCTGAACCGGAGGCTTGGAAAGTAGATGCATTTGCTATTATCTGGGAAAATAATTATTTTTATATTTTCCCACCGTTTAGCATTATCAGCCGAGTTGTCAGGAAAATCGGTTTGGAAAGGACACATGCTATACTGGTGGTGCCCGATTGGGACACGCAACCTTGGCTGCCAGCAGTTTCACAACTGGCAAAAGAACATATACGATTCCCAAGAAAACTCGGGAATCTGACACACCACGGACCGCTAGTGGTTCACGGCGACGTGTCAACGACGCCCCTATTGGCATTCCTTTTCTAAGGAAACAGCTGCAGCAATTTGGATTGGACAAAATTACTGAGAATAGGATAGTATCTGATGCCTGGAGGCCAGGAACTGTCAAAATGTACACATCCTATTTAAAGAAATGGGGTGTACATTGTTTGTTAATGAAAGTTAAGCCAACAAATCCAACAATTTCACAAGTAGCTCGTTTTCTTCGTTCTCTAGAGGATGAAGGACTATCCTTTGGGTCGATCAATGCGGCAAGATGTGCGTTATCAATCATATTACCGAGAATTGATGGCGAAACAGTTGGAAAACATTATGTTCTTTGTTATCTACTTCGTTCAATTTATCAAAGGAATCCTCCAAAACCAAAGTATAGTCGGTTTTGGGATGTGTCTATAGTATTTAAGTTGTTTCAGGCTTGGCCTCACAACTCGTGGTTAGATATAAAACAATTAGGTTTTAAGGTCGCGGTCCTGTTATTATTAGTAACCGGACACAGAGGACAGACGATTGTTGCTTTATCTTTAACTGGATTAGAAATAGACAAGAAACAAGCTACGTTTGATTTAGCACAATTGCTTAAATCGAACACGTTAGGTGACCCTTTATCTACGGTTCACTTAGACTGTTTTCCGAGTGATCGGAAATTATGTGTTGTGTCAGCCATACGGGCTTATATATCTAAGACAAAGGATTTACGTGCATCACAACAACTATTAGTGAGCTTTATAAAGCCACATAAGGCAATTTCACGAGACACCCTTGCCAGATGGACAATTACGGTGTTGAAATTGGCTGGAGTGGATACGGGCAAATACTCATCCCACTCAACTAGAGGTGCCATGGTCTCCAAGGCACGGTTGCTAGGTATTTCTGTCAAAAGAATACTAGCGCATGCAGGCTGGAAGACGGCTAAGTCGTTTGCAAAACATTACAACAAGCGACTAGAAAAGCCTACCGGCATTGCAAAGCGCCTGCTCGCCAACTAACAAGAATAGGTGAGAACAAAAACGTTGAATATTATATAAGAATGGATGATATTAAGGATAAAAATGAATTATGTAAAGGTCTCCCTAGCCTGAGGCTAGCCTGAGGCTGTATACCGAGGTAAAATAGTATAGTTATACGAATCTTACCTGGGTATAGATGATGGATAACTGTTGTTTTCCCGAGGTAGAAGCCTCGGGTAGACGTGGGCTAGGGCCCGCCCACCACACCCTACCACGTCTATCCCGTTGGTGTACCATTACGGGAAAATCATAGTATCCATTGTATTGAAAGATCATTTTTATCCTGAATAAGTAGGTTAAAATTGCTGGTACCTCACGTGCTTCCTTCTCCCTAGCCCACGTCTACCCGAGGCTTCTACCTCGGGGAAAACAACAGTTATCCATCATCTATACCCAGGTAAGATTCGTATAACTATACTATATATATATATATATATATATATATATATATATATATTATTGTATATATATATATACAATAATACATTCGGATGATATTCGAAATCAAAAATGGTTTACATTAGTGGGAATGGTTATTTCGTCTAGCTGATTTATCGGAAACATGTGTGAAGTCTGCCTAGGCTAATTTTATTATTACTATTAGTTACTACCACTGCCCAGATAATAGGTGACTTAGACATCATTGTCTGGGAATTATTAATGCATTTAAGGACAAGTAACCTTAGAGTTTATGGATAGCGTGAGGCGTAGATTTAGACATAACAGAGTGTTATGCACTCCAAATTATGAGGTGGCCGATTTCGGGAGATAGAGAGAAGGAGGGGTGGCGGGGGGGGGGGGTTTAATGTGCATATTTATCGGGCGACAGGTGTACAAGCAAGCGCATGGTGATAGACTATACATCGTGTAAATTATGTTAAGGTTGACCTGAACCAATATACAGTCATGAAAACAGCAATATTTGCATACACACATGCCTATGTATCTGTGTATATATATATATATATATATATATAATTTTTAGCGATACAGTGAGAGGCGAGTACAGTGTGAAGCGAGTGGTGACATCACCATCGGAGCTGAGGTTGGGGAGGCTGGAGCAGTAGATGACTAGGCCAGACTGCATCAATCCATGAACTGAGTGAGTTATGGGGGAAAGGAGGGATATTCCAGGTTATTATACTCATATAATACTTCATCATCATCATCATCATGCTGTCGGTCGCGATGCGACAAAGACTGCTTTCATTACTTGACTGCCGCTCTCCATTTAGCTCTCTGCTGTGAGAGTTGCGTCCATGAGTCGGTCTTAATGTCTCTCAGCTTCAGGTTTCTCTTGATGGTATCTTTGAACTGGAGACGGGGGCGCCCTCTCTCTTTCTGTAGCCAGAAGACAGTTGAGAATAGAGGATCTGCTTTGGTAGCCTGTCTGATGACATCCTCATGAGGTGTCCAGTCCACCGGAGATTCTTTTTGATCAGAAGATCTTCCATAGAGGGCAGCCCCATCCGTTCGAGTATTTCCTTATTCGTCACTTTGTCCTTCCAGGTTAGCCTCATGATTGAACGCAGATGTCGCATCATGAAGGCATGCAGCTTTTTCACCTGCTGTCTGTACACTGTCCAGGCCTCGGCTCCGTATAGTAGGGTGGATAGCACGATTGCGCGGTAGATCTTACCTTTGACCCGAATGGACACATGGTGGTTGTTCCAGAGTCTCTGGCGTAGTCGGCCGAAAGATGCGCTAGCCTTGGCCATCCTCCTCTGTATCTCAGCATCAATGCGTCCATCACTTGATATAGTGCTTCCGAGATAGGTGAATTCCGGAACAGAGTTCAGCTTGTTTCCGTCAACCATGATCTCCTCCTCTCGGGTTCTTGTAGAGTTGGGTTGGTACAGCACCTCCGTCTTCTTGATGTTAATTTTCAGGCCAAACTTCTTTGATGCATCGGAGAAAGCGTCCACTATTTTCTGGGTCTCTTCAGCAGAGTGGGCAACCAGTGCACTGTCATCTGCGAATAGTAGCTCTCTCACCAGTATCTGAGTAGTCTTGGTCTTCGCTCTGAAGTGTGCGACATTGAATAGGTCAGCGCTCTGTCTGGACTGTATATAGATGCCATCCCCCATGTCTCGGAAAGCCTCGTCTAGCATTGCTGATAAGAAGATGGAGAAGAGCGTGGGGGCCAGTACACAACCTTGCTTGACCCCATTGGTAACCCCGAACGATTCCGAGACTTCCCCTCCAGCACTAACGTTCGCCATCATTCCTGTATGTAGAGCCTCGATCATAGTTGTGAACTTCTCTGGGCATCCGTACTTCCTCAGTAGCTGCCATAGCCCGGTCCTCCCGACTGTATCAAATGCCTTAGTGAAATCGACAAATACCATGTACAGTGGTCGGTCCTGCTCAATGCACTTTTCTTGTAGCTGTCGGAGACAAAATATCATATCCACAGTGCTCCGGTTACCTCTGAAGCCACACTGTGACTCCGGAACTACACCAGGTGTTATGTGAATAGATAGTCTGTTGAGTAGGATCCTGGTGAAGATCTTCCCTGCTATGGAAAGAAGAGAGATTCCTCTATAGTTCCCACAGTCTGTTCGATCACCTTTCTTGTAGATGGTTACAATGCTGGCATCCTTCCATGCTTGGGTACAGAACCCTCCTCCCAGGCATTGGTGATTAGTTGGTGCAGTCTGTTGAGCAGATTGTCTCCTCCATGCTTCCATACCTCGGCAGGAATTCCATCACCCCCAGGTGCTTTGCCATCTTTCAGGCTGGCGATTGCTCTAGCCATCTCATCCATGGTTGGAATCTCATCGAGGCATGTTTTGGTAATGCGCTGCTGGATGTTGTTCAGAGCTTCGTGATCTATGTCGCCAGGGACGTTGAGTAGCTTCTGGAAGTGTTCGCTCCATCTTGCCACAACTCTCTTGCTGTCGGAAAAGGTCTCCGTTCCATCTGTTGATTTCAGGTGAACAGCTCCCTTCTTCATGGGTCCCCACACTTCCTTCAGTCCGCTGTAGAAGCCCTTCATGTTGTTTCTGTCTGCAGCTCTCTGCAGCTCCTCTGCCTTCATTTCCCACCAGTCTGACTTCAATGCACGGGTGCATTTTTGTAGCAATCTGCAGGCATCTTTGTATGCTGCAGTGGTGGATCTAGTGTTCCTGGTCTGCAACACTCTCTGGTGGGCTTGGTCTCTTCTGCTCATAAGATTCTGTAGCTCCTGATTGTTGGGGTCGAACCAGTCCTGATGTTTTCTGTCTGGCTTGCCGAGATAAGTTTTAGCTGTGTTGTATACAACCTGTTGCAACGCTGCCCATTCCTCATCTGGTGTTGGGCTTTCCTTCTCCTCCCATTGTGCGAGAGCGCTGTCCATCTCCCGCTCGAAGCTCTCCCTGTGACTGATGGTACTTAATTTTGCTGTGTTGAGCTTTGTTGGTTTATTTGTCCCTTGCCTGTTGTGTTTTTCTCGTATTCTGAATGCCACTTTTGACCTTAGCATCTGGTGATCGGTCCAGCAGTTAGCTCCACGCATGGCTCGAGTACTGTGGATGTCCATCTTATCCCGGCACCTTGTGATGATGAAGTCGATCATATGCCAGTGCCTGGAACGAGGATGCATCCAAGTGGTCTTGCGTTCATCCTTCTGCTTGAACATGGTGTTTGTCACTATCCGTTCGAACTCAGAGCACAAAGCCAGTAGGAGCTCATACTTATGCAGCATATATATTTACAACAAAAACATACATATGCATATATATATAATATACATGTGTATATATATACACACATATATAATTATAATATACATATATTTATCAACTATATATGTGGGGATATATGTCTGTAGAGAGAGACTTAATCCGTATTAAGCTATACAAATACATGAAAGTGTGATATTGACTTGTTGATCAGCAATGTGTTGGTCTTTATTCACTAAATAACACAGAATACGAATTGTAGAACAATATATCACTGGAATGAATGATTCATTAGTGGCTTAGTTGGCCTAAGCCTATACACACAGGTAGCAAATGGGTGTTTAACGGACAATAGTAGCTCTCCGCACCGCTGGTGGCGCTGTTATTGGTTATAACCGCAGAAAATGGATGGTTGGAGCAGATTGAATATATATATCAATAATAAATAATTATTAACAAATGCTCCTATGCCCGTTTATATATGAGATTGTCTCAAAAGGTGCTAAGCAATATGGGACAAAACTTTGTCCATTTTAATGATCAACATATTATATGCTTATGCATTTGCTTAGGATAAACTGATTTGTTTTTTACATTGCGTTTCATAATCCCAATAGAATGCATATTGATTTGAAGCAAATGTCCTTGTGTTTTCAGTGTAACCGTTTCTGTGCTGTTTTGTGTGAATCGTTACAATGGACAAAAAGAAAAGAGTTATCACCTTTTGAGACAGGCTCATATGCATAGTAAATTATACCGCACTGTTATACAGGGTAGGACAATAAGGACTGCCCAATTGCCCGGGGCACCTAGTTTACTCGGTCGGGACGGTGAAGTTCTCGGTGACCTGCCCACACAGGCAAGTCATTATTTGTCTCATCTGCAGTCGCAGATTTCAGTTTCAATTGGCTGATTTGGCAAGTAGTTTTGCCATTTGGGCCTGTAGAAAATTCAGTCACTTGCCCGATTAGGAAGTGGGGGGAAAATGTACTGTCCTATATAGATATATATGTTCTGGATATTATATATGTATATATTGTTTATGTATCTATAGCGTGATTCACTATGTGAGAGGTTGTTATGCACTATTCTAATAAAGCACCAACATATTGCAGTAGCGTGTTATCAGGGTATGGAACAATCTGACCAGTACCCAAATATGAAATTTGGGGTAGGAAGGTTTGTGCCCTCACTCCAACACTCACATTCTATGCAACTCAATTACATGAAACAAAAAGGGGTTTAACACTTTTGTGTGATGTAATTGCTGGTAGGATGACAACAAACACTCTAGAATCTATACCTCCAAAAGAAACCAGAAATCACCCATTAAAACCTAGAACAATCACTAACACTAGTAACAGAATCCCCTCACACATCACAGCTACTGAGTAGATTTGATAAATCACAATATTTATTGTCTCCCCTGACACAAAGACTTCCTTCCCAGAGAGTTGTTGTTGGCAGGCTTTTGTATTTATAGCTGGTCTTACCAAGTCTACCGTATCGTTTTGAATGATGCATTGTCATGCCCTAGTTAGATGCTTTGTCTTCATTTACAAGGTGTATATTATTTTATATCTCTCACATCGACGTCTGTCCTGATATGACCTTAGGTGTTACTAGGACGTAAAACTCCAGCAACCAACCACATCGACGTTCATTGGAGTTCATTTTGAGGACTTTTAGCACATGTAGTGGTGATTTCATCATCCACATGCTCTCTCTACACACACGTACACACACATGCACCATACACACACCACACACACACCGCACACACATACACTACACACACCGCACACACCATACACACACCACAAACATACCGCACACACACTGCACACACATACACTACACACACCACACACACCACAAACACACCGCACACACACTGCACACACATAGACTACACACACACCACACACACACCACAAACACACCACACACACAATGCACACACATACACTACACACACCGCACACACACCACACACACATACCACACACACACCACACACACACCACACACACCACACACACACCACACACACTGCACACACATACACTACACACACCACACACACACCACACACACACCACACACCACACACACACCACACACACCACACACACACCACACACACACCACACACCACACACACCACACACACCACACACACACCACACACACACACATGGTGACCATACCCGCATGGACTGGCACAACAGGATCGATCTCCGATTGTCGTGCGATGATGGGGCGTTCAAATAAGCATCCAGAACCATTGTGGCATTAAAATTAGTTCCAAGCCCCTCAACCCCACATTGCCTCCCCTAGATAAAATATTCACCTTCAGTAGGAATGAATGAGAACCATGTTTAAATCCAAGCAAAAGACTACTTTGGTAAGCGTCCACTGTAAAAGTGTGAGCAAGCAACTTATGAATGTGCTGGTTCCAGGCTGCCTTGTTTACGTATATTGGCGTAGCGTTGCTGAACTGGCAGAGAATGCCACTATACCAAAATGGCGGCCATTAGATTTTCCCCATTTAGCTTTTAAATTGGATTTAATCTACACGATTTCATCAATTTTGCGCTTCAAAAGTAGTGGGCTATGAAAGATGAGTATGAAAAGAATATATCCAGCTGGTTAGATTGGAGGTTGGTGTGATTAAGTCCATAACCTAGTTTTATCTAGTTCTAGAATTATCTAGAGTTAAATGCAGACAATGCCAATTTAGGTGCCGACGGCCTGATTTCCCAGGGGGCAGCACTATAAAGTCGCCATGAGTGCAGACTGTCACTAGTCAGTACCCGTCCTCATATGACCTTAGATGTTGCCAGGATGTAAAACTCTAACAACCAACAAACTATTCTATTTTCCGGTAGTTCTTTTCTGGCTTCTGTAGTTTTGGGTGCTGTCCAGTGCATTAGTTCTTAGTCCTACCTAGAATTATAGTTCTTCTTACTGCCATAAAGGCCCTGTCACATTACGACGCATCTTGCAACCGTGCTGGCAACGTGTAAAATCACTTTTTTACGTCAAGAAGCGTTGAACTTTTCTATGCGGGGGCAAAGTTGGACGTATAAATACCGTATACATAGCATATGGCAAATGTATAACCAAAGTATGGCTGATGTGCTTCCAGGCGAAAAACGTTCGAATTACGCTCACAGTACGTTCACAGAACGCCAGTGAACGTTATATACGTTATTCGATCGCCAGAAGTCTGCCTCATGCATTACATACGTCAAGATATGCTGGATAAATGCTAAACGTACATTAGATATACGTTAGATGTACGTTAGATGTATGTTATCCATACGTTGTCAGTACGCGGACTATACGTTCCCACTGCCTTTAACGTAGTTCAACGTAGGTCAACGTGGTGAACAACGTTTGTCTAACATATGTCTAACGTACATCGACGTATGCCTAATGTATACATAACGTATGGCTGACGTAAAATCCACACGTTGTCGAACGTTGTCATACGTCGAAAGTTTTGTGCATGCACAAAACTTGCTGATGCGCAACGCCGTATCTCAACGAACGTTGACATACATTGATGTATACCAATGAGCGCCTAACGCACGCGTAACACATAGCGACATATTCCGACGTAGCGGCCAAAAATCACATACGTTGGCGTACGTTGGCGCGATGCATCGTAATGTGACAGCCCCTTAAGACTATTAAGAGGGCGGGTTGCTGGCGGAAATTGTCTATTTAAGTACTTATAAACGTCTTCTAAAGCACACCTTTCAGAAGTATAGTCAGTTGTGAATAAAGAACAGTAAATATCTTTTTTGATCAAATTGTTTCATTTTGAATGACTATATCATTGAAATAAACAGTGTGACAAAGAACTCAAATTAAACAATATTCAATCATGTCAACCTATATATACTATAATTTATCACAATAAATATCACTATTTGTCAAACACTACATACATTGCACAGTTGTGTACGATATATTTCAAATGAACAACGTTATTACTAATTTACATTGAGAGAAAATAATAAAAGCTTAAGTGAATAATTTCCTCTTTATCAAGCTGATGCAACGAAATAATCACATGGTACACGGCGCGAGAGACCTTAAGGGCAGGTCTGTCACACTACGACGTATAGCCTTAGCGTATGCCGACGTATGTCATTTTTTACCAACATGTCGGCATACATCATCATACATTATGTATAAGTTTGGGGTATGTCGGGTACCTTCCGGGTATGTCATTACACGTCGTCTTACATTGCCATGCATCGAGGCTCTGAAAAAATGTTGCGCATGCTAAAAAATTCCAACGTGTCGACATGTGGCTCGTACGTAAAACGTACACTGCGTGTACGTTCGGGATACGTCGGCGTATATTGGGAGTACGTTAGGGATACGTTTCTGCATGTTAGCCATACGTTCAGCCGGTGGGAACGCGCAGTCCGCATACAGTCTGCATACTGCCAATGGATGCATTATGTACTCCTAACATACTTCGAACGTATGCCTGCCGTATCTCCAGCGTATATAACGTATATGCCATACTTCTAGCGATGAATTAATGTATGTAACATTGGTCCGTGTACCGTGAGCATTTTGCGAGCGTTTTGCGAACGTTTTGAGAGGCACATGAATGCTCTCATACGCTAGCAATAGGTCAGAGATAAGTTCTGCATACGTTACGTACATTGTGTGTATGCCCATTTTTAGCCCCCCGCCGTTGAAAAGTTTGACGAATGTCGACATACTGGCAAATTTTCTAACGTTGAGCACGCGCTGACGCCGTATGTCATAGTGTAACAGTGCCTTTAAACAAAATATCAACACCATAGAAAACCTCCACTACATTCAGCTTGGCGCGAAGGTGAAGGACGTTCGTCTATTGATAGTCGGTAGATGCCCATCTGTATATATTTCTGATGGGACCAGTCTATTATTTGAACTGAGGCTGGGAGTGGAGGGGTGTGCTATATAGGTAATTGAGAGAATGCAATGTGTAGGTAGGATGTATGCTTGTCATTACTGGTGGTGTATGTGTACATCCCGCACCCTGCCCTCACCCCCGCACTCATCCCCGCCCACACACACACACATACACACACGCGCACACATACACACTCATAGGGGCAGTGCATATTGGTAGCCACAACCTCACATCTCTCTTCACCCACAACAAGTTTCCCTCTCACAAATGGACGTGTACTCCTGACTTACCGCATGCCGTGACCAGATTGTGATCCTGGCAGGTAAGCCACCATTAGTATTTTAACCCTTGAAGTATGAGGCTGGGTGTGCCGCGGGTTTCTTGTGCTTACAGTGTTCTCTGTGGCGGAGTGGTTAGAGTGTCTGACTTTTTTTATAGGTCGGACTCCTAATCTGAAGGTCGGTGGTTCGATTCCCCATGCCCCCACCTCTGTCAATTTGTATTTCCACCGCTGTGTATAACTTACAGCATCATCAAAGGCCAGTTGCTCTCATACCATGTCTATGTGGTGTGGGAGGTTAAAAATCCTGTGGGTCCTGTGGGTGTAGACTCGGGCTTTCTATCGACAAACTGTCTAATGGTGAAAACAAGTCTATCCAGACTTATCCTGATAGGCAGTATAAATCCTCAAGAAGAAACAAAAACAGTCTGGGAGCACGTGAATGCACCTGCGATCGGGTAAGCACTGTATTTCTGATATGATCTACAAATTTTCAGGAAAACATTTAGAGAAATGCAATTCAACTACAGGCTCCCTACCCCAGTGGGTTAAAGCTGCATTAGTTATAATTAATATTCTTGCATGCGTTTTGTTTCTAGTGTTAGTAATACCCCGAGGCGCTTAAAGCTGCATAGTCCGTTGAAGCAACAAAAAATTCAAAAGCAAAACAATTATCTAGATTTGGTTCTACATATCTAACTTAGATATAGATGCACTTATTAAGCATGTGCTTCCACACAGGGAATACTGAGTCAATTTAGTAGAACCTGTTGCCAGGTTGCTGCAGAAGCCTATGGTGTTAGAGTTTTGGTGTGCTTGCCAAAATTAGTTTTGCATGTTTGCAATTCAAATATCTCAAAAGTTAGCCATTTAAAATAAAAGTTACTCCAAGCTAAAGTAAAGAAGATTATAATGATTAATGTCATATATTTATCTCAGAAAAATGACAGAAACTCAGAACCATCGGGCTATGCAACTTTAACTAATCCAATACAGCTAATATCAGATTGGATGTTCTGTGTTCCTGTTCGATCACCATTGAACCTCGTCAGTACTTGAATCCTTGAGTATTCATCATAGATACAATATTCATCTCAAGTAGAGTTAAGTGGCGACTATATCTAAATCGGGTGCATTTTGACATCAAAATATGTATAAACATATCTTTGTTAAACAAGCCAAATGATTATTTGGTTGGAGATTACAAATTAAATGTGGGAAATAGTGAGATTGGGATTATTTTGCTATTTTTCAGGGAGATCCCCCCCCCCCCCCACCACCAAATCGAGATACTTGGCACCTCTGCACTAAATAAACGACTGCCTGCCCCATCATCCTCCCCCTCATCCCTCCTTGTCCGTAAACCTTTTTGTATCGTGCCATTTGATCTACTTTTGGTCCCTAGCTTGCAACGTGTTGGCCAGAAAGGGCGGGAGGGGGGGGGCAGGGATTACTGCATATGTGGCATAACATCTAGACTCAAAGTCTCAAACTTAGTGAAGTGTGTACAATCACACTACGCTTTGTCACGGTCCGTCAGTGGTATATATTGCTATTGCAGGTATGCAGGTATTGCAGGTATTGCAACACCTCAGGGAGTTTGACGCCCCTGCCTTGCAGAGTTGTAAACCACTGCCTTGTGGTACCCATTCTTGACAGAACCGAAGGCTAAGGGAGCAAACCCTAAACAGAAAACCATGTCACTGTGGCAGCATTAAGGGTGGTTGATGTATGGAACTCCCAACATCTCCCGACCAGCCACTGCAGGGACAAATAGTTTTGCGCCTGTCTTGACATGTTCTTGCCGGTGTGAAACCTCTATTTGCTCCCCGAGCGAGTGTAGCTGGTAACTTGGAAAAGCCAGCAGCGCTTCAACACTTTTGCAGGCAGCTTTCATGAAATGTTGTTGTTTGTTTGTTGTTGTTTTACGTCCTAGCAACATCTAAGGTCATATCAGAAATGAGCTGAGAGACATTAAGACTGACTCATGGACATCACTCTCACAGCAGAGAGCTAAATGGAGAGCGGCAGTCAAGTAATGAAAGCAGTCTTTGTCGCATTGTGACCCACAGCATGATGATGATGATGATGATGATGCAAAGAATCACAAACCCTGGCTGTTTGTTACTGTTAGGGTTTTACATCCTAGCAGCATCAAAGGACAGGTACCGACTTGTGACAGTATACACTCATGGCGAGTACAGAGTGCTGTCCCACTGGGAGACCCAGCTGCTGGCATCATGACCCAATATACCATTCACTCACATTATCCTGATGCTGAGTTAACCAGTCCTTGCCCTATTCTATTAATGCTGAGCGCCAGGCTAGGTAGCGACATGTATCACTTTTGTATGTCATTGGTTTTTCTTTACTCATTCTAACCATTAGACACATTAGGCTTTCTGAAGAAATCAACCCTAACCATGCCTACCTGTGTATGTTGAACAGTGGAGTTTCAGTGTTCAGCATTCTTGAACACACCACTAGTCATACAGCGTCTCCTTACCAAGTGGGAGGGTCATTGGGTCGATCCCTCGCCGAGTATAATCATTGACAAAATAAAAACCATTGAAACTGGGCATTAAAAGCATAGGCCAATGTCTGTGTGTCTCACTGTCAGGATAATATGACTGAATTGGGTATTATTGTGTGACTCTCTGTCTAGAGCAGGACTAGAACATACCTTCTTTCATTCATGCTAACCACTAGACATTATACTTTTTTTATAGGCTCCCTAATGCAACCAACTTACTCACGCGACCGGACGCGGTGGCCAAATTGGTAGAGCACAGGCTTCCGGTGCGGAAGGTCGGGAGTTCAAATCCCAGCCGAGTCAAACCAATGACTTACAAAATTGATACTTGTCGCTACCTAGCCTGGCGCTCGTCATTAATAAGATAGGACAAGGACTGATTAGCACAGTATCATACAGGATAATGTGACTCTGGCATATTGGGTCATGGTCCTGGCGAGCCTGGTCCCTCAGTGGGGTAGCACTATAAAGTTGCCCCTCCTGATATGTCCTTAGATGTTGCTAGGACATAGAACAACAATAACCAAACCTGACTATACCTACCTGTGTATTTGACATTTCAATTGGAGTGGTGAGTAGAACTCACTCAGTACAGTATGACATTGATGCGTATGGAGTGGGCTGCAGGGAGCGGGACGTAGCTCAGGTGGTAGTGTGTCCGGCTGTGAAGGTGTCGGCCATCCTATCGATCCTGCTCAGTGGCGCCATTTGCAGTTTGGGCTATTTTCCGTATCAACTGGTTGATCAAAGGCTGTCTGGTATCTGCTGTCCTGTCTGTGGGAAAGTGCATATAAAAGATCGATCCCTTGCTGCTTATCCGAAAGAGTAGCCTATGTGGCAGCAGTGTGTTTCCTCCAGCGAAATATGTAAGAATGACCATATGTTTGACGTCCAATAACCTAAGATACGAAAATCAATGTACTCTAGAGGTGCCGTTAAATAAAACAGGCTTTACTTTGGTTTGTTTGTTTGTTGTTGTTTTACATCCTAGCAACATCTAAGGTCATATCAGGCCGGGTACTGACTTGTGAGTGTGACAGTGCGCGCTCATGGTGACTTTATAGTGCTTCCTCACTGGGAGACCAGGCTGCCAGCACCATGACCTGATACCCCACTCAGTCAAATTATCCTGACACTGAGCCAACCAGTCTTTGTCCTATCCTAATAATGGCGAGCACCTGTCTAGGAAGCGACAAGTATCAATTTTTAAGTTATTGGTTTGACTCGACCAGGGTTCGAACCCACGAACCCATGGGTTCGGATCAGCTTTACTTTAGAGTGGGCTGCACTATTATGACACCAGGCACTATTTACCATGCATACGGTAAGTTGGCAACCTTACAAGGGTTGATTCATTCATACACTACGGGCATAGACGGGACGCTGCCAGAAATGGTGGTCTAAATATAGATAACAAGCAGCAATCCAAATGTACACTGTATAACATAGATATAATTATACTGTTTGACTTAGACATCGACCTGTAGTTCCACTGTTTTGACATAGACCTAGATCAAAAGATATATATAGCTCCACTCCACTATTTGGCATAACATCCCTCAGCTCCCCACCCCTCCACTCCACTCCACCCCATCCCACCCCACCCACCTCCCCCCTTCCCCTCCCCTCCCTTCTCCCCTCCCCCCTCTTCCCTCTCCTCTCTCCTCCCCTCCTCTTCCCTCTCCTCCCTTCCCTCTCCTCTTCCTTTTTCCATTCCCCTCCCCTTCCCTCCCCCTTCCCCGTTCCCTATCCCCCTCTCCTGCCTTCTCCCTCCTGCTCTCCCCCCCCCCTCCCCCTCCCCCTCCTCCTCTCTCCCTCCCCCTCCTGTTCCCCGTTCCCTATCCCCCTCTCCTGCCTTCTCCCTCCCGCTCTCCCCCTGACACTCACCTTCCCGCTCCCCCTCTCTCGCCCCCTCTTCCTCTCTCCACCTCCACTTCTCCGCCCCTCCCCACACACCTCTCCCCCTCCTCCTCCTCTCGGCCTTTCTGTCCTCCCTCTCGCCCTCCTTCAATTCCCTCCCCTCTCCCTCTCCCTCTCCCTCTCCCTCTCCTCTCCCCTCCCTCCCCTCCCTCTCCCTCTCCCTCTCCCTCTCGCACCCCCACCCTCTATCCCCACTCACCCTCCCTCCCTCTCCACCTCCCTCTTTCCCTCCACCTTTCAACCAGACGGGATGGCCGAATGAGTTGAGCGTCCGTCTCCTGTTTTGGGAGATAGGGGGTTCGCGGCTTCAAACCCTGGTCCAGTCAACCCAATGACTTAATAATACTGATACTTGTCACTTCCTAGCCAAGCGCTCAGCATTATTAGGATATAGGCCAAGGATTGGTTGGCTCAGTGCCAGCATAATGCAACTGAGTGATCCAGGTAATGGTGATTGCGGCCTGGTCTCCCAGTGGAGCAGCAGTATTAAGTCGCCATGAGTGCACACTGTCACAAGTCGGTATCTGTCCTGATATGACCTTAGATGTTTCCTAGACGTAAAGAACAACAAAACAAACAAACCCCCATCTTTCTCTTCCCCATCCCTCCCCCTCCCGCTCCACCTTTCCCTCCCCCCCCCCCGGCCTTTTCTCCTGATCCCACTGTCCCTCAAAATTTGTAAAGCGAGGTAAAGTTCAACTTCCTCCAGATTAACAACAGCCTCTGCTTGCGTTCGTGTGATTTTTAATTGAAGCTGTTGCAGTGTGACCCTATTCAAAATGTGTAAGTCTTAGTCATAGCTGACACTGATACAGATCAATGACCTTGTACTGTTGGCTTCTGGCCAGATGCCACAAATCTTTCTCTCACTCAGCAAACGTTCCTCACTACATTGATCACTCACTTACAGTCACCCACTTACTTCCTACCTCACACTTGACCAGACGGGATGGCGAATGAGTTAGACGTCCGTCTTCCTGCAGGTAGATCATGGGTGTGTTTCGATCCTGGTCGAGTCAAACCAATGTCTTAAAAATTGATACTTGTCGCTTCCAGGCGCTCGGCATTATTAGGACAGGGCAGGACTGGTGTGCTCATGTCAGATAATGTGAATGAGTGGATAACAGGTCATGGTGCCGATGGCTGGTTTCCCAGTGGGACAGCACTATAAAGTGCCATGAGTGGCACTGTCACAAGTCGGTACCGTCCTGATATGACCTAATGTTGCTAGGACCTAAAACAGACAACAAACAAACTAATCCTACTCACTCACTCACCAAATGTATACTACTTGCTGCACTCACTCTCCTAGTCATCGCATGACACCTATAAGAACAAATGTATTCATTCACTCACGAACGGAATCACTCACTCATACAATCATACGGTTCACGGCACTCTGCTATCATTCAGTCACTCACTACTAATTCATTCACTAACATACATTCAGTCAATATGTATTAATTCACTCACTCACGAATCACACTCATCACCCATTCACACAATCACCCGTTTACCCACTCGCTACGACCAGACATGTAGCCGAATCGTGTATAACGCAAGCTTTTCGCGGGAGTTGTCTCTCTCATCGTAACACGCTCTCTGCCCTGGCCGAGTCAAACCAATGACATACCATAATCTTATGCTTGTCACTACCTAGCCTAGCGCTCAGCATTACTGGATATAGGCCAAGGATTGGTTGGCTCAGTGCCAGGATATAATGCAACTGAGTGATCCAGGTAATGGTGATTGCGGCCTGGTCTCCCAGTGGGGCAGCAGTATTAAGTCGCCATGAGTGCACACTGTCACAAGTCGGTATCTGTCCTGATATGACCTTAGATGTTTCTAGGACGTAAAACAACAACAAAAACAAACAAACCCCCATCTTTCTCTTCCCCATCCCTCCCCCTCCCGCTCCCCTTTCCCCTCCCCCCCCCCCGGGCCTTTTCTCCTGATCCCACTGTCCCTCAAAATTTGTAAAGCGAGGTAAATGTTCAACTTCCTCCAGATTAACAACAGCCTCTGCTTGCGTCGTGTGATTTTTAATTGAAGCTGTTGCAGTGTGACCCTATTCTAAATGTGTAAGTCTTAGTAAAGCTGACACTGATACAGATGAATGACCTTGTACTGTTGGCTTCTGGCCAGGATGCCACAAATCTCCTTCTCTCACTCACGCACCCATTCGCTCACTCACTCATTGTTCACTCACTTTCTGTCACCCACTCACTTCCTACCTCACACTTGACCAGACGGGATGGCCGAATGAGTTAGAGCGTCCGTCTTCCGTGCTGGTAGATCATGGGGTCGTGGTTTCGAATCCTGGTCGAGTCAAACCAATGTCTTAAAAATTGATACTTGTCGCTTCCTAGCCAGGCGCTCAGCATTATTAGGACAGGGCAAGGACTGGTGTGCTCAGTGTCAGGATAATGTGACTGAGTGGGATACCAGGTCATGGTGCCGATGGCCTGGTTTCCCAGTGGGACAGCACTATAAAGTTGCCATGAGTGCGCACTGTCACAAGTCGGTACCCGTCCTGATATGACCTTAGATGTTGCTAGGACCTAAAACAACAACAAACAAACAAATCCTACCTCACTCACTCACTCACATATGTATACTTACTTGCTGTCACTCACTCTCCTAATTCATTCGCATGACCACCTATTCAGTAACTAATGTATTCATTCACTCACGCACGTAATCACTCACTCAAACAATCATCTGTTCACTCACTCGCTATCATTCAGTCACTCACTACTAATTCATTCACACCATTATCTATTCAGTCAATATTGTATTAATTCACTCACTCACACAATCACACCATCACCCATTCACACAATCACCCGTTTACTCACTCGCTATCGACCAGACATGGTCGCCGAATCGGTAATAACGCAAGCTTTCCGTGCGGAAGGTCGGGATTTCGAATCCCGGCCGAGTCAAACCAATGACATACCAAATTTATGCTTGTCGCTACCTAACCTGGCGCTCGGCATTACTGGAGTAGGGCAAGGTCTGGTTAGCTCAGTATCAGGATAATGAGACTGATTGGGAAATTGGGGTCATGGTTCAGGTGGCCTGGTCTCCCAGTGGGGCAGCACTATAAAATCACCATGAGGGTGCACTGTCACAAGTCGGTACCCGTCCTGATATTATCTTAGATGTTGCCAGGACGTAAAACCCCAGCAAACTCACTCTCTATCACTCACTAGTAATTCATTCCTCATCATGCTGTCGGTCGCGATGCAACAAAGACTGGTTTCATTACTTGACTGTCGCTCTCCACTTCATTTCATGAAAGCTGCCTGCAAAAGTGTTGAAGTGCTGTCTTTTGCAAGTTACCAGCAACACTCTCTCGGGGAGCAAATAGAGGTCTCACACCGGCAAGAACATTTTCCAGACAGGTGCAAAACTATTTGTCCCTGCAGTGGCTGGTCGGGAGATGTTGGGAGTTCCATACATCAACCACCCTTGATGCTGCCACAGTGACATCGTTTTCTGTTTAGGGTTTGCTCCCTTATCCTTCGGTTCTGTCAAGAACCTGTACCACAAGGCAGTGGTTTACAACTCTGCAGGGCAGGGGCGTCAAACTCCCTGAGGTATTGCAATACCTACATACCCACTAATTCATTCACATAATCATTTATTCACTCACCGATCTATTCACTCACTCACTCGCTCATTCATCCATTTACTCACTTGACATCCCAGGGTAGGTATCATAACTGCCGTGAGGGTGGTGAACATGGAAAATATTGTGCCTAGGGCAGGATCCAAACCCACACTTCTTACCAAGGTCCCGGTCTAGTTTTGAACAACTTTACAAGTTGGCGGGAGTACAATGCACCACCATTCGCAAATTTGACAATTCACTAGAAAATCACCAATAATGCTTGCCTCAAAATTTAGGAGGCTAGAAATTAAAAGTAAAATTGTCGCTCTTTTAATTAAATTGTCTATATTCAATAGACGCCATGGAATAAATTCAGTTGAACAATTGACTTTGAGTTTGGCATTGATAGATTTATAGGCTTGTGAGTTTTTGTAGGGTCTTTTGATTGTATTGGTGGATGAATTATTTGTCGCTCCGTTAACTCAACCTTGGATCCGGTTGAACTATTATCCTATATAGCTGGTTGTAAGCAGGTTAACCTTATATGTGTGTGGGGGGAGGGGGGGGGGGGGGTGTTTGCATGTATCTATGTATTCACACATGTATGAATGTCTGTATGTATGTATGTGTATATGTGTATATATATGCGTATATGTCATGGCTAGAAACTCCACACGTCTTGATTCTTCTTCTTGAAGATTTATACTGCCTATCATGGATAAGTCTGAATAGACTTGTTTTCACCTTTAGACAGTTTGTCGATAGAAAGCCTGAGTCTACACTTTTACCGACCCAAGGGATTTTAAACCCCCCACACCACATAGACATGGTATGAGAGCAACTGGCCTTTGATGTAGCTGTAAGTTATACACAGCGGTGGAAATCCAAATTGGCAGAGGTGGGGGCATGGGGAATCGAACCACCAACCTTCAGATTAGGAGTCCGACCTAGAAAAAAGTCAGACACTCTAATCACTCCGCCACAGAGAACAATATGACCCAATCCAGTTTCATTCCTATAATATTTATAAATATAAAAGTCCATTTTATATTATACATATATGTATATCTTCTTGGTGGCAATGCCACTGCAACTCATCATTTGTTGTGAAATCATCGATGCCAGATGAGTCCAATTTGTGCTCGGAATGTGCGGTGGGAAGTTAGACACGTGTCTGTAGCTGCAGTCGGAGAGTCTGGTGGGTGAAGGAGATGATCTTTCCTCTGCTGATGCTTTTGTTTAGCTTGAGATAGACGATCAGTTTCAAACCATGCTGTGTCTTTGCGAATAGAAGCACACCATGTTTCCCAGCTTTCAGTGTTCAAATTACATTTCTTCAGGTTGTTTTTAAGGTATATATATGTCATATATAGTCTGGATATGCCCCGTATATGCTAGTGTAGGTGTAGCTAGGTGGCTCCACTGTGTCGTGGTTCTCCGGTAGGTTTGGGTTTGATCCCCCAGGTGGTGCGCGGGAAAGTGACAAGTATCAATTGTATAAGTCATTTGTTTGACTCAACCGGGAACCGACCTCCCAATCTCCCACAGGCGAGGCCCGCGCTTTATGGGGCTGTCACACTACAACGCTTCTCGCCGGCGACCTGGCGACGTGTGGTGTTTTTGGGCGAAAATGGGTGAAATATCGAGACACGCTGGGGGCGCGTTATGCGCGCGTCGGTACACGTCGGTACACTATCCTTGACGTTGATGGTCGGCGCAAAATGCCGGCGCGCGCTATTGGTCGGCCAAGGTTTTAAGCGTGTCAAAAAAAAAACAACGACAGGTGTAGCAGGAAATCGCAAACCCTGTAAATCGCAAACCCCCACTTGTGATTTCCTAGGAAATCGCAAACCCCCATGCCATATATGGGCATGGGGGGTTTGCGATTTCCTAGGAAATCGCATATCCCCCCTGGAGATCGCAAACCCCCCATTCTCGATGTCGGACATCCGGGCACTTTTGGGGTTCACGGCGCGCGAAGGGAAAAACAAATGCTACTCCCATAGAAACAACATTAGAACTACCCTATCTATCACAACGATTTCTGCTTTTTGGTGCTTTGAAAGCAAATTTCTCTTGTTTCTAATAAATAGTTCAGATCTTTCTCTATAATTTCATGTTCAGCTTTTTTTTTATCAGCCAATTGGGAGTTCTTGAATTTATTTGGCGAAAATAGTTTTTGAGGCCATGATCTGGTAAGGCTAACACTGGCACTGACACTCAGAATATCCCAACTTTCACTATTATCTCTGTTTTTAATACTTTCAGATAAAATTGCTCTTAGGTTAAATTAAATACCTCAGATCTTCCTCTTCAATCGCGCATTGAGATAATTTTAATCGATTCGATGAAAGTTTTTTAATTTATTTTACAAAAATAAATGCTCCCCATAGACATAGCATTGCCGCAGCACACATCACGGCGTATTTTACCCTTCGTGGGCTAGTTTCCGGGGTTGTGACGTCATGCCGACATTGAGAACTCGGCGGCGGCGGCGATTTGTTTACTTTACGTTCGTCGATTCGAAAATATAACTGCTAATATCTCCGCCGTTACGGCGGTAGCCTTAATAACGCTTCGAATTTAGGGTTAATTTAATGAAATTTCACGATTTGAGTATGTAATTCTGTTAAATATGGTCGCATTGAATAGATTTGGCCCGAATCGGTCCCAAAACACAGGGGGGTTTGCGATTTCCAGGGGGGGTTTGTGATTTCCTAGTAAATCGCAAACCCCGGGGTGTGCAATTTCCAGGGGTTTGCGATTTACTGCCACACCGGCAGCACGCGCATATATGGGTAAGGACGTTAGGCGTGCGTCGCGATGCATTGGACGCGCCGGAATAACGTTATGGGAACGCTAGGCAGACGCCGCGCGCGCGGGAGGGTCGTTTGCACCCGTTGCGGCAAACTGGGGCATTTTTGTTTTACACCCTAGCAACATTTAAGGTTATATGAAGACATCACGCCAAACTTTTTTTTTTTTTCCCCAACACGTCGACACACGTTGGCGGCGCGCTACTAACACGCTACTCACACGCTGTGCCAACGTCAAATTTCCCCATATTTCCCCTAAATCTTTAACGTTTCTCAACGCTTAAAATTTTATTTTCAACGCTGACGGGTCGCTGGGAGAAGCGTCATAGTGTGACAGGGCCTTTACCGATTTGGCCACCGCGCTCAGTAGTGGAACTCGGAAGACGCATCTTCAATCAAAATGGGATTGGCGTGCCGGCTGCATGATCGAGTGTAATCAAGTTAGCCAGACAAACTGCATGACCCGTCTTGTCCATTCTGTTTGTAAAGATCTCAGTCTGTTATGTTGTGGTGTAAGGGAATAATATTGCCCCAGAATAGTGTTGTCCCCCCCCCCCCTCCCTGGATGAGAAGCCAGCAAGCGCTCTTACCAATTCAACCATTCCATCCATGTGTGTGCGTGTGTGTGTATACAAAGTGTATATACGGTATATGTCCCAATAGAAGCAAGCCATCCAATAAAAGCACACCTCCCATTTCAATATTGAAAGCACACACAAATTTACAATCATATTCAGACTGAATGCACATAAAATAAGACAACCCCACTTTATTTCAGAGGCACAACAAAAACAAATAATAATGTATGATCATATTCAGACTGAATGTACATAAAATAAGACAATCCCACTTTATTTCAGAGGCACGACAAAAACAAATCCATGAAATTCTTTAACTTTGAATAGACGCATATCCATGTGTCTGCACTCGCGGAGTGTGTGTCTATTGTAACATATACGGTACACATATACAGAAAAATTCCTCTAAATTGACCAGCCATGGGACCGACTTTAAATGGTACTTTTAAGGAGGTGTTCGTTTTAGGGAGTTTTTTTTAATCATTACGATGGTATTGTATGGGCGATCGTTTGGGACCTAAATATAGCGATTGATATAGGGGAGTGATCGATCTGTGGATGTGGTCAGTTAGAGAGGTTTTATTACACAACTTATAGGATTACAAATTGTAAGGGTAACACATTTAGGGTTCGGCGCCTTTGGTTCATGGGAACCCATCAGTAATAATGTATTTGTTCTGTGAAACAGGAGATGGGAATTGGAATCAAAAGGGTATTGGAACTCAAATTTCGGTTCCGTTGTTTTTCCAGCAATATATATAATTATATATATTATTATGTATATTGTATGTTATTTATAATTATATATATTCCTCGTGTGTGAATGACGCAGGGCCCGCTTACAAACACTGCCCACGGGTGTGTGTGTGGGGGGGGGGGGGGGGCACTCCACCAATGCATCAGGTAAGGAGGAAAGATATATGGTAATAGAACATGTATTCCCCTCCGAGCATTTATACTTGTATAATGCGCTATTCACCATATGTATATTTATATAAACATAGCTGGGATACAATAATGAGAGAAACAAAGAGGTAGAGAAAAAATTGGTGGGCCGAAGGCGGTGCCACCAGTGCAGTATTGGGTCTTATGGAGTATAATAATATAATATTAATAACAATTCTCTTCCGTATCTTTATGCTCGCATAATGCGTTATACATCCCATAAGTGAGTAGTTCCCGCTGTACACTAATCCGATGAATGAGTTGGTATGTGATAAATAATTATCCAAGTTTACCTTGTGGGAACTAACTCACGGCTTTGTCTCCACCCCCCCCCCCCACAACCCCCTTCTCCTGCAGTCAAGTGCATATATATATAAAAGACCTCTCACTGCTTATCGAAAAGAGTAGCCTATGTGGCGGCAGCAGGTTTCCTCCAAAGGAATATGCGAGAATGACCATATGTTTGTCATCCAATAGCCGATGATAAAAATCAATGTGCTCTAGAGGTGTCGTTAAATAACACAAGCTTTACTTGTTCTCCCGCAGTCAGGGAGGCGCCATGGCCAGGGGCCGACATGCCAGAGAGCCGGTCCCTGAGGAGGAGGAGAAGAAGCAGCCACAGCAAGCCCTGCACCTGGAGGATGAGGACGACGAGGATGAGGACGAGGACGTGGAGGCCGCCGCCCTGAGGCAGCTGCAGAAGCCCTTCTTGATCCGCTATATCACCGCCTTCTCACGGATAGCCGGCGCCATCCTGCTTTGTAGTCAGTGTAACCGGCATGCTTTGCATGTGTTGGGGGGTGTGTGGGGGGGGGGGGGGGGGGGGGGGGGAGTATATCTACTATAATCTAGTGTATGGGTGTTGGTTGGTTGTTGGAGTTTTACATCCTGGCAACATCTAAGGTCATATGAAGATGGGTACCAACTTGTGACAGTGCACGCTCATTGTGACTTTATAGTGCTTCCCCATTGGGAGACCAGGATCCCACCCAGTCACATTATCCTGACACTGAGCCAACCAGTCCTTTCCCTCTCCTAATGATGCCAAGCATCTGTCTAGGAAGCGAGAAATATCAATGTTTAAGTCATTGGTTTGACTCAACCAGGGCTAGTAACCGAAGGTTCGAATCCCACGATCTACCAAAACGGGAGACTCAAATCATTTGGCTACCCCGTCTGGTCCAGTGCATAAGTGTTCTGAACAAAAGTTATTTAAATAATAATAATAATAATGATGTTTGTGTTGGGAGGGGGGAGTATATCTAATGTATACGTGTTTTCTGAACAAAAGTTATTTAAATAATAATAATTATGATGTTTGTGTTGGGAGCGGGGGGGAGTATATCTAATGTATAAGTGGTTTCTGGGAAAAAAACTATTTAAATAATAATCATAATTATGATAATAGTGATGATGATTATAATAATAATAATAAGATTTGTTTGTTTGTTTGTTTTACATCCTAGCAACATCTAAGGTCATATCAGGATGGGTACCGACTTGTGACAGTGCACACTCATGGCGACTTTATAGTGCTGTCCCACTGGGAAACCAGGCCGCTGGCACCATGACAGTCTACTCATGACCTGGTATCCCACTCAGTCACATTATCCTGACACTGAGCACATCAGTCCTTGCCCTGTCCTAATAATGCCGGGTGCCTGGCTAGGAAGCGACAAGTATCAATTTTTAAGTCATTGGTTTGACTCGACCGGGGTTCGAACCCACGACCCCATTATCTACCAGCACGGGAGACGGACGCTCTAACTCATTCGGCCATCCCGTCTGGTTTAATGATAAGAGGAAACTATGTGAAATTAATGGGATGGGATAATATGAATATTAGATTGGTATTTGGGCATGTTAGCAATTATATATATACAGTAAAACCTCTCTAAATCGACCGACCTTGGGACCGACTTTATGTAGTCCATTTATGGAGGTGGTCGGTTTAGGGAGTTAGAATATGGTTACAATGGTACTTTTGGTACCCAAATAAAGTGATCGATATAGGGGAGTGGTGGACCTGTGGAGGTGTTCGGTTAGGGAGGTTTTACTGTACTATTTATTATTGGGGCAACATCACTTATATTCATTAATTATGAAAGTCGCGGAAATCCGCGAAATCGCGGAGATCTTTCATCGCTGATATTAGTGTTCAGTATGTCAATTTCTACTTTACAGCTCTGTGGCTGTTCACCGTTCTACTTCTGAATCAGCTGTCTTACTACAAGTATTCAGCATGGTACCTACTGTAAGTATCCTTTCATCTCACATCTTTTTAAATCTCAAGTTCAAGGGTTGGCCATTACAAATATCTGCGATAGGCAGATACTTCAGATTTTCTCTCTTCTCTCCACTCACCCAGCCATTTTCAAAACAAGAGCTGCCAGCTATAGACCTATTTCATATGACGTCAGCATAGGTATTTAGGTCAGTGCGCACGCTGCTTGGATGCAGGATGACACACTGTCACACTGCAAACTCAATGGCTATGAGCAATCTTCATAGAGAACAAGTGAAATATCTCTAGAACCACATGACCTAGAAGCAAACCGCTGGGAACACATATAGGAAACATATTTAACAAATAGATTATATTAAATTTATACAATTAGGGTTCTGCATTTCTATTAATTTTGAAAATAACTGATGTTTTGCACTGAGTGTACCGGCAAACTCAATGCATTGTCAATGGCTGTGAGCAATCTTCATACAGAAAAAGTTAAATATCTCTAAAACTACACCACATAGAAACAACCGCTTGGAACACATATAGAAAACATATTTAACAAATAGATTATATTAAATTTATACAATTAGGGTTCTGCATTTCTATTAATTTTGAATAAAACTGACGTTTTGCACTGCGCATACCGGCAAACTCAATGCATCCTCAATGGCCGTGAGCAATCTTCATACAGAAAATGTTAAATACCTCTAAAACTACACCACATAGAAACAAATCGCTTGGAACACATATAGAAAACATATTTAACAAATAATTATATTAAATTTATACGGTTAGGGTTCTGCACTCAATGGCAGTGTGTATTCGTTCTGCAGCCAAGCTGCGCGCGCATACACGATGTTTACAAACATTGAAAGGGGTCTATAGTCACAGCCTCACATCCCCCCCCCCCCCGCCACCCTGACCTCAGCACTAACCCACTTTTCGTGAAGTGAGTTCACTACTCTCCCCACACATATTTGGTTCTATAAACATAAAAACTAAGCACGATTATGCTTGGAGAGCATTTGTACGGTTGCACAGTCCGATGGTTTCTGAGAGTTTAGAAACTGCCGTTTTTCGAGCTGAACATGTGAGGTGGATTGTGATTACCGGCCTTAAGCCCTGGTCACATAGCCATTAGTGGACGTAGTTGAACGTAGGTGAACGTAGTGGAGGCTAACGTGGGTCAAACATGGTGTAAGTTTGTTAAAGTACATTGAAATACGTTAAGGTACGGCACCTTTTGCCACCAAATGATACGGATAAATACGTTATGTTACGGACGCCAGTACGTTCAACTACTTTAAACTATGTTAGCCTCCACTACCTTCAATTACATCCACTAATGGCTATGTGACCATGACATGTGTGACGTGAAACGGCCATGGTTTTGTGCGGGTCAAAGTACGCTAGAGTATGCTAGAGTACATTAAGAGGTATGTTCTACTACATTCTATTACGTGTTAAATTCAGCCTCTAACGGACCGCTCTTTTGAACATGTCCAAAAATTATATCGGGGATCACGGCTCACCCACATTATTACCAAGTTAACATCAAGGACAAGTACGGATGGCAGTACGTTCAACTACTTTCAACTACGTTAGCCTCCACTACGTTCACCTACGTCCACTATCGGCTATGTGACCAGGGTTTACCTTATTTTGATAGTTAACTTTGAAAGCATGCCAAATTAATGTTGGCATACACATACAGATTCTGACACTATTTCAGCATTAACAGGTTCTATTAAACTGACTTAGTATCGACATGCGGTCTCAAATTTTCAAAGCCAAAACACTTACCTAGATTAGATCTGACATATCTAACTTAGATGCTGATTCATTGATTCATAGTTTCTGTGAGCCACCCCTCTATACACACACATTCTTCACCCACTCTCCAGGGATGTCGATTCGCGAATTTCCAAGGGTTTAAAAAAAAAATGATATTGCTCATTCTTGTGAGTCATGCAGATCCAGTGAACACATATTTGGTGTTATATAGGGGGATAAACACTTATAATTAATGCTGCAGAATCCGATGAAAACATCAGATTTACAAAACAAAAACAACACCTACCTACACCCCTCAACCCCACTACACCACCTCAACCCCCACCACACACACCTACCCCCCAACTATGCACACCCTCAAACCCGGCTTCACGGGGTGACCACCATCCAAAATACGCACACACAGGCTATCGCACGACTTCTAAGGCACAAAGACCGACCAGACGTCGACCCAACTGATTTCAACTCAAACGCAACCAAGTAGCTTCACTCGACCGCATAACAGATATTGACCTAATGGTACTTCTTGACTCCTCACCTCTAACGCTTATCCGCCCCACCTCCACACCTCCGCCACACCACAGACATATGTACTTCGTTCCTCTATACGCCATTGCGCCCCCATCGCGCCCCTGGAATTTTAGAATCGATTGTACCCCATTATCCCGATTTTATTCTAGATATCTAACTTAGATAATGGTGCACGTATTGAACATTTGTCACTACTTAGAAGGGAATACCGAGGCAATTTAATAGAACATGCTACTACAGAAACCTATGGTGTCAGAGTTTTGGCATGATTGACTAAATTAATTTTGCATGTTTGCACTTCAAATATCTCAAAAGGTTAGCCGTTTAAAATCAAGGTTACTTCAAACTAAACTAAGATAGATTATAACGATCAACCTAATATGTTTATCTCAGAAAATGACAGAAACTCAAAGTCATCAGACTATGCAACTTTACACATTACTGTTTATAATTTATAAAGAAAGGAAAACCGTGAATTTTCCTATCGAAAATACCACTTTTAAAGCCCTTAAAATGCTTAAATTGCATCAGCCCCCACCCCCCCGCCAACCCCCCAGGGCTCGCATTGGGACTATATCCCTGACCCCAGACCTGACTTTCAGAGGGTTTTTTAGCTGACGACCAATGACATCCCTGACCCCCAGACTTCTGACACTCGATGATATTAATGAATACATTACCCACATACATTCAGACTGTCGGCACGCGGGTAATTAATGGTTCGGTGAGGGTGTTATCATTGCCAAGTGCTGCTGCCCGCATTTGTTCTCGATGCTTTGATGAGAATATGCCATTTCCGAGATACCAACATATGAAGTTCTGGTTATTGTAACAGTACCATGTTTCCTATGTTTCTGAATTAGGTATGATTACATTACCATGCTTCACATATTCATATTATGGTATTTGGTATGATTACATTACCATGCTTCACACCACGTTTCATAGATATTATTTTGTAAACCCTCATTAGAATGCCATCAGTACAAGTTAAGGATAGTTACTCCCCTTACCGTAGATAGATAGTTATCACCTGACACATGACAGCTAGTGACAGTCCCACAGAACACAACACACATACCTGATAACACAGCATCTTAGTAGAGAATCAATCAATCCTTTAATTAACATCAGTTTGGTAATATATAGTATTACAACAATATCTGCTTGGAGAGTATAGACCCCTTTCAATGTTTACAAACATCGTGTATGTGCGCGCAGCTTGGCTACAGAAAGAAGGCACACTGCCATTGAGTTTGCCGATACGCACAGTGCAAAACGTCAGTTTTATTCAAAATTAATAGAAATCCAGAACCCAAACCTTATACATTTAATATAATCTGTTTGTTAAGCATGTTATCTGCTTGTGTGCCAAGTGGTTTGTGTCTAGGTGGTGTGGTTTTAGAGATATTTAACTTGTTCTGTATGAAGATTGCTCACGGCCATTGACAATGCATATATATATTATATGTGATGTGTGATGTATAACGAATTATGCGAGTATAAAGATACCTAAGGGAATTATCATTATTGTTATACTCTGTAAGACCCAACACTGTACTAGTGGTGCCACCTGCGGCCTCCTCACCTCCACCGGATGTAGACCAGTTTCAGTCACACCGGAGGATTTTTCTTTGTATGAATTCAGGATATAGAAATAAAAAGATGCACACCTTATTTACCTAATAGTAATAGCAGGTATTGTCCCCATTTTTTTGTATATAAAAATACACCACCACTCACGCAAAATATATGCAATTAAATATTTAATAACTGTTTGATCCTTCGTGTTTCAGAGGCATCTCCTTGCTAACTACGTTCGTGGAACCATTGTGGTTGATAAACAAATGTGTTATATCCTGCATGTAAGTATGTGCTTAATTTGTATCCTGCGTAATATTGTGGCTAGAAATATCTACTCAGTGAGCAGAGGTGATTTAATGACATAGCAACAATAAAGGTGTTAGTTGTGTCGTAAACTTAGAATTAATCTAATATGAATAAGCAATGCTTAGGACCGACCCCCCGATATAACTACAGTAAAGTATTTTATGATTGCGCGTGTATTTCTTTACTCCACTCGCGGTGTTCGATTTGAAATTCTAGCAACTCGGATGCTTGCTGCGGACCGAAATTCGACGAGTGATTTCCGTTTCCGTTTGCTGGATTTCTCGGTTTCTCGGTACGAGTTTACAAATGGCAGCGCCCATACAGTGCTATTTCCGTTTCCGTTTGCTGGATTTTGTCGAAGTCATGCACAGTAAGAGTATTGTTTATGTGTATATATCTACATGCGTTAGTCTTAAGCCTCCCCGTGGGTGGGTCGGTATTATGTACAATTTTACATGGCCATAGTTGTGGCATGAAATTGGAATAAATATATTACCCAACATTTCATAGTGCCTTAGTTAAAATGTGATAATTAGAATTGATCTTATACCCACAATTCTACAGGGCTTTAGTTACAATATGGTAATTAGAATTAATCTATTAGCCATAATTCTCCACTTTATTAGGTCGATCGTTATAATCTAACTTACTTTAAGTTGAAGTGACTCATTTTTTAAATGTCTAAGTTTGAAGATATTTGAAGTACAAACATGACAAATTAATGTTGGCAAGCACGCTAAAACACCATAGACTGCAGTAACAAGTTATATCTAAATGCCTCAGTATGCCATTCTATCTGGCAGCAAATGTTTGATAAATGCACCACTATCTAAGTTAAATAAAATAGAATTAAATCTAGATAATTGTTTTTGTTTTGAAAATTCGATGTTTTCATCGAATTATGTAGCTTTAAGATAAATATATTAGCTTGATCGTTATAATCTACTTTAATTTAGTTTGAAGTAACTTATAATAATAGATGGTTAGCTTTGGAGATATTTGAAGTGAAAACATATCAAATTACTTTTAGCATGTATGTCAAAACTGCTAAATAGCATAGGTTTCAGCGTTAACACGTTTTATTAAATTTACTTATGCAGCAATAAATGTCAAAGTGCATTAGCATCTAAGTTGGATCTGTAGGATCAAATCTAGATAAGTGTTTCGATTTTGAAAATGATATGCTTAAAAATGTATACTTGTCGCTTCCTAGCCTGGCGCTCAGCATTATTAGGATAGGGCAAGGACTGGTTGGCTCCGTGTCAGGATAATGTGACTGAGTGGGATACCAGGTCATGGTGCTGGCGGCCTGGTCTCCCAATGGGGCAGCACTATAAAGTCACTATGAGTGCGCACTGTCACAAGTTGGCACCCGTCCTGATATGACCTTAGATGTTGCTAGGAAGTAAAACAACAAACAAACTGCATTGAGCTGAATGTTCTGATATTGCAAGTTATTGTACAATATATAATGGAGATTAATATGTGTAGTGTTGTTTGTAAACAGTTGGTACATAGTTTTTGTTTTTAAATTTCAGCAAACATAAATGCTACTGTCACGAATGGTATATCACTCTCTTAAATATATTTATTAGACTTAGTTCCACCTTAGTTTCAGTCTAATTTAACATTACTAACCTCGGCAGCTCTTGACTAAGTTACACAATAAGTTGCATAACATCACCTCATGAATTGAAGACCATCCCCAGCATTATGCTGGGTGTCGGCGGGACCAAGTAGTGCTCACTCAATGCCACATTGGCCGTTCTTGGCCGACTCCTACATTTTGTTCAAGGGAGAACCACCTCTCAAGTGCATTGGATGTCAGTTTCCACTGACACTCGGACACATTCTATTCGAATGTGTAGATTTTATGGCCGCCTTGTTCCAACAATGTTTTTATGTAAATAGCATGTAAGACCTCTTTACTAATGTAAAGCACAACCAGACTTTAGAGTTCCTATGAACAACTGAGCAATATTGCCTCCTGTAATCTTAGATAAATGTCATGAGTTGACTTTAACCGCTTCAAAATTGAAATCAATTTTATTGTCAATTAACATAAATCTAACGATTTCAGATTTTCAAGTAAATTTCAATGTAGATATATAAATGTTATTAACAAAACCGACAGAATAGCTACCACTAGCGTATTGCCGTGAATATGGCCTTGCTGCCGACATGGTGTTAAGCCATCATCAATTAATCAATCAATCTCTTGACTAAGTTACTATGTGGCTATGCTTCCTCCTGGTGTAGCTTATCTGTAAGGATTACTAAAGCCAATTTTCGCTTCTTTTTGGTTCAACATCTTAATATAGTAATTTGTGCACATTTCTTAAATATTTATGTTTGCTCTTTTAATCGCTTTTAAACACTCCAATGTTCAGTTTACTAACTTAATTGTGTTCTCTGTTTTATATTGTCATCAACAAAGTTGTCTTTTATAGATTTATGATGAATTATTCTTCTTCACATTTGTCCTCTCCTCTTTAACTGGGTGATAATCGGAATGGTTGGATACTGTTTATTGTGACCCCCTTACCATTAAATTACAATGTCCTTGCCTAACCCATCTGCATTCGCTTTCGTTGCAGTGTGGTACATGTCACTAGGGTAGCTATTTGAGTGTGTACAGGCACTTTCTGAAGAATACGATGGTACCACCTTTAAAACTAACTGTTTATGTTACAATGCTATATCAATAAGCCAGATTATGTCACAACGCCCTCTGTTGGATTAATAATGTAAATTTAATAATAATAATATAAATTTAATAATAATGTTAATGTATTAATAATAATGTACATTTAATAATAATGATCATAATAATAATATAAATTTAATAATGATGCAAATGTATTAATAATGTAAATTTAATAATAAGGATCACAATAATAATATCAATTTAATAATGATATAAATGTATTAATAATGTAAATTTAATAATAATAATAATGTAAATTTAATATTAATAATAATAATAATAATAATAATAATAATGGAAATTTAATAGAGCGCCCTCCCTAGTGAGAACCATTCATTCTAAGGCGCTATTCTATGAAACCCTAGTATGACATATTTACAACATGGTTTTAAAACAAACGTTTGAGGGATGAAAACATGTCATTTACCAGACAAGGCAATCTTAAACAGCTGGGTGTTGCGGACGGATTAGAATTTTTCAAGATATGATCATTTTCTTACCTCCTCAGGCCGGGTCTGGGCTGAGTTCTCTGGTATCCTATTCCAAGAAGCTATTGATGTACCCTTTAGAGCAAACTGACGAGCCTGTACAACCTGTAGTATTCCACGGTAATGATCGTTTCCGGTTATTAGAGATGAGTCCCCATGAGCCATGGTCATGAAACCCAAAATGTGTTTCCCATCAAATTTGAAATCCTATAGGTTGCTGTACATTGACGTGTAAGCCTAATTTCTTACTATGTTTGCTAGTGTCCTCGTTGCTCATGCTTGTGTAGTGGCGCCACTACCGGCAGAAAGAGGCACTAATCTACCAAACTTCCCCCTCCCCTTCCATCCAGCCGGGCAGACGATTGCTGCTGTCGTTTCTGGCACTTCCTTATATGGATCGACATCTGGAGGAAAACCATCCTGTATGTTGCATTCGCCATCCCTTGCTTTCTCCAAGACATTATCACCACAGAGACCACCATTGCAGGTCAGTGTCCGCCTTCTCAACTGTTTGTTGTTTTTGTTGTGCAATAGTTGATTAAGCAGGGTAAATTTGATTCACAGACAATTGGTCTTCCTCATTCCACTGTTCTTTGCCCTATCCTGGCTAGGTAGTGACGTGTATAATTTTGTACGTTATTGGTTTGACTCTACCAGGGTTTGAACCTAGGCTGTAAACATGTATTGGTTATTAGCTGTTCTGTCCTTACCATGTATGTATTCGGGTGTAACACGTATTGGTTATCAGCTGTTCTGTCCTTAAACCATGTATGTAATCAGGTGTAAACACCTATTGGTTAATAGGTGTTCTGTCCTTACCTTCCATGTATTCAGGTGTAAACATGTATTTGTTAATAGCTGTTCTGTCCATACCATGTATGTATTCGGGTGTAAACATGTATTGGTTAATAGATGTTCTGTCCTGACCATGTATGTATTCGGGTGTAAGTTTGTATTGGTTATCAGCTTTTCTGTCCTGACTATGTATTCAGGTGTAAACATGTATTGGTTATATTAGCTGTTCTGTCCTTAGTGTGTATGTATTCAGGTGTGAACAGGTATTGGTTAATAGCTGTTCTGTCCTTACCATGTATGTATTTGGGTGTAAGTTCGTATTGGTTATCAACTTTTCTGTCCTGGCTATGTATTCAGGTGTAAACATGTATTGGTTATATTAGCTGTTCTGTCCTTACTGTGTATGTATTCAGGTGTGAACAGGTATTGGTTAATAGCTGTTCTGTCCTTACTGTGTATGTATTTGGGTGTAAACACGTATTGGTTAATAGCTGTTCTGTCCTTACTGTGTATGTATTCAGGTGTAAACACGTATTGGTTAATAGCTGTTCTGTCCTTACCATGTATGTATTTGGGTCTAAGCTCGTATTGGTTATCAGCTTTTCTGTCCTGACTATGTATTCGGGTGTAAACATATATTGGTTATATTAGCTGTTCTGTCCTTACTGTGTATGTATTCAGGTGTAAACATGTATTGGTTAATAGCTGTTCTGTCCTTACTGTGTATGTATTTGGGCGTAAACATGTATTGGTTAATAGCTGTTCTGTCCTTACTGTGTATGTATTTGGGTGTAAACATGTAGATGTTCTGTCCTTACAGGTCATGGGTATCTAGCCCTAACCGAGCCAAAACAAAATACAAAATTGAAACTTATTGCTACCTAGTCTGGCGCTTGCCATTAATAGGATGTGACAGGGACTGGTTTGCTCAGTATCCAGGGGCGTAGCTAGGCGTACGCGCGTACGCCAAAACGTCCACATCGTTTTGTCAAAAAAATATTATTTAAAAAATAATAAAGAGAGATATGGAGAGAGAGAGAGAGAGAGAGAGAGAGGCATGTAGTAGTCCGGAGTGTCGAAAACTCAAGTCTAAAATGTGTAAAATCCGCCAGCTTAAGTTTAAGCGGCCCCCTAAACCCCCTGCCGAAATTAGGAGGACACATCGTTAAAGGTCTAGCTATGCCCCTGGTATCAGTATAATTTAACTGAGTGGGATATTGGGTCTGGTTTGGACTCCCAGTGGGGCAACACTATAAAGTGATCGTGAGTGTGCGCAGTTACAATTCAGTACCCGTTCTTGATATGACCTGATATATTGCTAGAACATGAAGCCCCAAGAAACCTGTAGCATACATGTATACAAATCTTTGATTCAACATATTACCCTGAGTACAGATTCTTTTATATTGGATAACTATATCATCATCTAAGGTCGGATGCGGTGACCAAATCGGTAAGAGCGCACGCAGGCTTCCCATGCAAAAAAGTCGGGAGTTTGAATCAAACCAAAGGTCGAGTCAAACCAATAACTTACCAAATTTATACTTATCGCTACCTAGCCAATCACTCTGTATTACTAGGACAGGGCAAGGACTGGTTACCTCAGTATTAGGATAATGTGACTGAGTGGGAAATCGGGTCATGGTGCCAGTGTCCTAGTCTTCCAGTATGACAGCACTTATATATAAAGTCATCATGGGCGCACATGGTCACAAATCAGTACCCATCCTTGAGGATATTGATAATGATATGACGTTAGAATTTAAATGTTGCAAGAACGTAAAAGTAAAACCCAAACAAAAATAACAATCTAAGATTAAGTTATTGACTAATTCTAGGCCTCCTGCTGATCACCACTGCGGTGTTGTACTTCATCAAGTCCTTCAAGGAGTCGACGTGTGTGCTCCTTGAGGATATTGATAATGATATGACGTTAGAATTTAAATGTTGCAAGAACGTAAAAGTAAAACCCAAACAAAAATAACAATCTAAGATTAAGTTATTGACTAATTCTAGGCCTCCTGCTGATCACCACTGCGGTGTTGTACTTCATCAAGTCCTTCAAGGAGTCGACGTGTGTGCTCCTTGAGGATATTGATAATGATATGACGTTAGAATTTAAATGTTGCAAGAACATAAAAGTAAAACCCAAACAAAAATAACAATCTAAGATTAAGTTATTGACTAATTCTAGGCCTCCTGCTGATCACCACTGCGGTGTTGTACTTCATCAAGTCCTTCAAGGAGTCGACGTGTGTGCACCGGAAGGGGACGCGGCACGCTGTGGTGCAGACGACGCCGAATACGAAGCTCGTCCCGCACGGCGTCCAGTTGGGCGCCCAAAGCCCGCCGCCGCACTATCACGCCACGCACACGCTGCCCTCTACCGTCCAGCCGCACGACCGACACTACCCGCCAGGTGGCAGCACCGCCGCCGCCACCACCACCGCTGCCTCCTCCTCTGAGCGAAGCGCCGGCAGCTTCCTAGACCCTGGCGGCCGCAAGCTGCAGCGGTACTCGGAGAAGGACGGAAGTCCCCGCAGTCGTGGTCGCGCTAAGCCTTCGTGGCAGGGGGATAATGATAACGATAGTGGTGATGGTGGTGGTGGTGGTGGTGATGATGTTGCTGGGGTCTCTCCCAGAAGCAAGAAGCGGCAGCGCGCTGATAGAGCTAATGACAGTGAGAGGTACAGACGCGACAATAGGGATCGAATTGGTGATGATGATGGTGTTGATGATGACTATGTGGATGGTCACCGGAATGACGATAAGGATGCATATAAGAAGCGTAGGAGGTACCCGGATGAGGAATCTGACCGGCGAAGCCCTCGCTCTGACGACCGAGACAGGCCACCAGCCGGACATCGCAAAGACGCTGGCCAGGCCAGTCCTAAGCCGAACAAGCCAAGTCCAAAGCTTCCAGTCAAGGAGAAGCCGGTCCCTCCGCTCAAAGAGCTACCACCCCAGGCGAGTGAGGCGCTGAAGACCTCGGCTGCCGCCTCGCTCGTCAAGCAGGTTTCCTCTGGCAGCATAGTGCTCACCACCATGGGGTCGACCCCTAGCGGCATGCCAGGAAAAGTAGAGCAAAGGGTCACAAACATGAAGAACCCACTCGCAGGCACCAACCCCTTCGATGAGCCAGATAATGATGAATATTTTGACTGATATATGACGCAGTAATGGCCATAGATGTGGCCCGATTACATAAATAGCGATTTAGTTATTGACCAGGACTAGAAGTCTCCTCTGACAACAACTACAACAAAATCTACATATAAAATAATATTTTTTTAAACAGTAAAAATCTGACTTCTGGTACATTTTCCGTAACTCTCTGTCAGTGCTAAGTCTGTGGGGGAATACAGTAAAACCTCCCTAATCGACCACCTCCACTGATTGACCACTCCCCTATATCGATCGCTTTATTTGGGCCCCAACAATACCATTGTAACAATATTATAACCCCCTAAACCGACCACCTCCCTAAATGGACCACTTAAATTCGGTCCCAAGGTCGGTCGATTTAGAGAGTCTTTACTGTATATGCTGTTCCTGCAAGCTCAATTCTGAAAATATTTTGGAATATCAAAAATTGTGGAAATCAATAAATATAAAGAGATTTGCTATCCCTGATGAATTGACTGATCCCACACATAGATGGTGCCACCGTCGAGTGCATGTAGCCTCGCTTTTAAATACAATTGAGGTCAGTGCAGGGAGATCTGCGATTGCACTAAATGCCTCGTGAACCACTAGTGGTGCAGATACTGACCAGCGCAGCTGTAATTACTGGCAACCTTTCCCACACACTGCTGAGAGATCTGCAGTTTCCCTAATTTTCTCCATCTATATCAGGAATCTTTGTGTATAGCCTTGTTCGGAAATACAGGAAAATATATTGGAATAACACTTTCACTACTTTAACCACGTTTGCATCCACAACTCTACAGTAAATAATAGTTTTGCTCAGATCGGTTTGGCAACTAACCTCGTTTTCGAATCAAGATGGCGCGAGTGTGGGATCGGTCAATTCACCCTATTCAAGCGCGACCTAATTCATCACCAGAACGAGGCTGAGTAAGCGTCGATATTGGAAATGGCCATAAGACACTATAATATATACTGTGTGCCGATGTGTATGAACTACTACACAAATTAAACGAGTAACATTTGAAGATATTCACTTTTGAAACTATCATATTCATGTTTGCATACATTTTTTCTATTTATTGGTCAATTTTCATGAAGATTGAGTGATGATCAGATGCATTTCAGTAGGCAATGTCAACAAAGTCACTCACCTGGCTGCCAATTTTTCCTTAAATTCAAAATTGCATAACTTTCTTAATATAGATATATTTAAAAAATATATTTTAACCCTTTTAAAGCTTTTATTAATTTGTAATTACTAAGACTAGTTGTTCAACTGTGTTGCACAGATAACTAAAAACTGACTGCTGCATTACGTGATACCACTATAACTATGCAGACTTGAAGTTGACAGTCACATTGTAGTTAAAGAATGGGAAAAATCACCATGCAAGGGTCACCCAATCTTCGTGAAAATTGGCCAATAGATAGAAAACAGGTATGCAAAGATGAATATGTTACTTTCAAAAATGAATGCAGCCGAACAAGCTTGAGTGATTTCGAGAGGTTTTGGTCGACAAAAAAGTATTCACATCACTTTACATACAGCAGCGCTTCACCGACGCGTAAGTGCCCTCGGTCTGGTTTCAACATGGCCTCGGCGTGAATAGGGTGAATGGAAGATGTTTTATTTCGAAGTAGGTTTCTTACAATTAAATATCATACACAGATAATCAACAATATAATTAATCAAAATGTAGCAAATCTTTTTTGTGCTTGTTTGCATTCCGAATGCTTGCAATAAGTTATTTGGCTCATGCTATGGCTGTGATTTGACAGGTATACGGGATGAACTGCTACTAATATATTATGCAGGTCTGTAATTATTATTTTATTTTTCATTGTTTCTGTGAAAGGTATCATGAAAGGTAAATGTATATTTGTAATATAATGTATATTTGAAATATGTAATAATAAGGATGTGTAAGTGCTAATTATTGACAAAGACCCTATAATACTAAGACGGCTCACTCAGCCTGTACGGTGTAATCAAAATGATCAAACCCACCACTTGGTGCACTGGCTGTTCTCTTGGTTAAACAGTTGCTATATTATATGTATAAATGTATATATGAATGTGAAAGATGTGTGATGATGGCGATGATGATGATGATGTGTATTTGTTCATAGCAATTTCATATTGATGTGTATTCATACTTACCTATCTCATGTATAATATAATTGTATGTGTTTACATGTGAAACACCAACCAGCAGCCGGGCTGATCAAACCCACCACAAGGTGGCACTGCAAAATTTACATTACCATGGGAGAGATAGGGAGTGAGCCATCTTAATATTATAGGGTCTTTGGTATTGATTACATTGGAGTTTAACTCAGATGATGCGAGTATATTTTAAAGTTGGTCAGTCCAATGGCTTTTGAATTTTTAACTTATTGTCACTTTGGCCATGATAACTGATTCATTAGTCTGTAGTTATTTGGATCAAAAATGGCTAAATTATTTTTAGCAATTTGAACTGAAAGAGCCCAAAATAATTTGGACAAGCTTGCCAAAACTCCTCTAACTATATATGACCTAGATTCTCATCTCGCGATGGCCATGTGATCTAGGCTGACCTACTAATGTAGGTAGCCTCCTGGAGCCTGACTAAGCTACACATGGTACTTAGATTGAAGGCAAGACTAATGAGATCACGAGATTGACCTAATTCTGGGTTACTGGCTTCCCTGCATAATGGCTTACTCAAAGTAATAAATTCGCAGATTACTCTTGCTATGCTGTCCCACATTATTAGTTAATGCATCAGTATCTAAGTTGGAAATGTTTTGGTTTAAAAAAAGAAAAAGCACCATCGGACCATGCAACTCTTTAACAACAACAAAATACTGAGACAAATTTGGGCGCCTTTACGATGAGTAATGGTAACTTACGTCTGTCTATGCAGACCAAGTGGTCATATGCTAGTCAGTTTTATGAATTTATTTAGGAACTATATTTTGTATGTATTCCCAGTAATGCTTTCTCTGGAAAATACAATGGACATTCCGTGGGGCTTGCACAGGATGAGCTGCTACTGCTACCACAACAGTAGTTCTTGCCGTGACCGTAGATGTTGCTAGACCTTATGTGACCTTAGATGTTGCTAGGACGTACATTAAAAAAACACCACTGCATTAGGGTTTTATGACTGTGACATTACGCCTTTGGGTCTTCGTGACTGTGACCATGACACATTTGGGTCTTGTGACTGTGACCAAGACACATTTCCGAGATAGCACAGAGCCGTTGGGCTGATGTTGGCTCGACGGTGGCTGCGCCGTCGGGCCGACATTGTTTTGTCCACTGACCCGCCGTCGGGCCAACGGTGGCAAGCCAACCATACCAGCATATATATATGCCACCGTTGGCCCAACGGTGGCCCGACAGTGTTTGCCACCCATAACAGTATATGCCGCTGTTGGCTGCACTGTCAGATAACACAGAGCCAATATAGGGTCCATATGGGTTACATTGTGGGCCCCATATGGTTTTTCCAAACAGGAATCTCTGGATACCACATGGAGAAGATATACGTTTCCTGTGTCACAAAGCTGTTACCACAGATGGCAGTGGAGGAGTAATCCCCAATTTTAAAAAATCAGTTTAATATCATAGAGGTGCATGCACCTCATATTAGATATTAGATATTAAGATGATAATACACTAATCTTGGCTAAAAAGCTAAGCTAAGAAGTGATGACTGTTAAACAAAACCCAGCACTCCTCTCTAAAACATTTTTGCAATGAAAATGGTGTTTCATGAGCACTGGTGGGCATTTGTAACTTCAAACTCTCTACTGACCTGTTCCAAAAGCAACCGTATTACACCTCACATATGGCTGTAAGTTAGGCATATTTTAACATCCTTCTCAACCTTATCTTTTTACCGCTTGATGGCTCGACGGTGGCAAATATGTGGAAAATGAACTACAAACAGCGGCGGGCCACAACCGTCGACCCAACGGTGGCAAATATGTAAAAAGAATGGCAAAGAGCGGTGGACCACCACCGACAGCCCGACTGTGGCCCGACTGTGGCAAATATGTGCAAAAAGAATGGCAAAAAGAATGACAAAAAGCGGCGGACCACCACCGTCGGTCCGACGGTGGCCCGATGGTGGCAAATATGTGCAAAAAGAATGGCAAAAAGTGGTGTACCACCACCATCGACCCGACGGTGGAAAATGTGTGGAAAAAGAACGGCAAAGAGCGGCGGGCCACCACATTTGGGTCTTGTGACTATTAGCATGATGCTTTTGAATTTTGTGACTGTGACCATGACTGTGACTGTGACCACGACGCATTTAATTGGGTCTTGTGACTGTGACACATTTGGGTCTTGTGACTATAATTATGATACATTTGTGACTGTGACCACAACACATTTGGATCTTGTGACTATAATTTTGATGTATTCAGGTTTGGTGACTGTGACCACAACACATTTGGGTTTTGTGACTGACCACAACACATTCCAGCTTTGTGATTGTGACCATGATATATTTCGGTCTAGCAACTGTGACAATGACGCATTTGGGTCTTGTGACTAATTATAATGCATTTGGGTCTTGTGACTGTGACTGTGACATATTCGGGTCTTGCAACTATGACTACGACGCATTTGCATTTTCTGACTGTGACCACAACACATTTGGCTCTTGTGACTGACCATGACGCATTTGGGTTTTACAATGCATTTGGATCTTACAACTATAACTACAATGCTTTCGCGTTTTGTGACAGTGGCTATGACATATTCCAGATTCGGATCTTGTGACTGTGACCATGACACATTTGGGTCTTATGATCAGACTGTGAGCTTTACAATCAACTTTTGAGGTAATTTTTATTTTAAATTGTTAATTCTGGAGATATTTCATGTGAAACCATGCAAATTAATTTTGGCATACATGCTTCAACAGTAATAGGTTCTATTAAATTGAATCAGTATTCCTTTTATTCGGTAATGAATGTTTAATGAATGCACCAGTATCTAAGTTGGATATTTAGAATTACCTAGCTGAGTTTTGAGAGGTTTAGGAAATGTGATGTTTTCATCGGACTATGTAGCTTTAAGAATAAAATTAATTTCATCCAATGGAGTAGTGAAAAATACTTTCAGCACACTTTATAAAATGACAATCCCTTTTTTTTTTACTAAAGTGTATTTTATTTATCAAATAATATCTCTTGTCAGCGCCAGAGCACTGGTCATACAGTCCGGCCGTACAGTACAATTCCTTGATACATAAATAACACTACTATCAGTTGTAATAGTAACTGCATGCAAATCCTGTTCGATACTAAAAGTATTATACATTTGATAAAAAAAGTATCAGCTGTAGTCATCATCATCATGCTGTCGGTCGCGATGCGACAAAGACTGCTTTCATTACTTGACTGCCGCTCTCCATTTAGCTACATTTCATGAAAGCTGCCTGCAAAAGTGTTGAAGTGCTGCTGGCTTTTGCAAGTTACCAGCGGCACTCTCTCGGGGAGCAAATAGAGGTTTCACACCGGCAAGAACATGTCAAGACAGGCGCAAAACTATTTGTCCCTGCAGTGGCTGGTCGGGAGATGTTGGGAGTTCCATACATCAACCGCCCTTAATGCTGCCACAGTGACATGGTTTTCTGTTTAGGGTTTGTTCCCTTGCCTTCGGTTCTGTCAAGAACCTGTACCACAAGGCAGTGGTTTACAACTCTGCAAGGCAGGGGCGTCAAACTCCCTGAGGTATTGCTATACCTGCAATACCTGCAATACCTGCATACCAGCTGTAGTATACTAGTAGTAACTGTGTACAATTCCAGTCCAATAAAAGTATCATGCATTCAGTGAATATGTATTGCATGGTTCTAGAATTTTCTTTCAACATTTTTTTCCTTCTTTCCTTTTTCTAAAGAAATATATAAAAAATATATATACCTATTTTCAAATACATACACAGTGTATATGCAAATCAGTGAATTTAATCACAATTAATAGGCTGGTATCTAGTAAATACCTACACTGATTTGCCCATAAATGTAAGTTATTATATGCTGAAGGATAAGGTATGATGGTGACAGAGGAAAGAGTTAAGTAAATCAGAACACTGGATGTCAGTGTGTTGTTAGTATGATGTTATTTTTTGCAATACTGTTTGAGTCATTTAATTAGTAATTGTTAGCTCTTTGTATTGTGTGATTTGATGAATGGAATGAAGGTCTGAGGTTGTAGTGGACATTTATATGTGACTGGTCTTGGGTCATTTTTAAGGAAAATGTTAGGTACTAGGTATGTAATGGGCACTGAAAGAGGGGTGGGAAGGGGCTTAGCATGCTGGGCCGTGGATTGAAGTCACCTATCAGCAGGATCTCATATTTGTCTATATCATGTATTTCACTCGTCACATTGGTCAATTGCTCAAAGGCCTGCTTAACACTTCCATCTGGTGGTCTGTACACATTCCAATCAGGATCTTCTTTGTATAAAGCCTTGTGATGACCACCCATTGCAGTTCTGGCATAGCATACAAAATATTGTTATCCGCATATTCATTATGGTCTACTTGCAAAGAATTTCTATAGTAAATTACTAGTCCACCTCCAGCCTTTGTTTGCCCATTTAGATGTTGTGCTTCTCGATCAGATCAGTTCTCTGGAGGTGGTGTGAGAGTTTATTTTGGTACACCAGAGTTTCCACTTCCTATCCGATTCGGGAAGCTCGACATCTTTGGACCAACTGGTGGCTATTTTAACGAGATTCTCAGTGTCTCGGTTGGGGTTTGTGTGGAGCTTGTAGAGGAGTTTGTTGCAGAATCTTTTTGCTCTATGCATTGCATTAAAGGTGGTGCGGCCAGTGTGGTTACAGATGGTTTGCTTTATGGTGTCTGTCATTGCTTGGTAAGTGAGTGTGGTGACCTCATCACATGTGGTCGGTGGGTTCAGATTTATTAAGTTTTCTAGACAAAGGTTGAAGGTCGCCCAGTCTGCGTGGTTTAGGTTGAATCTGGGTGATGGTGGGGGGTGGGTGACTTTTGGTGCATTGGTGTGGAGGAGAGCTGCGTGGTGGTCTGAGTATAGTGTTGTGAGCTCCCAGGAAGTGATGCAGAGATCGATCGATGTATTTGCTCTGTAGGTAGGTGAGCCATCGTTGAGGATAGAATGGGATGTTGAGTCGAGGATCTCTGCTAGGAGGGCACAGCCTCGAGGGGAATCGATGTTGGGTCCCCACGAGGAGTGGTGGGTGTTAAAGTCTCCCATGACAACTTGGTGATCTGTGCCATTGCCGAGGGCCCGGGAGATATGGTTTGGAGTATAAGTAGTGTTGACAGGGTTGTAAATGTTGTATTCATCCATGATGGAGTGTGCTAGGTGGAGACGTATGCGAAGGGTGTCAGCATGAGTGTTGAATCTGTTGGGTGGGATCTTGGTGGAGTGGATGTGGTTGCTTACGAAGGTCTGCCTGCTGCTGCGCATCTTACTGCGGGGATGTGGTATGTGGTGTAGCCTTTGATATGGGGTGGATCAATGAGGGAGGTTTCTTGGAGAAATCTATGCATCTGTCATCTGTTCTCACATCACTTTACAATTTTATTCCGTGTGTGCACCTTCATGTGCGACTTGAGACCTCCGGAATTCCTAAACTTGTGTCCACACTCAACACATGTATATGGCATCTCCCCCGTGTGGGTGATCATGTGTCTCTTTAGGCTATCCACCTGATTGAACATCTTATTGCACCGCGAACACGCGAAAGGGTTCTCACCACTGTGGATAACCATGTGTCGCTTTAGGCTACCAACTTGAGTGAAGGTTTTCCCACAGTCAGAACACATATGAGGTTTTTCTCCAGAGTGCTTCAAAGCATGTACTTTAAGTGCTGTTATCTGTATGAACCTCTTGCCACACTCAGAGCACTCATATGGTTTCACATCCTTATGAATCCTTAAATGCTGATTGAGCTGTGTCTTAGTCTTAAATCCCTTTCCGCAGTGCGAACACAAGTAAGCCTTCTCAGCCAAATGCACATACATGTGTTGCTTCAGACCTTTCTGCAGGCGGAACAGTTTGCCGCACACTGAACACTTGTTCGGCTTCTCCCCCGTGTGTATAGTCATATGCTTCTTGAGCAGTGAGAGCGAAATGAATCGCTTATCGCACTCCGAACAGGGATGTGGCTTTGCAGTCTCCGCTTGGTGCTTATACATATGCAGCTTGAGATTGGCAGGAATGGTGAACCTCTTACCGCAGTCCGGGCAGACATGTGGCGCCACCCCGAGGTGCTGCATCATGTGGTACTTCAGTGATGCGGACATGGTGAAGCCTGCGCCACAGATGGAGCAGAGCACCTTCTTCTGGTTCTTCATATGCGTCTGCAGGTGACTCCTCAGGAAATTGGACCGGCTGAAGGCGCGTCCACACTTGGAACATATGAAGGGCTTTTCACCTGTGTGAATGGTGAGGTGACCCGTCAGGTGTCCCACATGCCGGAAGCACTTCCCACACTTCGGACAGGTATGTGGCTTTTCACCCGTGTGGATGCGCATGTGAACCTTCAAGCTGCATGCCTGGCTGAAGCACTTGGCACACTCAGAGCAGCGAAAAGGCTTTTCACCCGTGTGTGTCATCATGTGCACCTTCAGGCCGGACTGCTGGCTGAATGCCTTATTGCACTCTGAACATACATGGTGCTTTGCTGTCAGGTAGCCCTTCTTCGCTCGCCCTGTCCGACGCTTCGACGAGCCAGAGCTCTTCACAGAATCTTTGCCTTGGCTTGCGGACAGGTGCTGAAAGAGAAGCGAGTGAGTGAGTGAGTGACACGCCTCTAATTAAACCAATTACTTGGCCATATCTCAACAATTAAGGCAATCACTTTTTTACATATCTACAATTAAGCCAATCATTTTCATACATATCTATGATTAAACCAATTACTTTACCACATGTCTACAATTAAACTAATCACTTTACCACATGTCTACAATTTAACCTATTACTTGTTGATACATGTACAATTGAACCAATCACTTTTCCACTGAGCTAACCAGTCCTTGTCCTATCCTATTAATGCCGATCGCCCGGTTAGGGAGTGACAAGTATCAATTTGATACATTATTGGTTTGACTCGGATGTGATTCGAACTCATGACCTTCCACACAGAAAGCCTGCGCTCTACAGATTCGGCCACGCTGTCCAGCCGACAAAAATATAATCAATCAATCTTTAACTGCAATTACATAGGATATTCACAGATTAATTTCAAGGGATAGCACATATGTCCATGGAAAATGGGAGAGTAAACGTTTAATGGAAATAAAATTGCTCTTTAAATGTGTTTAAGGAGATATTTTTTAATTGTATTGATCTTTTATTGGAGAATTATACTGTCTATTATGGATTGGATAGGTCTGAGTAGTCTTGGTTTCACCGTTAGAGAGCCTTTTACCGACTCACAGGATTTTCAACATCCCATACCATAGTGTGAGAGCAACTGGCCTTTCATGACACTGTAAGTTATACACAGTGGTCGAAATCTGAACTGGCAGAGCTGATGGTATTGGCAATCAAACCGTCAACCTTCAAATTAGGAATCTGACCTAGAAAAAGTCTGACACAGTCGAACCATTCCACCAGATTAATCTCTTTCAAACAAAGGGTAAAAGAAACCCACCATCTTGCATTGTGTCTCTCAAAAAGGTAAATAAAACATTAAAATATTTACACTATCATCGTCCTTGTCGATGCTTCTCTCCACATCAACGCCAACAGGGCCATCTAACTCACGGTTGAATCTGTCTGAAATGTAACAAAGTACATCGGTTTATTACAGTTTAGAATCAAATGACGTGGTTTTATGTTGCAGTCACACTATGACGACAAGGGGGTGACGACAGCCCAGCAACTTGGATTTTGTGAAAACCCGACGACATATGCAAATTCGGGCCAAGTTGGACGACAATCGGACGACATCCGGACGACAGCCCGACGACAGACGGGACGACAGTGTCTGTGTGTGTGGGTCTGTGTGTGTGTGACTCTGTGTCTATGTGTGTGTCTCTATGTGTGTGTCTGTGTCTCTGTGTGTGTGACTCTGTTTCTCTGTGTATGTCTCTGTGTCTGTGTGTGTGTCTCTGTGTTTCTGTGTGTGTGTCTCTGTGTGTGTATCTGTGTGTGTGTCTCTGTGTGTGTGACTCTGTGTCTCTATGTGTGTCTCTCTGTCTCTATGTGTGTGTCTGTGTGTGTGACTCTGTGTGTCTCTATCTGTGTGTATGTGTCTGTGTGTGTGTCTCTGTGTGTGTGACTCTGTGTGTCTGTGTCTGTGTCTCTGTGTGTCTGTGTCTGTGTCTCTGTGTGTGTCTCTGTGGGTCTGTGTCTGTGTCTGTTTGTGTCTCTGTGTGTATGCAACAGAGACACAACGACACAGACACACACACACAGACACACACATAGACACAGATACACACATACAGACACAGAGACACACACAGACACACACAGATACACACACACCACAACACACACAGAGACACACACAGACACAGAGATACACAGACCGAGGCACACTGATACACACACAGAGACACACACACAGCAACAGAGACACAAAGACACAGAGACACACACACACAGACAAAGAGACACACACAGAGACACATTGACACACACAGACACAGATACACACACAGAGACACACACAGAGACAGACACAACAGAGACACACACACAGACACATGCAGAGACACACACACACACAGACACACACAGAGACAAAGAGACACACACAGAGACACACACAGACACAACACAGAGAGACACACAGAGACACACACAGAGACACACACAGACACAGAGACATATACAGAGACACACACAGACACAGAGACACGACACACAGACACACACACAGAGACACAGATACACACACCGAGACACACTGATACACACACACAGCAACAGAGACACAAAGACACAGAGTCACACACACAGACAAACACAGAGACAAAGAGACACACACACAGACACATTGACACACACAGACACAGATACACACACAGAGACACACACAGAGACAGAGACACAACACAGAGACACCCACACAGACACACACACAGACACATGCAGAGACACACACACACAGACACACACAGAGACAAAGAGACACACACACAGACACACACACAGAGACACACACAGAGACACACACACACACACAGACACATACAACCTGGTATTCCGGTGGGGCAGCACTATAAAGCCGCCATCAGTGCCTACTGTCGCCAGTCGGCATTCATCCACAGAGACACACCGACACAGATACACAAAGACAGAGACACGACACAGAGACACACACAGAGATACACACACCGAGACACACACACAGCAACAGAGACACAGAGACACACACAGAGACAAAGAGACACAGACAGAGACACATTGACACAGATACACACACAGACACACACACATACAGAGACACACACACACAGATACACACAGAGACAAAGAGACACACACACAGACACAGAGACACACACAGAGACACAACACACAGACCCACACACAGACACAGAGACACATACAGAGACACACACAGAGACACACACACATAGAGACACAGAGACACACACAGAGACACACACACAGACACACACATAGACACAGAGACCCACATACAGCTCAAGGTCCCTAAACCGACCACCTCCCTAAATGGACCATTTAAAGTTGGTCCCATGGTTAGTCCATTTAGTGAGGCTTTACTGTACAATTATCTCTTTCAGGTTTTCTTAATTGTGTAGGGCCTGCATGCGCGGCCATTTTATTATTTACTATCGAAGTATATTCTAGTGTGTTTCGGCTGAGTCGAGTAACACATGTGTAATACTCAGGCAGATGAAATCTGTCGCTGCTTCAAAGTGGGTGTAACATTTTGATCATGCCTTCGTGTTTATCTTGTCAAGTAAGTCCTAGGAAAAACACCCCAATATTTCCATTAAATTGATAACAGAAATATTTATTTTGCTGCCTTGATTACTAAGCAAAATTGTGCATCTTAATGCTTCGTTGTACATGTGATGTTTGTTCTCGCTATGCGAACTTCAAAACCAAAAGAAAGGACATGAACACCAGAGTGTTGGTTCAGATCTTTAATTCCCACACCGAGAGGTCACGCACTGATCTGACCCCGAGGCATGCTCTGCTCTTGGGTGGTTTATAACCTTAGGACAGTTACCGGCTTCAGAACTGCACCATTTAGGGAATCGGCCCCGATAAATCGGCCCGTTCCTCGGATGAAGAGTAAACTTCAGAGGGGATGGTTGTAGAAGTGGGGAGTTTCGTTACAACAATTTAACGAGTCATTGAGGCGCATCCAGATCACTCTGGCCCGGCGGTAGCAGTGCACTCGTGTCCAGCAGCAGGTGGTTCAGGAGGAAGGGATGGGGAAAAGGTGGGTTCTGCAGCAAAAAGAAAGCGAAACAGTGAAAAATGAAAAGGTCCCCACCGAAGCAAACAACTCCCTTTATCAGGGGGAGGAGTAAGTCCAGGAGAGAAAAAAACAAAAGGTATTATAGAGGAAAGAGAAATGAGGAGAGTTGAAGTCAAAGGGCTGTGTCTACTTGCCCTGAGGTGACCAGTCAGCGAGCCAGAGACATGGACGGAGTAAGAGGTAGAAAGTGAAATGCTGGCCGGCTCCCCTTTCTGGAACTCCTTTCAGACATAATCAAGGAGGAGCGGGGTGCAGTGGAGAGGCGATAGAAGAGGTGTGGACGAAGTGCGGTCCGGACAGCAAGTGGGGCCCCTCTGAGGCATGTATATACCCTATCTTAGGGGGCAGATTGGTCATCTGACCAGAAGTGGTGGAACGGTAGTTCTCCATAATAAATAGGTAACCACTCCCCTATGCTAACGCTTCCTGCCGTGCCCGAGGTCATGTGGTAGGGGAGCAGTCCAGCCTAGTGGCATATCTGGTCTCTCAAAACATTCTTTCTTTTTTGGGGGTAAATATGTTTATTCTGTTGAATAAGTCTTTTGTCAGTGCCAAAGCACTGGTCTTCCAGCCATTTTTCAATTCAGGGTTATTTACACAAAAGGTATATACAATAACTGTTGAATACACAATTTGCAGTATGTAACACAATGAAATTCTGTAACCCAAAAGTTCCATAGCAATATGGTAACAGTAGTGTCATATAACTATATCAATATTAGTCAGATCAATGTGAGTATTTACATAGTATTTAGAATGTAAGCAGAAGTTATCTTCTGTATTCAGTTGGTAAAGTTGTAGTAAGTTTTAATGTTCAGTTGCAGCTAGGCAAGCGGTATATAAATGTCAGTTTGTTAGAAATATTCTAGTGTCACTCTAGTGTAGTTAGTTATGTGAATTAATGAATTATCTTGTTGGGGTGGGGTTGTTAATAATACACTGGACCAGCTGTGACCAGTGAAGCAGTGGGACCAATCACAGTGCATTTAGGTATTAAATTTTACATTTATATTTGGACTGTCTCTGTCATTGTATATGGTTGACTGGAAATAACAGATACAGATCGAATTTCAAAATGCCCTACCATAAACTGTAATAAATCAAATAAATTGTTGACTGGGGATATTGCTCTCTGGCGATAATGTCACTAGGAGGGGGGGGGGGGATAGAGCTACTGGTCAAGGTAGGCGTCATTTTATTTTGTTGATATTATATATATATTTAGAGAGAGGGGGAGAGAGACAGAGAGAGACAAAGAAAGAGAGACAGATACAAAAATCAGCTGAACAACTTACCTTTATCATTACTCCCTACAGTTGACCTTTCTAGATCTGTCATCGGCGTACCGGAAGTTGGTGTTAAGCTGAAGTAAATAAATAGATCTCTGTAGAAATCAATAAATCCAAAAAAAACAATGTTCAGTGGATGTATACAATTCCATTCAGAGGTATATTACAATTAAGTGGCAATTAAAACTACCACCCCTTACTGTTAGTGTTAGTGACGTCACTGATTACGATGCTGTAGCCAGTAGCCAATGAGGAAGGCAAACTATATCTGATATGGTAGGATGGCACTTAGGCCAAATAGACCAAAAATATTGGTTATCGTCCCCGCCCGTGCCTGAAAAATAACCCGCCCCTGATTTTGTTTGTTTAACTGTTAAAAATCCCTCAGGCTAGCATCAATTCATCTTTTGTATACATTTTTAAGTCATGGGTTTGACTCGCTGAGGGTTCAAACCCAGGAGTTTGAATCCCATGACCTACCAGAATGTGAGGTGGATGCTCAACTCATTCTGCCATCGTGTCTGCTTACATAACAATTTTTTTGTATAAATAAAGATAAAAACCGCCCGCCCAACACAAATTTTTATTTCAAAAGGACGATCACCAATTGGGGGGGGGGGGGGGGGGGGCTTACGTTGAAGTCACATAATTCGAAGAAACAACAAAAATGATTTGGTTCTACATATCCAACTTAGCTACTGGTGTATTTATTAAATATGTATCGCTGCGTGGAAAGAACATTAAGTCAAGTTAATATAGTCTGTCATACAAGCCTAGGATGTCCAGTATTTCGGTGAGCAACCAACATTATTTTGCATGTTTTCACTTCAAATATCTTGAAATTTAGCCATGTATATGCATATATTAAGTTGGGAGTAACTTGATATATATTTGATGCATTACGAAATATACAAGTATAAATTATACTATGTTATTATTATTCCTCCTTATGCGCTTTGGAGTCCCCCCCCCCCCCGCCCCCTTTAGAGGGGCGTTAATGTACGCGGGTGGTCCCACACAGGAGGAATTTGTGCATATATATGGATAGTGATAAGTCCCTTATCGCATGTAATAACCTCTGTAGTGCTTTGCACCCCCCCCCCCCCTGGGGAATTACCCAGCATGCTCCACTCATTTGCCCCCTGCGCGGGGCGTCAGACTCCACTCGCTCGGATTGTTTTATTTATAAATAATTGAGCTACTCCGAACTCAGATAAAGTAGATTATTTATAATGATCAACGTAATATATTTATTTTTTTAATATGGCACAAACTCAAAAACATCGGATTATACAACTGTAATATGATTTGATGGCAATTCAACAATTAAAGTGCACAGGTGTACCCTGCTTAGCGCCCCCCCTGTTTAGCGCTGCTTCACTATAGCGCTCTTTTATAGTAAATAAGTAAATACAGGGATACCCTGCTTAGCACCCCCCTGTTTAGTGCTGCTTCACTATAGCGCTCTTTTATAGTAAATAAGTAAATACAGGAATACCCTGCTTAGTGCTACCCTGTTTAGCGCTTCTTAACTATACGGCTCTTTTATAGTAAATTAGTAAATACAGGTATAGCCTGCTTAGCGCCCCCCCCCCCCCCCGTTTAGTTATGCCTCACTATAGCGCTCTTTTATAGTAAATAAGTAAATACAGGAATACCCTGCTTAGTGCTACCCTGTTTAGCGCTTCTACTATACGGCTCTTTTATAGTAAATTAGTAAATATGGGTATACCCTGCTTAGTGCTCCGCTATAGCGCTCTTTTATAGTAAATAAGTAAATACGGGTATACCCTGATTAGCATGCCCCTATTTAGCGCTGCTCCAATGTATCGCTCCTTTATAGTAAATAAGTAAATACAGGTATACCTTTTATCTAAGGTATACCCTGCTTAGCGCTCCCCTATTTAGCGCTGCTTCGCTATAGCGCTCTATATAATAAATAAGTAAATACACGTATAACCAGAGCAATACTTGGGAATCAAACCTGGGATATTTCCACTGCTCTCACACATGACACAGAGGGGATGTCTAACTATAACACAATTAACCAGTGAGGCTGATTTGCCGACTCATCCATTTTATTCACAATTCCTTCACATGATTGGTTGTTGGAGCTTTTACGTCCTGGAAACATCTAAGGGCATATCAGGACAGGTACCGACTCCTGGGTAGGTTGAGGAGTGCATCAGACAGCCTAGATGTTCTAATCTTTAGGATGCTATCCCCTGGTTCGAATCCCAATGACAATGTAGGCACAATGTCCCAATTTGACAAAAACACCCTCTTTTGAGTTCTACCGAGCCATCACCAGTCAAAATGCCATCATTTGCCATGACTCCTCACATTCCCATTCATTCACTAGTGTATTCATAATTAAAATGAGTTACGTAAATAACTGTCAACATCTATGTCCAGATCAGTGGCTCAGCGCTGACAAATATTATTCTGAAGAAAAGAGAATTTACCTAAAAACAAAACATTCTGACAAAAATAAAATATTTACCTAAACAAAAGATATACTAAAATGAATCTTTGACTGCAAACATCCGAACTATGGCTGATACCCTATACTTGACTTTTGCCAGAATGCATCGAATATGCCCCTTTAAATGACTATTCCTTGTTAATACAGTACATTATTTACTACATTAATAGTGCCTTGTCAGTTGCATGCTAATTAGATCCAATTGGTTAGATAAATCCATCCATGATCTTATTCCAGTTTTAACTTGTTATGTGACTTTTTCATATGTGTATAGAGACTGCCGGACTGTGTGAACCGTTTCCCGCACTCAACACATATATAAGGCCGCTCCCCTGAATGGGTAATCATGTGTCTCTTTAGAGTACCCACCTGATTGAAAGTTGCATGACATTGAGAACACTGGAATGGGTTCTCGCCACTATGGATCAGCATGTGCCGCTTGAGGCTACCAAGTTGACTAAATGCCTTTGAGCAGTCGGGACATGGATGGGGCTTTACTCTGGAATGCTTCAATATGTGAACCTTCATGCTACAAGCGGAAGCAAATTTCATACCACATTCGGAACATTCAAATGGCTTTTCTCCAGTGTGGGTCCTCATGTGGAGGGCCAACCGGTGTTTATTTGGAAATGCTTTTTTGCACTGGGAACACGTATGAGGCTTTTCACCAGTGTGAGTCTTCATGTGTCTTATTAAGCTCGCTTTTACAGTAAATCTCAAACCACACTCAGAACATTTACACTGTTTTTCACCAGTGTGAGTTTTCATGTGGTATTTTAATTGATATAACTGAATAAACCGCTTTCCACATTCTGAACAAACATGTGGTTTCTGCCCTCGATGGTTGAACATATGGTACTCTAATTGCTTAGCTAGAATAAATCCTTTTCCGCATACAGTACAAAGAAAAGCCTTTTCACCTGTATGCGTTTTAACATGGTTTTTAAGAACAACTCCTGAAGCGAATCCTTTACTGCAAATATCACATATATGGTGCTTTTTATCAGAATGTGTCTCCATGTGTTGCTTTAAATGATCAGACTTTTTAAATCCTTTATCACATTTATTACAGCGAAATGGTCTTTCACCAGTATGATTCATCTTATGAGCTATTAAACCTGATTTTTGATTAAATCCCTTATTGCACTCAGAACACACAAACGGTAGCTCTCCTGTGTGAATTCTCATATGTATCTTAAGGTTTGCTGATTGAGAAAATTCTTTATTGCAAACAGAACATATATTAGAAGAAGCTGGCTTGGTATGGATCTTTATGTGTGTTTCGAGGGTAACCTTGGAGCTTAATAGCTTACCACAATATGAACAGAGGTGGGACTTTTGACAGGATGCTATATGTTGTGCCAGACTGTGTGATGTATGTAACACAGCCTTGCACTCAGAACAAACATACTTGTTTTCTCTGTTATAGGTTGACATGCGAGTGTTGACTTTACGCACAGTAGTAAATTTCTTCTCACATTTTGAGCCAATGTGTGTTTTTTCACCTTTATGCATAACGATGTGTTCTTTCTGCTTTTTCCCAGTAGCAAACACCCTGCCACAAATAGGACACACTAGTGAATTTCCAAATCTTCCCTTGTGCATCTTCATATGATCCATGAGAAAATGTTCCTTCTTAACAAAATGCTCATTACAGTACAAACATTTGTACGGCTTCCCACCATCATGGGTTTTCAAGTGATCGATCAAAGTTGACGACTGACTGAATCCATTTCCACAATCACAACACACATATGGTGTTACTTCACTATGGCACCTCATATGAAGCTTTAAGACATCAAACCTGTTGAGTACTGTATGACATTCTGAACACACATGTAGTTTTCTTTTCCCATGTGTCTGCATATGTATCTCCAGTGATGACATTTGATTAAATGCCTTTCTACAGTCGGTACACTCAAATATTGTATCACTTGTGTGAGGTGCCACGTCTTTCTTTGGTAAACTTGCTGAGTCACTCTCGGTGTAGTTACAAATGGGTTGATTCGTGTTGATTTCATCACTTTCAGTCTGAAATAAACCAGATACAAACCTCATGAGCTACACAGTCTAAACTAGCTTTTATCTTATCTTGGCATAAGATGTGAAGAAACTGTATTTTCATATCTGCATAGTAGCCTAATGTAACAAGAGAATTCTGATATAATGGACCATTTGTATCTTAGTATTCCATATTGAACATTGTCAGATGATGCACACATTGCGAGATCAAATAAAAGCAATTCTAACCCACCATCAATTCATCATTCTATATTATTCTTCTCTCAAATTATTAAAGAGGACACTTGAATTTAAATCAAATATATCCAGATTACCTCTAACTGTTATTGGAAGAAATTTATTAAAATAAATCTTTTACTTTTTTGTGTTGACTTAAAAATCTAACCACCTGATTTTAATATGCATTTTTTACATGAATATACACTTAATCTTTTTTAGTAGATCGTGAGATTCGAACCCACGGGTTCAAACTATGGTGGAGTCAAATCAATGGCTTAAACATTGATGCTCATCGCTTCCTAGCCAGGCGTTTGGCATTATCAGGATAGAGCAAGAACTGGTTGTCTCAGTGTCAGGATAAGGTGACTGAGTGGGATATCAGGTCATGGTGTTGGTGGCCTGGTCTCCCAATGGGGCACACTATAAATTTGCCATGAGTGTGCACCGTCACAAGTGGGTACCCATCTTGATATGACCTTAGATGTTGCAAACTCCAACAGCCAACCAATCAAAACTTCATCTTAAACAAAAGATTTAAATTCCAGAATTATTAACTTCATTCCATTTAACGTAACTAAGAATAGTCATAGGATACCAGAAATGCTGGTCCTGGACAAATCAATCCCCACTTGCTGGGTTGGAGCTCAAATAGCCCATTCTGTAACGTCTTAGAAGGAAGGGCTGGGTGGAATTGCCGAGGTTACATAAGCTTCAAATTGACTATTATTGAAAGTAGGCTGTGTGATATTTTCCTTCGGGACCTCTATTCCAGTGAATTGTTTCTTCATAACCCTCCTCTAGAATTAGTGATCCATAATAAAGTAGGAACAGCTTAGAAGAGTCGTTAGGGCTGAATGATCATAATATTTATAGTCACAAGTGTCTCTCAGTTATAACTGGAACCTCATTAACTCACAATGTGTAGGTTTAAAATATACAAACAATGAAGTCATAATCAATCATGATAATTATGAATAAGTAAAGTTATGTTGATCTTGATGTGTACTGCCCCATCAAGTTAAAAACAAATAATTGCAAAAGATTTATATATCAGCCCCAGCGGGAGCTAGAAATACAGGACCAAGCAAGAAAACATGAATAAAGAACCACTACTGTCTTAATTTTTACACCGTGTCGACGAGGGATGACAGAAATTCATCAGTCCGAATCCCATTCTTATATAACCTTAGATATCACCAGCACATAACACCCAAACAAACAGAAAAGCAAGGAGTGATTGTGGGGAGAGAAAAGGGGAATTGGTGGCATGGGTGATTATCCAGTCACAACAAGGATAGTGGAATGCTCTCCAGGATCGTCTGTACTGACTGATCAGCGGAATGGAGCTAAGTTAGTGCTAGGAGAGTAGTGGATGAAATGTGACTTCCGGGAATTTTCCGCGATTCCCTGACAATGCCAAGCCTATGGGAGCCATGCCAGCATGTCGTCTACATGCTCACTTGCGACCTGTATATTGTCCACAACATAGACTATATTCTCCATAGTGCTGTGTGTGCCGTGGTGCCAAAGGAACTGCACCTGTGGTGTTATCTGTGGCGGAGTGGTTAGAGTGAGTTTTTTTTCTAGGTCAGCATCCTAATCTGAAACCAGACAGGATGGCCGAATGAGTTAGAGCGTCTGTCTCCCGTGTTGGTAGACCGTGGAATCGTGGGTTTGAGCCCTGGTCGAGTCAAACCAATGACTTAAAGATTTATACTTGTCGCTTCCTGGGCAGGGGCTCGGCATTACTAGGATAGGGCAAGGACTGGTTGGCTCAGTGTCAGGATAATGTGACTGAATGGGATATCAGGTCATGGTGCTGGTGGCCTGGTCTCCCAGTGGGGCAGCACTATAAAGTCACCATGAGTGCACAGTCACAAGTTAGTACCCGTCCTGATATGACTTTAGATGTTGCTAGGACATAAAACAACAAACAAACAATCCTAATCTGAAGGTCAGTTGTTCGACTCCCCATGCCATCACCTATGCCAATTTGGATTTCCACCGCTATACATAACCTACAGCGTCATTAAAGGACAGTTGCTCTCATACAATGTGTATGTGGTGTGGGAGGATAAAAATCCCTTGTGTCGGTAAAAGTGTAAGCTGAGGCTTTCTATCAACTAACTGTTTAATGGTGAAAACAAGTCTATTCAGACTTATCCATGATAGGCAGTATAAATCTTCAAGAAAAAAACCCCAAAATCGGCAACTTCTACTTTTACAATTCCAACTATTTCACAACTTTTTGAAAGCAGGTACTTACGTTAGAGTGGCCTTCAGGAGCCGTCTTCTGAAACTCATTGTTGGATGTGGGAGAAGGGTCCGGACCCCTATCCAGATGGCTGGAAGTGTCATTAAAAGTCTAGATTATCAACTTTTTTGTCCATAATTTTAAGCGCTTATGGCCTGGTATCGGGGCTTGAGTTGTCCGGGTCTCTGAATAGTGGATACACTGAAGTGAAGACAAGGTCGATACACATTCCACAATGTGTATCGACTAATAATTCTTTCTTACACTTATATTAGGATAAGAAAGCATTAGTTTCAAACCGTGAATTTGAACAGTAAATACAATATAATGTGCAACGGCCCACAACAATGGTCAACAATTATACGTATGGAAGGGGTCGGGGGGGGGGGGTGGAATGCAATATCGCCATTAATGGATGGGGGAAATCATCAGGCTTTGCAACGAATACTAGAGAAAATTCCCTATCAATAGAATTTAGGCAATAATGTTTTTGTTTTGTTGGAGCTTTGCATCCTGCCAACATCTAAAGCCATATCAGGATGGATATCGACTTGTGACTGAGCATTCCTTGCGACTAAATATTATGAGTCTGATATTATATAGGGCTCCCTCATTGGGAGACCAGGCAGCCAGCACCCATTGAGTCACATTATCCTGACACTGAGCTAAAGTCCTTTGCCCTATCCTAGTAATGCCGAGCACCAGGCTAGGTAGCGACAAGCATCAATTTTGTAAGTCATTGTTTTGACTCAACTGAGATTTGAACTCCTGACCTTCACATGGGAATCCTACACTCTACCGATTCGGCCAGCTTATCCAGTGACAAAAATAAGGGACAAATAGTTTTGCGCCTGTCTGGAAATGTTCTTGCCAGTGTGAAACCTCTATTTGCTCCGCGAGAGAGTGCCGCTGGTAACTTGCAAAAGCCAGCAGCACTTCAACACTTTTGCAGGCAGCTTTCATGAAATGTCAGAAAGAGAGGGCACCCTCATCTCCGGTTCAAGGATACCATCAAGAGAAACCTGAAGCTGAGAGACATTAAGATCGACTCATGGACATCACTCTCACAGCAGAGCGCTAAATGGAGAGCGGCAGTCAAGTAGTGAAAGCAGTCAGTGTCGCATCGCGACCGACAGCATGATGATGATGATGATGACAATGATCTGACAATCATAAAGAGATGCAAACTGTTTTCGTGATGACATTTCATGGACCCTAAGTTGACGTACCAAATACAATACATGTCACTTTCATTTCTTATGAAATTTGTTCACATGTGAATTGAGACTGCTGGACTGCCTAAACACTTTGTCACATTCAACACAAATATATGGCTTCTCATCCAAGTGGATAGGCCTGTGTCTTTTTAGGCTATCCATCTGATTGAAATCTGCATCACATTCAGTACATTTAAACGGTTTCTCACCGGTGTGGATTCGCATATGTCGCTTGAGTCTACCGATTTGACTAAATGTCTTTGAGCATTCATGACAGGAATAAGACTTCTTTTTGTGCTGATTTACCATGTGCACCTTATTGTGGATCGTCCTGTGAGCAGAACAGACAAATTTCATACTACATTTTGTACATTCAAATGGCTTTTCTCCTGTGTGGGTCCTCAGGTGTATGATTACATTTTGCTTATTTGAAAATGCTTTATCGCACTGGGAACATGCATGAGGCTTTTCACCAGTGTGTCTTAATAAACTTCCCTTTACAGAAAATTTCAAACCACACTCGGAACATTTACATGGCTTTTCACCGGTGTGAGTTCTCATGTGGCACTTTAATCGATATATCTGAATAAACCGCTTTCCACATTCTGAACAGGCATGTGGTTTCTGCCATCGATGATTGAACATATGGTACTCTAGTTGCTTAGCTAAAGTAAATCCTTTTCCACATACACTACACAGAAAAGACTTTACACTCAAATGTGTTTTAATGTGATTTTTAAGAACAAATGCTGAAACAAATCCTTTGTTGCAAATATCACATACATTGGTCTTTTTGTTAGAATGTGTCTCCATGTGCCGCTTTAAATGATCAGACTTTTTAAATCCTTTAGCACATTTATTACAGCGAAATGGTCTTTCACCAGTGTGCTTCATCTTATGAGCTATTAAACCTGATTTTTGATTAAATCCCTTATTGCATTCATAACATACAAATGGTAGCTCTCTTGTGTGAGTTCTCATGTGTGTCTGGAGATAGGTTAATCGAGAAAATCCTTTATTACAAACAGAACAAATAAGACAAGAAGCTAGCTTGGTATGGATCTTCATGTGCGTTTCTAGGGTAACCTTAGAACCTAATAGTTTACCACAATGTGAACAGAGGCGAGACTTTTGACAGGATGCGCGATGTTGTGCAAGGCTGTATGATGTACCTAATACAGACTTACACTCGGAGCAAACATATTTGTTTTCTCCGTTATGCCTTTTTGACATGTGAGTGCTCAGGTTACGCATGATAATAAATTGTTTCTGACACTTAGAGCAGCTATATGGTTTCCGTCTTTTATGTGTAATGACATGTTCTTTCTGCTTTTTCACAGTAGCAAACACCCTGCCACAAGTAACACACACAATTGACCCACACATCTTCCAATGTGCATTTTCAAATAATCCATGAGAAAATGTTCCTTTTTAACGAAATGTTCATTACAGTATGAACATTTGTATCCTTTCTCACCTTCGTGTCAGTTGTCAGCTTTGAATGTCCAAATGGACATTCAAAGCTGACAACTGGCTGAATCCACTTCCACATTCGCAACACACATATGGTGTTTTTTCACCAGTATGGCACCTCATATGAAGCTTTAAGACGTCAGGACTTTTGTATACTTCATGACATTCTGAACACACATGCAACTTTTGTTCCCCATGTATTCGCATATGCATCTGTTGCGATGATATACTATCATTTGTTTCAGGTCCCACATCCTTCTTTGCATTATTTTCTAAGCCACCCTCAGTGCATTCACAAATGAGCGGCTTGGTGCAGTGGACATTCCTTCCAGTCTGAAAAGAAAACCAGATACAAACCAAATGAGCTACATATTCGGTCCCTTATATTAATGAAGCATTATGATGATATGGCTCATTATTAACCAGTCATATTACATTGTCCTTGGAAATAAACTTTGGTAAAAGTTTGCAGTCCAATAGTCACTAGGCAATTCCTAATTAATATTCCAGAGTATGTCTAAAGAAACTGATTGACTTTCATTATTGGACAAATATTCTAAACTTTGATCTGATTTTTAGTACTCTTGAAACAAACTTAAATTACTAAGAATACTTAAGAGGTAAGTGGAGAGGAGGAAGCCTCAGTCATGTCATCTATGATCCGTAGTAGGGCAGGGCAATTATTTCTTTTTTGACGGGGGTGGAGTGTGGTGGAAAATATGCAGTTATTAATAAAGGAGAGGTTAATTTGAGTTATTGGTCCCAGATATTGCATTAAAGCGGTATACTTCGAGGTTTTGAGTTTCTGCCATTTTTTAAAGAGAAAGGTATGTAGGTTGATTGTTATAATCGACTTTACTTTAGTTTGAAGTAACTTTTATTAGAAATGGTTAATTTTATTTGAGATATTTGAAGTGAAAAGTGAAAACATGCTAAATTAATTTTGGCATGCACATCAAAATTCTAACACCGTAGACTTGGGCAGTAACGGGTGCTGTTAAATAGTTAATAAGTGCCCCAGTATCTATGTTGGATATGTATGATAAAATCTAGATATTGCTTCTGAAGATAACATTATTGACAAATGAACTATGACTCTTGATGGGAAGTACGGACGAACTAGAGATATCTAACACCAAATATCCCAACCATCCCAATTTAAATGTACATTACTACTAGATAAATGAGGTACTTACAACTGTAGGATCTTGAGCAGCCATCTTCTTCAAGCTAGTCTTGTCTGGAGGAGAATAGTTTGGTCCTTTATCCACAAGGCTGGACGTGTCATTGGAAATTCAGCTAAATCCAAATTGTCAACTTTCTCATCCGTAACTTTATGCGCTTAATATCAGGCTTGCGCTGCAAAGGCGTCTGGGATGAGGATCCACTGAAGCGAAGGGGAGGCTGATACTGGTACACATTCCAGAGGCAAGCGGATTTAAAACCTAATATTACGGGGATAAGGCCTACATAGTCTTTTTGAGTAGTAAAGGCTTACAATTCACTTGTATTTCAATACATAGCAAATATAGATGAAGATAAATCACAAAAGAGGAACATTAAACATTGACCAACCCAAAATCAGTTGTTATCACCGTAGGAAATGTGTTATGAATGAGATTTATAACACTTAAAAGATCAGGTTCACCTGATTTTAACATCTTTCTTTTGTTTACATGAGTATTTTCTATATATTCTTTCAGCAATATATTGGAATTCTATAACTATTAACTGTGGTATTGCACTTGGAACTACTAAGAATTGCTCTAAGAGCCTGGGATGAAAGTGGTGTTAGAGGGGGGAAAAGCGGAAATTAGTTAGTGGTCATTTGTAATGACAGGGAGATGGGTGATAATAGTCACAAAATGACAGCAAAACGCTCTCGAAGCATCGTTTGGTCAGATATAGGCATGATCTAAAAACTATGGTTGGAGAGTATGGTACGAAACCTGACTTCCAGGAATTTCCTGCAAATCCCTGACATGGGGAATTTCCATATTTTCGCGGAAAACCATTACTTGCTTCCCCCCCCCCCTTTTTTAAATTCGTTTAGGTTCATTCAGTGTTAAAGGCAAATGTTGTACAAGTAAATAAAAAAAAATTTAAATCTGAATATCTGAGTAAGATAGAACCTTTCTGGCTTTTGTGTTATTCTGCATTTTACTAGCATTGTGCGATTAACCTTAATTAACCGCCCAGTTTAAGGATTTTTTTTGAATGACTGTCGGTACACTCAAACAGCTTCTCCCATATGTGAGTCCTCACATGCTTATAGCGGAATGATTTATTACAGAATGAAACCAGGCAGAGGAGGAATGGTGCATTGGTTAAGGGTGTTTAGATGGCGTTAGTTAAGTGCAGTCACGTTGGGGTGTTCTGGTACAATGCGTTCTGACTGGTGAGTGCAATTAATGCTTAGTATGCCTACAGGCAATGTCACTGTCATATGCCATATGGGTGACCTCTAATTCATGGGTAGCATCTGCTTATACAGTACAACCCCGTTAAACCAAATGATCGGTTAATCCAAACTTTTTTCGGCAGCCCGGCAAAATACTACCATTTATCATATAAAAATGTTGGTTAAACCAAAGTCGGTTAATCCAAACAAAATTGTCGGCCCCAGGCCATTTCGGGTACAGTTAAACCAAACTTTCATGTGGTTTTAAGGTCATCTGAGACTTTTTTATATGATAAATGGTAGTATTTTGCCAAGTCGCCGAAAAAAAGTTTGGATTAACCGATCGTTTGATTTAACAGAGGTTGGTTTAATGGGGTTAAACTGTATATACATAAAAACCAATAATCATAGTGTCCACATACATTGTACATTCATAATGCACCCCGTTTTTGCCAAAGCCAAGTCAAAGTCAAAGCTCGGTTAAACCAATGATCGGTTAATCCAAACAAATTTCTAGGGTCCCTTCAAGTTTGGTTCAACGGGGTTATACTGTATAATGGTTAGGTGATTAGTTGCTAGTTACAAAAAAATAACTATTGTAGTAGTCTGTACTGACCTCTCAGGTAAGGAGCCAGATAGCAGGTAGGCGGGGATAGGGTGATTGCATCAGGGAGCTTAAATAGTCTAGCGATTCGGATGCAATCCCCGGAATGGCAAGAAGTGTGGGTTCGAATCCTGCTATAGGCGCAAGTTCACATTTTCACCATTCCCCCCCATGACACTATTATATCAATCGGAAACTAAAAGATAAACGCAAAATAGATGACACAGACACACACGCTAACTGGTTTACACACTCGCTTTATTGGTAGAGTATTATTGAGACAGATAATATTAATAACCGAAACCATCATAAGTTGACTACACCGATTATTTACTGGATCAGAGCGAACCCTTACCAAATAAAACCCACTGCTCTGGTCTTCAGGCACTAGTCCTGTTACAGGTTGCATGGCAACAAGCAAGTTGGTTGAAGGTTGTTGTTCTGTGCTCTTTTTTTGTTTGTTTGTTGTTGTTTTACGTCCTAACAACATCTAAGGTCATATCAAGACGGGTACCGACTTGTGACAGTGCGTGCTCATGGCGACTTTATAGTGCTGCTCCACTGGAAGATCAGGCCGCCAGCACCATGACCTGATATCCCACTCAGTCACATTATCCTGACACTGTTTGTTGTTTGTTGTTGTTTTACATCCTAGCAACATGTAAGGTCATACCAGGACGCGTCCTGACACTGAGTTAGAGCGTCCGTCTCCCGTGTTTGTAGATCGTGGGGTAGTGGGTTCGAACCCTGGTCGAGTCAAACCAATGACTTAAAAATTAATACTTGTCGCTTCCAAGCCTGGCGCTCGGCATTATTAGGATAGGACAAGGACTGGTTGGCTCAGTGTCAGGATAATGTGAATGAGTGGGATATCAGGTCATGGTGTTGGTGGCCTGGTCTTCCAATGGGACAGCAGTATCAAGTCGCCATGACTGCGCACTGTCACAAGTCGGTACCCGTCCTGATATGACCTTAGATGTTGCTAGGATGTAAAACAACAAACACATGACTGGGATTCCTCCAACAGCGCATGCTTCACGTGTGGCAGGTTGGGTGATTCAAACCATGGTCGAGTCAAACCAATATTGGTCTTTAAAATGTATTCTTTCCGCTACCCAGTCTGGCACTCTGCATTTCAACAACAGAGCAATGAGTGGTGGAATGAGAAAAAGCAACAGTGCCAGCGATTGAAATTTCCGGCCATTTAATCAACAAATGTAATAAAAATAAAACATTTTAGCTAAACACTCTTTAGCCATTTGAGCCATAAGGCTGGTGACTAAAGTTGATCTTTTATTATTTTAGTTTCACATTGAATGGAACTAATGATAGGTATTATCACGAGGGAAGGTCATTATCCTGTGCACCAACCAATGTTTCAATGGTTTATGTGTGGTACTAAGAAGCACGGTTAGTGAATGACTTACCTTTCAGGCATTTCTAGCGCAGTCTTTTCACCCGCCTTCACATTTCCTTCAGGAGGCAATGGATCGCTTCTGGAGCTGAGATTGAACACAAGATCGTATTATCAGCGGCGTAGCTAGACCTTTAACGATGTGTACTCCTAATTTCGGCAGGGGGTTTAGGGGGCTGCTTAAGCTTAAGCTGGCGGATTTTACACATTTTAGACTTGAGTGTTCGACACTCCGGACTACTACATGCCTCCTCTCTCTCTCTCTCTCTCTCTCTCTCTCTCTCTCTCTCTCTCTCTCTCTTTTTATATATATATATATATATATATTATTTTTTTTTTTTTTTTTGTTGTTGACAAAACGATATGGACGTTTTGGCATACGTGCGTACGCCTAGCTACGCCCCTGATTATGTTGTTCAGTCTTTTGATGTGAATCATTCTAGTATAAGAATGCATACAACTATCTTTCTAAGAGGAGGATGCTTACGATATAAAAGATTGTTACACTAAGTTAAAACATTATGGTGCGGAGAAATGTTCTGATAACATACACACACATATATACATACATTAATTTACTTATAGTATTTTTACCTATTTTTAGACGACATTTGTCATTGCTGCATTCTCATTGGTGTGTGTGTGTCTGTCAGTGAGTGTTTATGTGTGTCAGAGTAAGTGAGTGACTCAATGAGTGAGTCAGTGAGTGAGTTAGTGAGTTATAAGGGGCTTGAGGGTTTTAGGTGTTTTTTTACAACCCAGGATTACCTGCATATAATGGTAAAGCAGCTGTCACACATCACTGGATTGAGCAACGGACAGAATTGTCTAGTCCGGTGGTGTTTGGGCGTGATAAGTATCAAAATGTATTAAAATGTGTCAAAATGTTGCGATATCGGGTCAAAGGCCGCTGGACAAACGGACCGGTTAACCAATGGACGGCAAGCAGACTAAACGGACTCAAACCGGACAAGAACCATAGATGTCAATCCGGCGGCATCTGTTTCAAGTTTTGTGCATTTTCAAAACTTGTACCGGATCGGGCCGGATATCAACGGATATGCAACGGACACAAACCGGACTTTGCCGGATATCAACGGACTTTGTTTGGTTTCTTTCCGTTTCCCCAATCCGGTGATGTGCAACAGCCGCTTTAGACACTGACTGAAACCAGCCCTGTTATTGACGCACATATGTTAATGTGCGTCAGAATTAGCAAACAGTCTCATCTCATAAAGAGATTAAATATGTTTACTTATGTGTTTGTTTGTTGTCGCTTGCAACAGTGCACACTCATGACAACTTGATAGTGCTGTTCCACTGGGAGACTGGATGCCAGCAGCATGATTCAATATTCCCACACCAAGTCACATTATCCTGATACTGATCCATATTCTATTTGTTTGTCAGTTTGTGTGTTGGGGTTTTACATCCTGGCAACATCTACAGGCATATCAGGAAGGGTACCGACTTGTATCAGTGTGCACTAATGGCGACTTTATAGTGCTGCGCTGCTGGGAGACTAGGCCACCAATTTCCCACTCATTCTGATTATCCTGGTACTGAGCTAACCAGTCCCTGCACTATGCTAGTAATGCCAAGCGACAGGCTAGGTAGCGACAAATATCAATTTTGTAAGTCACTGTGTAAAATATTCTGATAAAACGCATTGGTGGGGGAATGCAAATGGTATATTATGGTAAAAGGTATATAGTGCCAGGTGCATGAATGTATTTATGTAGTTGCTGGTGATACTTTACTCATGGTCAATAGTCATTGTGTGTTATGCAGATAGTGCGAAAGAGGCACTAGGAGATAGTGTGTAAGGGGCACTTGGAGCTCCACCCACTACCCCTTAACCCCTCTGTTAGTAACGGATCACCACACACTCAGCTCAGGCAGGTGGTGGCCAAGGGGGCCCCACCGCATGGTGGTGGTGGGTAGATCACGGTAGCCATGGTGACACAGGAATGCTTGATGTTCATTGGTGGAACTGTAAATACTTGATTCTCATTGGAGAACATGGTCAGGTGGTATGCCATACCAGATCCATATACCACTATAAATAATAAACCTGAGGCCATTGTCTCTCTCTCTACTTTCATTCTTTATACTCTTCTTTTCTCTTCTTGCCTGTATTGATTTCATTATAGTCTTCCTACACAAACACAGATTCCAGCCGTGGACTTTACAATTGGTTTGGCTCGGCCAGGATTCAACTCCCTAGATTCTGCACTTTTACTGATTCAACCATCGCGTCCAGTGTCAAGTACTAAACTATGTAGCGACAAGTACTAATTTTTAAAGTCATTAGTCTGACTAGTTTGAGGTTCAAACCGATGACCTCTGACATGGGAAACCAGCCAGGGCTTTCACCAATTCGGATATCTTATCTGGGCCGCGTTCAGATTCCGTCTCGGTGGCGCCTCGGCGACGGGCATGACGTCATGCCAGTCTGAACGGCAAAAGCAGTTGGTTGTCTCGAAAATGGCCGCCCACCCCCCCATAGGCAGCGGCCATTTGCAATGGGAAAGCTGTGCTGTGATAGGCTGAAACCACTGGATACGGTGGCCATTTTCGAGGCACTTTTTGACTCCTATCTGAAAAGGGAGGCGTCGCCGAGACGTCGCCACGACAGACCCTGAACGCAAATAGGCCAAAAAGCGTCGCCGAGACGTACCCTGAACGCGGCCCTGGTATCTTTATTGGAGTGTTTAAGACCTGATTCATGCATGATCGAGAACGAGCCTTCAACAATTTGTTCACAGCTAAATGGCATTCTGAATATGAAATTTAATTACAGGAGAGGGGTGATGGGGGTGGACGCGGTAGTACATTTTGGTCACTGCCACTGGAACTAACCAATACACAGGTAATAAACACCAAAATAGCATTTAATTCATTGCATTGAATAAGATTTTGTTTTGCCAACATGATTCAGTGTTTCCTTAAAATAAACCAAAACACGTTGTTAGGTTTTATCCTCCTTAGATACTGGTGCACTTATCAAGCATTTCTTGGTGCATAGAAGGGCATATTAAGTCAATTTAATAGAACATTGTTACTACTGATGTGCATGCCAAAACTAATGTTGCATGTTTTCACTTCAAATATCTCCAAAGTTAGCCATTTATAATCAAAGTTACCTCGAAACTAAAGTAATCAGGCATGTGATTGGGTGCAGGAAAAAAACCTGAATTTTTGTTAGGCTATCGTGGGGACACACAGCATCCCACTGAGTTGCGAGAGGGATGCAAATAGTGTATTTCAGAGGTGTTTCAGCGGCCAGGGAAAAAAACGGAATTAAAAAATCCCACAGAATTCTGGTTTCAGCGGCCAGAAAAAAAACGCAGAAATCACATGCCTGAGTAATGTAGATTATAATGATTAACCTAATACATTTATCTCAAAATATGCCAGAAACTCAAAACCATCAGAGTATGCAACTTTAAAGTTGCATCATTCGATGGAAGCATCGAAATCAGACACAGACTGAAGACAAGAGAACCACCAGTACCATTCTTCGGGGTTGCCTTCGAATTCTAGTGGCGAGTAGATGTCAGTAGTGTCGCTTTCGACATCCATGTCCAGATCTGGAGTGTTGTAGCCATGGATGTCTTCAGCGGTGTCTGTATTGCATGCAGCTCTATCGCCAACAGTGGCATCAAGCCGGTTCATCAACACGAAACATGGCGCCAAATTGTGTAGCAAAACAGCTTTGTTTGCAGCGTTGCCTTCAACATCTAGATTAAACAGCTCAGGAGACCTGTGTTGGAACAAGAACCGAATACTTTTCAAATAAGCCACCAATGGGTTGTCTTTTTATTTTTGGAAGGGGGCGGAGAGGGGGGGGGGGGGGGGGGGGGGGGAGAATCAGTTTATTCATCAGAACATACAGTATTTTTAGTGCTTAGGCACTGGTCTTCCGGCCATGTACATTACATTGTAGATAGTTGTCTAGTCTTTCTCTCTCTGCTAACTCCCTTCGATAATAATTTTACGTCTTTGTTTATCGTTTCCAAGAAAGATTCGTTGGGAGACATCCCCATAATTTAACGTCACCGAAAAGCATATTCATAGGCCAGTCAGTAGGTTTCACATGTATAGCTAGTTAGTGTGGTTCTACTACCATATCTTGTAAATTAGAAAATTCCACCAATTTTGCTTAGGAACGAAAACGAATCAGTGATTTATTGTGATAGGCAAATAAAACAACTTCTTTTTACCCAATTCTCACTTCTTCGTCCCCATTGTAGAGAAAATTAAATGTTGACTACTGCCAGTACTGGTCAGAGTAAACTATATGTTGTTTGTATCCACGCAGTGAGGTTGTTAGGCATATCAATGGATTGTACTAGTCATCTAATAAACAATTTAATAAACAAGTTTCTTTTACCTCTCTTCCTTTAGTTGTGAAAATGATTCCGTTTCAGTTGCCCCACTGTCAAAACCGTGGTCGTCTTCATCTTCTCCATCAGTAGACCTAGAGTGAAGCAAGCAACATATAATAACTACTTGTATAATCTGATTGTTTTGAGCTTCTGACATATTTTTAAAAGAAATATATTATATTGATTGTTATAACCTACCTAATTTTACTTTGAAGTTACTTTAATTATGACTGGCTAATTTTGGAGATATTTGAGTTGAAAACATGCGAAATTAAATTAGGCATGCATATTGAACTGCTGGCCACCATAGGCTTCAGTAGTAACAGATCCTATTAAATTGGAGATATTTTAACTTAAGTGGAAGCATGTAAAATGAATTTTGCCATGCACATCAAAATGCTGACAAAATAGGCTTCAGCAGGAACAGGTTATAATATCAAAGTGACTTAGTATTCCTTTACATATGGCAAAAAAAAGGCTTAATAATTGCACCAGGATCCAAGTTCGATATATAGAATCAAATTGAGGTAAGTGTTTTGTTTTCGAAAATGTTTTCATTCGACTATACGCCCCTACAGCTTTAAAAGATGAACAATTCATATACAAAATCGCTGGTATAACGGTTATTCTCGGAAACTGTATTATGGTATGTTAGCAATACTACATGTATTTAATCTATCCCACAAAATGTAGGCAAAATATGCTTATAATTTATGATGTTGTGCTAAAGTTAGAATTTGCATGTTGACACCATACATCTACACAAACATTTTTCACCTTTTTTTTGTGTAAGACAATCTTTTTTGCTTAATTGTAATCCCTAAAACCTTGTTTGAATTAGTTAAGGGCTAAAATGTTATGGATGGACATTACACTGTTAATTTTAATGTTCTTGTCAATGTGGATGAAATCAAAATCAAAAAGGTGATTTTTTTTTCAACTCAGAAATGTGCACATGTAAACCTTTATAATTATGAACATGGATGCTGCTATTATTTGGAATGTTTTCTGTTACAATTTGGAATGTTTTCACTTTAGGTTTCCATGTCACAAAAGTGGTGCACGGTTTCTGAGAACGACCCATATTGACAATACCATTTTCACGGAAACCCACCCCTATTAAGCATAGGTTTGTTTGTTTGTTTGTTTGTTGTTTTATGCCCTAGCAACATCTAAGGTCATATTAGGACGGGTACCGACTTGTGACAGTGCGCACTCATGGTGACTTTATAGTGCTGCCCCACTGGAAGACACAGCCACCAGCACAATGACCTGATATCCCTGATATCCCACTCAGTCACATTATCCTGACATTGCGCCAAGCAGTCCTTGTCCTATCCTAATAATGCCGAGCGCCAGGCTAGGAAGCGACAAGTATCAATTCTTATGTCATTGGTTTGACCCAACTAGGGTTTGAACCCACGATCTACCAACACAGGAGACGGATGCTCTAACTCATTCGGCCATCCTGCCTGGTCACCAAGAATAGGAGAGGGAGGACCAAAACTGGCCAGCCACCGACCAACGCTGGCCATTACCCTAACACTGGCTGGCCGCTGATCCAACACCAGCCATGACTAAAAGTAGGTACCCCAAACACAGGCTGATTACTTGTTGAAAATGCCAAATTCTGTCAAAAGATGCTCCACTTCAACACCCTGGCAAAACAAACCACAAAGGGTTTTTACAAATTTATTACAGCAGAAACAACCTTTGTTCTCTTACCTTTAACCTGGTCTTAGATTCATTTTATTATTCAAATAAATAAGCCTGATATAGGTAAATAAAAACTACTACCAACTCCCAGTTTTCACTTTCAATCCATGGTATCCCTAGTAGAATTAACCTAGTGTACATCCAATTTGTGCAACAATGACATTTGTTGATCAAAGTACCCAGGAAAAAGGTACTAATACCCCTAGATAGGTGAGATTCTGAGCTTTCCATTCATATAAAACTGTATATGTTTTAATTTTAGAGAACATGCACAAAAAATGATTGAAATTTGAAGTTACGAAAATTTCCATTTTAAGTGCTATTTTCTACTGAAAATATCATTTTAAAACCCTTAAAAGTTGGTATTCAATTAAAGAGAATTTAATTTGCTGTCCAATCATAAGTACCAGCGGTCATGCGAACCTATGGCGCTCATGCGCACGGCGATTTAATGACTAAAAATTGGGGGGTATTTTTTGTTTGTTTTTTTGTACATTAGTAGTTTAAGCAGAACTGGTCTTCCTTATTCCACTGCTCATTGCCCTAGTTTTAATTTTGGGAGCTATAAAAAGTGCTATCTTTTTAGCTTTGAGCAGGACTGATAGAGTAACAACCTAAAAACGTCCATATCTTCCTTAAAGTTGCATAGTCCGATGGTTTTGAGTTTCTCTAATTTTCTGAGATAAGCATATTAGGTTGATCATTATAATCTACCTCAGTTTAGTTTGAAGTAACTTTTATTTTAAATGGCAAACTTTTGAGATATTTGAAGTGCAAACGTGCTAAATTAATTTTGGCAAGCTTGCCAAAACTCTAACACCATAGGCTTCTGCAGTAACAGGTTCTATTCAATTGCCTCAATATTCACTTATATGTGACGTCAAATGTTTAATAAGCGCACCAGTATCTAAGTTAGATATGTAGAAACAAATCTAGATAATTGTTTTTGTTTTGAAAATTTGATGTTGTCATCGGACCATGGAGCTTTAATATTAGATCAATTTTGACAAATGAAGTGTAATTTTCTTTCAAATTCAATATCCTAACAAGTGAAATCCATTAAATCAAGCTCAAACCTGTTTTTTTAAATTACTTTGGGATACATATGTGGTAGTAGTACTTATTACCTGACTGGCCATGTGCAAGGATTTTTGCTACTTTTGAAGAAATGTATAAAATCATTGTAAAATTAAAATAATTCACATCTATCAACGTTTATTATATAGATTATGATGTAAAAAGAAAGAGCATATTGAGGATAGTACAATCTCCATATTTCATGGAATTATCTTGTACATGTGTTTTTCTGTGCCATTTCAAACTTGCTCAAAATTGGGCATTTTTTGCCAGATTTGATCACAATCATTATAAAATTAAAATAATTCACATATATGTCAAAGCATATATACTGTAAATAGAAAGAGCATATTGACAATAATAAAGCCTGAAGATTTCATGCAATTATCTTGAATGGGTGATTTTCTGTGTCATTATAAACTTGCTCAAAATTGGGCATTTTGCCAGAGTTGATCATAATCATTTTAAAATTAAAATAATTCACATATATCAAAGTGTATTTTATATAATGGAAATAGAAAGAAGATATTGAGGCTAATAAAGCCTGAAAATTTCATGCAATTATCTTGTTCGTGTGATTTTCTGTGTCATTTAAAACTTTCTCAAAATTATTTACCAGATTTTATCACTTGCCAAATTGAGATCTGGAGCATTTTGGACCTATTTCTATCAACTTTTCCCAATCGTATGCGGTCCTGAACAAAAATAGAGGTGCCAAGACTCACCTATAGATCAGGGAGAATTAAGAATAATCCATCTGGGGTGCATATTTTTTCCACAAGCCCACCTCTAAAAGTGCTCCACAGCTAAATTTGAAAAATGGTGAGTTATGGGAAATTGTAGTTTTTAGCATTTTTGAAGATCCATATCTTGAAATGTAACCATCTCATACCCCTAGATCTCTATATTCTCTTTATACAGACCATGGAATCACCACATTAGAAGTGAGATAGGGCGATTAGTTTTAATTTGGGGGACCATCAAAAATGCTATCTTTTTAGGTTCGGATGGGCCCAATTAAGTAACAACCTAAAAACGCCCATATCTTCCTTAATATTAGAGCGATTTTGACAAATGAAGTATCATTTTGTTTCAAATTAAATATCCTAACAGATGAAATCCATTAAATTAAGCTCAGACCCGTTTTTTAAAACCACATGGGATACCTACTAAAAGCTTGGGACACAGTTAAATGTTTCGAGTCTTTCTGGAATTTTGTGATATTAGGTCAACAGATGGAGAAAGTACACAGAATTAGATCTTTTGTTTGTTGGGGTTTTCATGTCCTAGATTTTTTTTTAAAGCAAAAGCAAATCGCACATCACAAAATCGCAGAAAACCACAGAAAACCCGCAAAACTGCATAGACCTTTTCACTTTCATTCCTGATTGTACTTCACTCCCCCATCCACAAACACACACTTACGCATTGCCAATAATACTGTCCTCCTTGGAGCAAACCGCTTCTGCCGGAGAGTTTCTCATCGAGCAGAATTCATCCAATATCTTCTCCAGCTGTGGACAGTGCTGGCGATGCAAAGCTAGAAGGTGGTGCACAAACTGCTTCTGTGTGACACCGCAAACGGAGCGCTCTTTCTCCCAATCAGGCAATGACTCAGCAAGAAAGGCTGAGGCAATCACAAGCACCTTAGGGTCCTTCATTGTAATGACACTGCCAGCCCAGAGTCGAGGTCCGTCAGGTAACTGCCTGCAAAAAATCAGGCAATGACTCAGAAAGGAAGGCTAAGGCAATCACGAGCACCTTAGGGTCCTTCATTGTAATGACATTGCCAGCTCAGAGCCACGGTCTGTCAGATTACTGCCTGCAAAAAATCAGACAATGACTCTAAAAGAAAGGCTGAGGCAATCACGAGCTCCTTAGGGTCCTTCATTGTAACAAAGCTGTCGGCCCAGAGCCATGGTCCATCAGATTACTGCCTGCAGTTGCAATCACAAATGCTTAACTGCAACAGTTCTGTATTAGTATTAATATTAATATTATTATTAACTTCCAATCCTCCACATATGCTCAGCAGATGACCTGGGGAACAAAGAGGAAGAAAAAAAACCATACATTATTATACAGAGTGTTAGATCAAAGATTCACCCCGTACTTGCAGTAGAGGGGTAATCGATGACAATGTAGTCTAAATACGGGCGAAAATTGCTTTAGTATGGAATGGGAAGTGGAATTCCTGGTTCCAGTATCAAATGGCTCCTTAAACTTTTATATCAGCATAGAGTTGGTGAAATGGGAGAAGATGCAAAAAGACAAGATGGCTATTCAAGAGACTCAATTTCGATTTGACTTTTAAAGTTTGTTAAACTATGTGTTTTATTATATTTTTCAAATCAAAAGTAGCGGTTAAATATGAAGACATGTGAAGAATATATTTTGCTTCTTAAATTAAGAATGTATGTGCTCATTTCAGTTACCAAGCCTCTCGCCACTTTTTCTAATGGGTTGGTTTTCACCCCTGAGGCCCTACTGCAACTACGGGGTGAATCTTTTATTTAATAGAGTGTAAGAATTAGTTACTCAAGCAGACTTGTGACAGGGCTGCTATAGTAATCTCAGACCACGGCCATCGGCAATATATTTAGCCCCGAGTAAAGCCTTTAAAGTTACATAGTCCGATGGTTTTGAATTTCTGTATTTTTTTCTGAGATAAATATATTAGATCGATCACTATTATCTACTTTACATTAGTTCAAAGTTACTTTTTTTTAAATGGCAAACCTTTTAGATATTTTGAGTGCAAACATGGAAAATTAGTTTTGGCAAGCTTGCCAAAACTCTGACACCATAGACTTCTGCAGTAACAGGTTCTGTTAAATTGACTCAGTATTGCCTTCTACACAGAAACAAATGCTTAATAAGTGCATCAGTATCTAAAGCTGTGTTCACACATGCACTTTAAATCGATTCATATAACTTCCCTAGTTCGACGCACATTTGCCGTGTGAATGCGACGCTGTGTCGATTTAGGGCTGAATCGATTCGTATAAATCGGTTCATGGAAACCACCTTCGTGAGGTAGTTTATATGAATCGATTTGGCTTGAGCGCGTCACGCACATGCGCAGTCGAGACCTTAGTTTGTTGACTTTCCGGTCGATCAAAAGCGCATATTATAGAATTTAGTCTATGAAACCGCTAGCTGTGCACAGATATTTTTTTTCATCATTTATTTTTAGGGTTTCACTGCCCAGCAGAAGTTTTGACCGTTCCAAACCAATACGATTCAGCCCATACAGATCTAGGTCGAACCCACTCTCTACTGGCGACGTCGACTAACCAAAAGTGGTGCTGGTTAGTATGGACTTGCTCATGCGCAGATATCGATTTCCGGCTAAAAGTATTGCATGTGTGAACACGACACTAAATCGATTCATATAAATCGATTTGTCTAAGTCGACATAAAATTGTGTGTGTGAACACAGCTTAAGTTAGATATGTAAAATCAAATCTAGATAATTGGTTTGGTTTTGAGTATTTGATATTTCATTGGACTATGTAGCTATAAAGTTAAACCCAGGCCATAATCCAATTGACCTAATTCCTTTTGAAACCAAAGTTAAAGAGATCTACTGTGCTGAATGAGTCATTGAGTGTCTACAACAAACCCGAGACCTCAGAGGTGTCAAGAATCCAAGAGTAGGTCGGTGCATCGACAACAGTTCTCCTACTAGATACAATCTTCGGTGTGCAGATAAAAGCTCACAAGACATAAGCTCACCCCTTAAAGGAAAAAATACAAAAGCTGACAATTAATTTGTTTAATATTATGTACATATACTATAGCTATAAATGTCATAACCTGGACTATTTTGAAATGTATTTCTTAAGGGACTGGCCACAGGTTTTTCTGTTTTCCATTAAAACAAATGACGAAAATTCACCTCTATTGTCAACCTTCAAAATGACATAACTTTCTTCATATTTGTCTTAGAATCAAAATTTTAAAAACATTTTAATAGTGATTTCCAGTTCTTTCCAATGATACCAGTTATAACACAATTACATGAATGATGAAGTTACTTTTTTTTTTTAAGTCATGTAGACCTACCTAATATTTGTGATTCGGGAGGTGTGAAATGAGGTGTTATATGTGAGAACAACTGACTGGTATAGTGGTGACACTTCTCATTAAAGCTTGTGAGCTCTTGTCTCTTCCTTTTTCATCAAGGACAAGGGTGAGAGCTTTTGTCCTGTGAGCTTATGACTTATGTCGTGGAATCCCTACCCAGAGAGTCACACCGGGAGTAAATTAGATAAAAGACCCATCCCGTACTTGCAGTAAGGGTGAAAAACAACACATTAGTAAAAGTGCCGAATGGCTGGGTAAATTAAATCAGCACATCAATTCTTAATTTAAGAAGCAAAATATATCATATAGATTATAGTCTTATAGATAAATATTCACCCTAGTCCCTATCCCTGCTTAGAGAGTCTCAAGGCCAGGTCACATAGCCGTTAGTGGACGTAGTGGAGGCTAATGTGGGTCAAACATGGTGCAAGTACATTAAACTACGTTGAAATACGTTAAGGTACGGCAGGTATTGGTATGGATAAATACGTTACGGTACGGATAAATATGTTACAGTACAGATACCAGTATTTTCAACTATATTAGCCTCCACTACGTTCAATAATGTCTGTGACCAGGGCTTCATCGCTAGAGTACGTTAGTATCACGGATGCAAATTCAGCCTCTAACGTAGCGCTCTTTTGAACATGTCCCCAAATTAAATTGGATATCACGGCTCACCCACATTATTACCAAGTTAACATCACGGACAAGTATGGATGCCGGTACATTCAACTACGTTATTCGTTAGCCTCAACTATGTTCAACTACGTCCACTAACGGTTATGTAATAGGTATGTGCATGTCCGCGCGCTACGCGGCGGCCGTTTTCTGCCAAATATCTGTTCCCGGAAAAATCGTTCTGATAACAGACAAAATGCTTGCTTTTCAGTGCCTCTTAGGGGGTATCCCCATGAATTTCAGTCTATGATGTAGATAAAATGTCCATCTACAACCTCATGTTTACAATTTACAAATCCGTTTACATTTTCTGTGTCTGTGCACATTCAGAAGATTTGACTTGATTTCAACACTCAAACTCCACCTTCTATATATCTTGGGTAGCTTTAAACTGTATATGGACATTTAAATCTGTTATTAATTGACCATTGTGTGAAGTTTCATGATGCTGTAAGGTCGAAGAGGTACTTTTCTAGGTCCCCAAAGTTTCAGTGTTATAAGATCAATCATAGTAATGATAACCAAAAATCCACAAATATGTCACTAATGTGTGCATTTACTTTTATTCTAATGGGTGGAATAGACAGAGGAGATAGGCATCTACTTACACTGAAAATTTCATTTAGATATCTCGATTATTTAGGAAGTTAGAACAAAAGATGACTAAATTATTAAATATATAGGTTTTGGGTCACACACTTGTAATGCTAAAACATTAAAACAAAGGAAGAAAACTTAACGTTTCATGGATATATACTACTTACTTGTCAGTTGACGCATTAATGAGATTCTTATGAATCTATCAATACAAAGGTAAGGATGAAAGTAGTTACAATGGACCCATGGATATATACTCATTAAAGGGACCAGCTATAGCTCGCTGGGACACTGGGCGTACTCCGACAAATGCTCTCCAAGCACAATCTTGTTTAGTTTTTATGTTTAAATGAACCAAGTATGTGTGGGGAGAGTATGGGACCAGGGCACTGCTAGTCTGAACTGCAATGGCAGTTTGTTGTCTTCAAAATGGCCGCCCCATAGGCGGCGGCCATTTGCAATGCAAAAGCTGCGCTGTGATTGGCTGAAATTGTGCCGGCAACAGGCTCACACAGTAACAAGATTTGCTGGTTCCCAGTATGGGCTCAGCTTGTGCCCGGTGTCGTATTCCGCGAGCACTGCTATTTGTTTTGTTTACACTCGGCCATTCGACGCTGATCGAGCTGCTACGTTAATATCGCTTGGAATTTAAGGTTAATTTAATTAAATTTCATTATTTGAGTATGTAATTCTGTTAAATATGATCGCATTCAATAGATTTCGGCCTAATCGGTCCCTAACACTGCCGAGAACCAGCTGAGCTTGTAGCCGAGCATGCGCAGAAGCCACGACAGGCCGCTGACAATGACCGGGCGCTGAAAATACGACACCGGCAGTGTTAGGGACCGATTACGCCAAAATCTATTGAATGCGATCATATTTAACAGAATTACATACTAAAATAATGAAATTTAATTAAATTAACCTTAAATTCCAAGCGATATTAACGTAGCAGCTCGATCAGCGTCGAATCGCCGAGTGTAAACAAAACAGTGGCTCGAGTGACCCGAGTTGAATAATCGATTACACCCGAATATGCAAATCGCCGCCGGCGCATTCCCGAGTTCGTTTGTTTTCCACGCGGCGGATAGCTGGCGACTTTAAACAATGAAACATTTCTATAACCTCCTTCTAAATGACTAATGTATTCATTTAGTTTTATTTTAATGGCGTATATCCTCCAAGTCACTTTTATTTTAATGGGTGAAATCAACAGAGCAGCTAGGTATCTACTTACACCGAACATTTCAGTGAGATATATCGATTATTAAGCAAGTTAGAACAACAATTGACTAAATATCGAGATTTTGGGTCACACATTTGTAATGCTAAAGCATTAAAATAATGGCAGGAAATTACCCCTCATTACCGAAATTGAAATAGCTCTAGCACGCTTAATAATCAACCGATTGACACAATTGTTGGATTTTCTTGTAATGTATGGTTTTCAAAGCTCTTTCCAACAATGCCATTCATTTTCAGATAGGTTTGGTTAGAAAACTTTGTCCACATTGCTATATCATAGTATATGTAACCGGGCCTTTAGAGACAGTGCTGCCGGCATTTTTTGTTGGTCCATTAGTTGTTTAAGCAGGGGAAATTTCAGTCATAGACGACTGGTCTTCCTCATTCCACTGCTGGTCGATAGAAAGCCGAGCCTACACTTTTACCGACCCAAGGCAAGGGATTTTTAACCTCCCACACCACACATAGACATGGTATGAGAGCAACCGGCCTTTGATGACGCTGTAAGTTATACACAACTTATTTAATAAGTTATTATCAGTAACTTAGATAACAAGATTTACCCCTACCCACAGTAATAGCGAATGGTAGACAGGAAGTGTTAACACTTATTTGTAGGTAGGGCTATCACAGTAGCAGTAACTATGGCTATGCCCTACTTCTAGTTGTTGTTAGGACGTAAAACAACGTCACGTGACTACCGCCGTACGAATAGACACCGCCGGAAATGCCAAACAACAAACAGTTCGTCGCTGGTGCTTGTCAGCTCAGTACCGCGTTCGATTGGTTCAGCGTCGGTGCTCCCTTTTTTCCCCGGTACATTTAATATTAGTTGTTTAAGCAGGGGAAATTTCCATCGCGGACGATTGGTCTTCCTCATTCCACTGCTCCTTGCCCTATCCTAATAATGCCGAGAGCCAGGCTAGGAAGCGACAAGTCATTAAAGTGTTTAAGCCTTTGTGAAGTTAAAACGGCCTGAATCCGCATGGTTAAACGAACGCAACCATTGACGGCGTAACTATTTCCGGTGGGTTAACTTACTATTTCCAGTTTACACCGTGAACATATATGGCTATATCGTATATATTATATGTGCAGGTTTTGATGTACGGGCTCACGGTGTCCTATCTGTAGTATTGCCCTTCTCTTGGGCCCTAGATAGGATGCACTGGCTTGTTGCTTTAGCAGTGTGTTGGAGGGAAAACGGGTGACCACTGTCCCATATTGTCAATTGAGCATACCCTTGCAGGATGAGTTTCCCATTCTTTAAGAACTGATATTGTGTGATTTAAACAGAAGTTGATGTAGATAAATTTCAAATATACTTCAAGCACTTTAATCTGTAGAAAAGTGAAAAGATGCATAAATGTGTGACTATGTCTGAACAAGAAACTACTATGAAAATAACTGTTAAAGGGACCAGATATAGGTCGCTTAGACACTGCCCATACTCCGACAAATGCTCTCCAAGCATACGTTTGCCAGTTTTCAGTTTATGCAACCACATATGTGGGGGGAGAATGCTAACATTGGTTGCTTCTGTTATGTTTTATTTAGTCCAGCAGAACTGACACTTTTAGACAACCATATAGAGAAATAAATGTTTAGAAATTGCAATCTAAAATGATAAATATAAAGTTCAAATGCTTATTTATCATAACCACCTACTTTTTGTGTGAACAATTGATTAAATAATGTAGATTAATAGACTTGAAAAGTTGAATTGAGAGTTTTCTGTGGCTGCCATCTTAGTGGTTGACATGTCTTCCTCTGTGTGTGGGGAACCCTCTAGGTCATGTGATGAGGGAATCCCACCTATGATGTCATTCATACATCACAGACCTCAACTCTCCTCCCACATGTTCAGTGGCATGAACTGAACAAACTAAGCAAAGGTATGTTTGGAGAGCTTTTGATGCTGGATTCGTTTGTATCTGGGTGAGGTATAGCCGGTGACTTTAAGCGCAAGCACTAACCTGATCCCAAACATTTGGGACCTAACTTTATTTAACAGATTTGTAGAATACAAACATTTTTAAATGCCAGCGTTGACCTTAAAGATGCATATTACACAGTGCCCATCTATAAACATGATCGAAAGTATTTAAGATTCTGTTGGTACGTAGAACTTTATGAGTTCACATGTAAGCCGACTGGACTGGCGCGCTGTCCATGGATGTTCACAAGGTTACTCAAACCAATTTTTTTGCTAATGTCTAGGAAAGGACATATCATGTTCCCATAAATTGATGATTCATTTATTGTCATGCAAACACAACAAGGCCAAGCAGCAGTAGATAAATTATGTAAAATGTTTACAAAGCTGGGTTTCTACATACATGAAACTAAGTCGGTACTGACGGCAACAAACAAACTCAAATTTCTGGGTTTCTTTATTGATACCATAAAAATGACAATTATTCGACGAATTCCCGCTCAGCAAGGGCGATGCAGCTTCAGGAATATCTTACCTTTATAGACGAGTTCAGGGGGATTCTGTCGCCCTTGCCATGCCCCCCCCTCTCAGGTGGCAATTTATGTTGTTTGGTTATCACGTACACTCAAGTACTTCTCTAATACAAATTATATTTACCAGACAGGATGGCCGAATGAGTTAGAGCATCCGTCTCCCGTGTTGGTAGATCGTGGGGTCGTGGGTTCGAACCATGGTCGAGTCAAACCAATGACTTTGAAATTGATACTTGTTGCTTCCTAGCCTGGCGCTCGGCATTATTAGGATAGGGCAAGGACTGGTTGGCGCAGTGTCAGGATAATGTGACTAAGTGGGATATCAGGTCATGGTGCTGGCAGCCTGGTCTTCCAGTGGGGCAGCACTATTAAGTCGCCATGAGTGCACACTGTCACAAGTCGGTACCCGTCCTGATATGACCTTAGATGTTGCTAGGATGCAGTTCTAGCATAGCATTTGAAATATTTTTATCCGCATATTCATTAGGGTCTACTTGTAAAGAGCTTCTATAGTAAATTCCTAGTCCACCTCCAGCCTTTGTTTGCCCATTTAGATGTTTTGTTTCGCGATCAGATCTGAGGAAAGTGTATAGCTTGCTATCGATGTCAGTTTATTTTGTATATGACTATTGAGCCATGTTTCTGGTACTGTGAAAATGTCAATCCCTGATTTTGGCAGATCGATTCTTAATTGTTCTATTTTATGTGTGAGGCTACGTACATTGATATGTGCTATTTTGAAACCTGGCAGACCCTTCAGTTTGTTCAGAGGAAGGCTGTCCAGCTACGTGTCCCTTGCCTGTAGCCACTCCACACTGTCTCCTGGCACCCAGGTCCCTCCTGTGTTGCCATTTTTTTAAGCTTTGAAAATAAAACAAGGCAAAGAAAACAAATCCCCAAAACAGTTTTTCTGTGAAGAAGAATGAAGATGAACAGCATATTTACGCTGATATGTGTTGATCTGGCTTTGGATCCAGTAGTTGACATTCTCATGATTTTAGAAGTGATGGCTGGAGTGTTCAGTTTTGATATTATCATTTGCCTCTTGTAGGTTGCAGGTAATCGTTAGCAAGTAGTTTTGCCAAATGGTAGTGGGGTATCAACTGCATGCCATACAAATTAATGTAAGGGCATTGCCTTGGTTGTGGATGTGTGGGTTAGTTGAGGTTAGTGCCTTGATTTTCATGAGGTGCCAGAGGGGGAGGGGGGGGGGGGGAGAGTAAGAGAGCCCCTGTGCATATCCAGAGATAGTTACTGGTTCTAAGTTAGATAATGGGTTGCGATTTCAGATCAGTGGCTTAGACTGTTGGTACCAGATTAGTGCAAGTTGTGTCAGTCAGTGTGAGTATGAACACTGGTGTGAGTGCACCGAAGAGCACATGACTGCTGTGTGACAGCTGCCCATACAGATGATCCAGATGAAAAACACGTGGCACACACATGAGTCCACGGCCCTGTTGAAACCCTGTATGATAATTCAATTCCTGCAGACAATTGCCACAGACAAGTCCCTGTGGATGTGTATCTGTAAACACAATATTGCAGGACCAAGTGAGCATCTACTCTTACACAGATGAACAGCTCTAAACAATATACACATGTATATGCACACATACCCGCACACACACACGCATATACACACATATATATATACACAGGCACACAAGGAACATCTGCAATAAAAATTAACAAACAGCTGCGAGCAATATGGACAGCACAACATAAGTCTAGAATATCAGTGACAGAGGGAGAATGTCTTTAAGGCAGGACCAAGTCAACCTATATTCATAATCATGAACACTTTAAGGTAATGCATAGGCAGTGTGTGTCCAATCTAAAATAAAGTCCCCTCCTCCTCCCGGACCTCGGCCCCTTGCTCCGTATATGCTGATGCAGATGTCTCTCTCTGTAAAACTAAACTCCTTGTCACCCTCAACTCCTCCAAAACCCTCTATTCGTCCTCCTCTACCACCTCCCCGTTATCCCCCACTCACACTGCTGCCCTGTTAGTGCCTGGAAGCGCTATGTCCCGACAGTGGCGCTCCTTCCTGAGACTCCGGCCCTGGTTCCCTCTTCTGGGGAACCCCTCACCAACCGGACGCTCCTACAAGCCTTCAGGGCCGCTGCCCTAGCTGTCTTCCACTCGGACAAGTCCTTTTTATTTATTTTTGTTTGTTGAAGATTTATACTGCCTATCATGGATAAGCCTGAATAGGCTTGTTTTCACCATTAGACAGTTTGTCGATAGAAAGCCCGAGCCTACACTTTTACCGACCCAAGGGATTTTTAACCTCCCACACCACATAGTCATGGTATGAGAGCAACTGGCCTTTGATGACGCTGTAAGGTATACACAGCGGTGGAAATACAAATTGGCAGAGGTGGGGGCACAGGGAATCGAACCACTGACCTTCAGATTAGGAGTCCGACCTAGAAAAAAGTCAGACACTCTAACCACTCCACCACAGAGAACACCAGCGCTCCTTCACCTTGCATAGCCTCAGACGAGGGGCCGCTCAAGCATGTGAATGCTCAGGACTGCCTCTTCCAGGCATCATGCAGGCCGGTTACTGGAAAACCACTATTGTGAATGACTATCTCGCTTACCCCGTTGTGCGAGCTGCTCTTACAGTTTGAGCGCTGTTCCGGGCTGCCATCTCATCAGGACCTCTGTGCTACTCTCTCCATGAACTGAACTTATATGATACTGCTCTGAACTAAACTACTCAGGACACTAGAGTCCCCGTACCTCGTCCTCCTCATGCTGCTAAGCTGATACGTCAGCCAAGATTACTTTTATATTAAATAAAACCAATTAAACTATCTCTTTTTAAACTATCGCTTTCTTGTGTCTCTAATTGTACGAGTGTGTGAATTATAATCTAATGTCATAACTTTGCCTAAATAAATCAATTCTTTTAACAGTCAATATAACCCATTTGACTAAATTGTCTTACATAAACATTCACACTTACTAGGACGGTCTGTCCATTGACAAGCTATAATATCACTGGGTTACTCGGCTGCTCAGAGCACCAGCAATACCATAAACTCTCCCCATTCTATCCCACCTGATGCTTCTCTCAAACAAACTCCTAAACAAACTCATAAGGAAGAAAGGGAAGACAAGTCATGCAAGATTGACAGTAAAGAAGTTGTGCTTTATTGGCATCAATTCCTGTTAACCTGCTAGTGACCTATCACCCTCACCCCTTACCTTCTGTCCACACAGAGTCTCATTACCTGCTCAGTATGTCTATGAATCAGTGCCTACAGTCCATTGAACCGGAGTCCCATGGTTGTTGCACACAGCTCAATTCGGATATATGAAATTTGGTAGCATCAGACAGTGTCTGGGGTCCTGCTCTAGAGTAGGTGTGTCTCACTCAAGAGCCAGGAGTAGAGTGATCTCTCCAGTGTGTCTGGAGCAGTTTATTGAATAATTAATATCAAAGTGAGGCTAGTGTGGTCAGGTGGCCAAGGTGGTGCAGGTGACTGGGCATCCCACAGCCAGCCAATCAGACATCCTCCACAGCCTGGGAGGGCGACTTCCCCAGTATGGGTGGCTGTCCCTCAACCCAGCTGTAGGGGGTGTCCATACTGTATGCAGATTAACCTGGTGTGCTTGCCCATCGGCACCATGGTAACAGGTAGTTGTCGACAGTTACAAATAGATCTATATTAAAAATGTCACTTTCTCCAAACAGTAACTGTCTCTTATATAGGAAGATCTCTTCATAATCTCAGGTATCATGTATGAACATATATTTCACATAGCTTATATCATGACATATTGTGAGTGGGGCACCATTGCTTTTAGATTACATAACCTTGTCCCCACTCCGTCGCCCAAGAATAATAACGTTCTCTGCCAATATATAATTCCAAACAAAAAATCTGTATATTTGTACACCCTGTTTGTATTACAACAGGGTTATCTGACATGTTTATAACTGTTCTGGGAAAGGGAATGCCACAAGAAAATGTGCTATACACGCTTTATCAAACCATGAACCACCTCCAGGTATCGCTTTTAACCAAAAACGTCATCAGCTTTTAAAACTTTGTAAACAAAACAAAAATAATTTTAAATTAAGATTTGTTCTTAAAAAAAAAAAGATAATCTTTTTAAATGTAGAAGTATTTGAATATAAATATTAGCACAACTATTAAGGTAATCACCCTACAATGTTAACAGGCATATTAACTAGTGAATACAGATATTCATCGTACACATGTTTCTACCATGGTCTCAATCAATAAATGCTAAACTTGGCGCCTACTTGAGGGCTTCTGATATTGGCGTTTATCATAAGAAACTATGTAGCGAAAATCTAGGCACAATCTCTTCATATAAATCCAATGCATTCTCTATATATAGTATCAGGGGGTGTAATCGATTAACACGACCCGGGCGACTCGGATCACCCGAGGTGCTAGAATTTCAACTAGAACACCGCAAGTGGAGTTGACAAAAACATGTGTCGTGTGCAAAAAGACCCGACTCCAGTAACCCACCTCTTGGCTGGGGTTTGCTCGGAACGATGATGTCACATTTGTGCTGGTACCGTCCTGCAGGATAATAACTACCAATACCAGTCCTACATGTTTTGTTGTGGTAATAACACAGATTAATGAAATGGAAATATAACTAAACTATGCAATCATAAAATACTTTAAATCCTATTTTGCTGTAGTTATATCCGTTATTTAAAAAGAAAAAGTTTAGGATTAAGCCACCATTTTTTTTCACCCCGAGCGTGGAGAAGCATATTTGATTATTCGACCCAAGTCTGCAGGATGTGCGGATGCGCCAACAAGTGGCTCAGGTGACCCGAGTTGATTAATCGATTACCCTGAGATACAAGTTGGGGTATCCTCACGTATGCGCACCTGCCTACCTAGGCCAACAAAACCAGGGCCGCGTTCAGGGTCTGTCTCGGAGCCGCCTCGGAGATGCCACTGACGTCACGCTAGTCTGAATGGTAAAAGCAGTTTGTTGTCTCGAAAATGGCCACCCCCATAGGCAGTGGCCATTTGCAATGGAAAAGCTGCGCTGTGATTGGCTGTAACCACTGGATACGGCGGCCATTTTCTAGGCGTTTTTTGTCTCCTGAAAAGGGAGGCATCGCCGAGACACACCCTGAATGCAAATAGGCCAAAAAGCATCGCCGAGACGTACCCTGAACGCGGCCCTGCATGCAGGTATGGTGCACTGCATTCTACTCTACTTCAGGAATAAAAAGAGAAACACAAACTTAGTTTCAAACCCCAGGGCACAGCCTGGTTTATTCTGCCATTGCCAGAATAAGAACGTAACCTGTAACTGCCAAGCCGAGTAGCACTTAACCTCCCTTAGGGGTGGCCGGTAACAAAAGGTGGAACAGTCCATCCTAGGGCTTGCTCCCACTAGCGTGCTGCCACCTGTTGCTACTTCTTACGAAACAGGGGTCAGCATAGTCACTACTGCCACCATGTGGTAGTGGGGCTAATTACGGACTACTACAATAGCAACATGGCTAGGCAAGTAGACATTGTTTTGCTTGTTGTTGTGTTACGTCATAGAAACATCTAAGGTCATATCAGGACGGGGTAAACAAGCATTGGTCTAACTATTATGAAGCGGTAGTGTCCGGCTACAGCCGTCGCCAGTACTGACTTCCGACAGTTTTAAATCTGATGACAAACCACCAGCATACATCAATATATAGGAGCCCATAAAAAGTGGACAGCCCCCCCCCCCCCTCGTTGAATCCCCCCACCTCATATTAGCCCCTTTCCCACCCACCCCTAGTAACAGGGTTTTATTTCCTATTAAATCGGAAATCAGAAGAAAAAAATCCCAAGAAATCTGATTGGTTGTTTCAACTTATTCTCTGCATATAGCTACGTTTGTAGAATATGTATAGAAATTGTGAATACAAAATGTCTAAATCTCTATCTAACAGATGGTGTTCTCTGTGGTGAAGTGGTTATCCAGGATAGGCAGTATAAATCTTCAAGAAAAAAACACTGACTGTTGCATTTCTTAAATTTACAATCCATATACCATGCAGTGACAACACCATGAATTAGATCATTCAGTCATGACCAAATTCACTTGGTACGTGGAGGTGATGTCATTCAAATTAACAATGCAAGGGTATCACACCTTGGGACAAGATAACGTCATGGTTCATAGTGTACAAAAGTACAATTCCTCTGTAGAACAACCTACAGATAACAACATTGGTGGTAACATGTACGCACATGACTACAAATGGGATAGCCTACATTGGTCCACTTCTTTGTGAAAGACGGTGTTAGGAGTATTCTACACGATATCATAACATTCAATGTACAGATAGGGGCATGAGTATTGGGTACATCAATATACACTTCTAACGCGTCACACCTGGGACAGTGCATTGCAACAGTAAATAGCAAATATAGTTGGTTATTGTATGTATTCTTGTATGTATTCTCTCTACATATTTACCTCTATAACACAGGGATGAAAATGGTAGATGGCGAAGAAAAACCAAATAAAAGTGTGGTGAGGAATCTGTAACCCATCGAGAACACTGACAAAGAGAATGTTGCTTTAATAATAGTTTGCTTATCCTTGTTTTACATTCTCCAATTTTATCACATTTCTGCGAAAATACAGATATTTTCCCATAGGCTTAGCGCTGTCAGGGAATCACGAACAAATTCCCGGAAGTCAGATTTCATCCACTAATCTCCTATACTAGCAATATCCTAGCTCCATTTCATTGATCAGTCAGTACAGACTATCCTTGGAGATCCTTCCACAGCTCTTGTTGTGATTTTATTATTGCCCATGCCACAAAGTCCCCTTTTACCTCCGTAATCACTCCCTGCTTTCCTGTTTGACTGGGTTTTGTCCGAGCAGCATTTAAGGTGGCATAAGAATAGGATTTGGACTAACCAATTGCTGTCATATATATCCATGGCATTTTCATCCCTGTATAACAACGTGTGAAAGAAACTGCCCCAGTGTGAGGCCGCTGCAGCTGGAGATGCAAGGCAGATTTAGGACTAGGCAAACTGGAAAGTTGCCCAGGGGGCCTCCACAAACGGGGCCTCCACAAATTTCATGATAAAAACCAATTTGTAAGGACAAATTTAGGCTGACCTGAACGACACGCATGTATCAATCAAATACCATATCGCGCACATATTTCCAGAGAGATATTGTCCCGCTTGCCTAAGTTGACATACATTCACGATGTTATAAATGTTCGCTTATTCAGATTCTTTCTACTTGAATAAATTTACTTTATCGAAGACTGTAACTATGTGTTGCCACCTTTTATGTTTTTGATATTCTAGAGTAGGGTGAGCCTGAAGGCTACCCAGAGGCCTCCACATGTCTAAATCCGGCGCTGTGGAGATGTCCAAAAACCTGTGGATGAGATCGTGACCTATCTGTCGAACCTAGCCAGGATCTTGCATAAAACAATCACTATTCTGTGTGCAGTGCTGGTCTGATTAAGCATGGTTCTACTTATATTAATATCCGACGATCAGGTGTTGTAATGCCAGACCTACTCCGGTATAATATTATATTAATTTAGGACTAGATTAATCTCAAACTTGAATAAACACACCCTAAACCTCCCCCCCCCCCACACCTAAAACTCATATAATTAGATACAAATTGCAATATACGGTTAACAGATGAATAATCAGTTGAGGACAGGAGATATAGAAGAACATGGGAAACATATCAAACATTGACGAACGATAACAATGATTGTGAAATATCCTATGCAATGATTGAATGAATGGCGATGGAATTATGAACATTAGACAGAATATAGCTATGGAACAAAGGATTACAATTACTGAATTAATCAAGTTATTCTGGATATCGTTATATGACATTAATATTATCAGATATATAACCAATATATAACATTATGATAGCCCTCGTCCCCATAGTCACGTTAATTAAATCGGGTAAGTTAGCTGGTTCGATGCTTACGAAGCCTGCCACTGAATGACAATGTGGGTTCTAATCCCACTTTAGGTGAAGAATATGTTAACAAACTTCTCATAACGATATAGAAGCCATTGCATATCTACAAACGCTGTTTGATATATACCAAATGTATGAACGGCTTAAGTTTACCATAAAAGGACAGGCTGGGCCAGCTGAAGGTACCGGCAGCTCAGGCAGTCACTCAGGGCGCCAGTAGATAAAGGATTCACCCTGTACTCGCAGTACACGGGTGAATACCAACCATATATAAAGCTGTCGAAAACGCAGGGAAATGAAATAAGAGCCTAATTTCACAATCTAAGAAGCAACATTTATTCTTTGTATATGTGTTCATATTTCCCCGCTACCTTTGAGTTGAAAAATATAATAAAACATCTAGTTTAATAAGATTTAAAGTGAAATCGACGGCATTCTCTGGCTGCCATCTTGTCTTTTTGCATTCTCTCCCATTTCACCAAATCTGTGCCAATATATGTAGCCATTTGATCCTGGAAGCACAGTTTCTAGTTCCTGTCCCATACTAAAGCTATTTTCGCCCGAATTTACACTACATTGTCATTCACCTGTGTACTACAAGTACAGGGTGAATCTTTTATCTTGGCACCAGGTGCTAGGTGGTGCCATGTCAGTGTTAAATTATAAAATTATACTTGTAAAGGCACTGAAGTTCAGCTTTCCCAGGGCGCCGACAGCTCTAGGGCCAGTTATGAGGACAGGGTCTATTCCATAAAGAAATTGCTTGAAGCGAGAGTATGAACCAATTAAGATTATCCACTCACATCTTCTAGAGAATGGCACCTGGCATGGCGACTTCAGCAGGGAATAGTTAGGCAAAAGGGTATTTAACCCCCACACAACACAAATTAATACAATTTTATTACAAGACTGGTGATCAGCATTACTAGGATAAGGCAAGGAGCAGTGGAATGAGGAAGACCAATTGTCCGTGATTGAAATGTCCCTTGCTTAATCAACTAATGTACCTGCCTTTTTAAAGAAAATATTCTCCAATACTTTCCCCTGTAAATTAAATGCGAGATGCAGATGTATTTTTCCTCATCCATCACAGCACAGAAACACTACTCTTCTACGGCCATTTCTAGTCGTTCGGCAGTGTGGAACATTGGGGAACATTGCATGTCATGTACTCCATCGAAGGGATACGGCAAGCAGGGTACACCATCAAACAGACAAGCTCAATCAGCGTACAGTATAAAAGAGGTCAGCTTAGATATTTTGTAACCAGGTTCATTCACACTACTGCTAAACAGAGGTGAAACTTTGAAAGGTGCCTGGGGTAGTTTATTCAAGTGTCCCCTCCTCTCTTAACATAATAACACATGAATGAAGTACAGTAAAACCTCTCTAAATTGACCAATCATGGGACCAACTTTAAATGGTCCATTTAGGGAGGTGGTCGGTTTAGGGAGTTTTTCATTTCGTTACAATGGTATTGTATAGGCGATCGTTTGGGACCCAAATAAAGTGATCGACACAGGGAGGTGGTCGATCTGTGTAGGTGGTCGGTTAGAGAGGTTTTGTATAGAAACATCTGAGTGAATGCCAGTTTATGTCGAACTGCAAAGGAGAACGCACACTAATAGTGCATGAAGGTACGTCGTGACATCCTCCCATATGTTCCACTAGATATCAGCAACATATTTTTTATCAAATAATGAGTTTCACTTTAAAGTAGCAAACGTGAAGCTCCTGCTGATATCTTTAAATCATTAGAATTCCTTTCAAAGTGAAACAATATCACTGTTATTTTGGAAATACCACATGTATATTTATCAATGACAAAAATAAACAATTTAAATTTTGTTATATTTATATATGAATTAAATTTTGCAATACATAATTTCTCTTATTTTCTTTTGGTTTTAAACCCACCATATATATGTGGTATATATGCATACATATGTATATACACCATATGCATGTGTGTGTATATATACATACATACCACAAATGTGGTATTTCAACAATAAAATATATATAAACACAATTTATTATTAAAAGAAATGATATATCAAACTTTAAAAAAAATATTTTAACAGTTGTCGAATATCTTTCCACACATCTAGAAACCTTTTTTCTTTTAAACCCTAAAGCACAGCTTAAATAAACATCTCCAATTACAACAGACCATTTCCATCGCCATCCACATCACAGCCTCGCTTTCAGATACGCGACGAGCTCTTCCATCATCCTCGCTCCCTCCTCGGTTTTCAGGGGCTCGTTGAAGAAGGCGAGCATGCCGTGGTAGCTGTGCCTATAGTTGCGCCACGTGACCGAGACGCCAGCGTCCTTCAGCCGACGCGCGTACAACGCGCCCTCATCGCGCAACACGTCATATTCTGACGTCATCACCAGCGTCTCAGGAAGGGACGCCAGCTGCTCGTCGAGCGCCATTAGCGGCATACAGAACGGGTCCCTGAGGGCCGCCCCGACCTTGGCGACCAGGTCAGGGTCTGCTGCTGACGTCACCACCCCTCCGCCCGCCGCCAGCCTCGGTTTGAATCCTGCCAGGAACCTTGCTGGCAGCTTACTGGCGTTCACCTTGAGGTCCATCTCGCGGCGTAGTTCTTTCGTCACGTGACGGTGTGCCAGCATGTCGAGGGCGTGCTTCTCCGTCTGCCCGACGTAGAGCAGGACGACGTTGGCGATTTCGTGCCGTGTTCCCAGCACAACCCCATCGTTCTGTAGGAATGAAGGCAGGTGGAAGTCGGCGCCCTGGAGCAGCGGGTAGATGAGCACCTGGAGGCGGGGGCGGTGTGACGTCATGCCCCCGGTATGCGCCTTCGTCTCGTTCTGGAGGAGGAGGGTGGCGGCCGCTGCCAGGTTGCCACCTGCACTGTCACCTATGGAATATTGTTTATGCTTTTAATTAAAGCCGCCTAATCCGATGAAAACCAGATGTGGTAACCAAATGAGTTTAGAAGACCAATTGTTCACAATTGAATTTTGCATGCTTAATCAACTAATGCCCACAAAATAGCATCAAATTTTGTAAACCAAAACAATTATATCTTGATTGAATTCTACATTTCAAAGTTATATACTGGTGCACTTATTAAGCATGTGTTGTTGCAGAGAAGGGAATACTGAGTCAATTTAATAGAACCTGTTACTGTTGAAGCCTATATTAAGTGTTGATGTGCTTGCCAAAATTAATTTGGTGTGTTATCACATCAGATATCTCAAAAGCAAAAGAGAAATAGCAAATGGTGTATATGATCAATATCAAATTGAAAACACCAGTTTTCAAACTAAAATAAGTTAGATTATAACAATCAGCCAAATATATTTATCTCGGAAAATTACAGAAACTCAAAACCACCGGACTATGCAACTTTAATCATTTTTAGCGGCCATGTCTGTGGATGACCCACCTGCTATGGCGACCCGCGCGCTGTCCACTCCGTACTTGAGGGCATTGTCCATGAAGTACCGCGTGGCTCGCAAACAGTCCTCCAACGGGGCCGGGTAGGGGTTCTCTGGGCAGAGCCGGTATCTGCAAATAGCAGATACAATATTTAGGGATCGTGGTGCTATTATCGGGATTTAGGGAAGTAATTCACTCCAGGCCTGTCCATTCCCTGATGTTGTCTTCACACCCATTCCACTGTTTACCTTGATTTCGCCATTTCACTGTGCCTTGCAAGATACAAGCTAGTATATAAAGCACTCGACTTTACACCTCGCTCTGTGCCCGAAACAAACGGCTAAATCTTATATTATGAACCGTCATAGTGTCCTAAATCATATTTTAGATGACCTACCAAAGCCTCCAATTTAAACCAAACCAAACAAAAAAGTAAAGCTTGTTTTATTTAACGACACCTCTAGAGCACATTAATTTTTGTATCATCGGCTATTGGAAATCAAACGTGCTCTTTCTGACATATTCGTTGGAGGAAACCTGCTACCGTCACATAGGCTACTCTTTCCGATAAGCAGCAAGGGGTCTTTTATATGCAGTTTCCCACAGACAAGATAGCACAAACAAAACAAAAATAAACTCAACTCACTCAACGGACACGATGACTGCTTGCAGTTTCTGGGCCAGGGCTGTTGTGATATGGTCGTGTGATTCTGGACAACGAAACAATAGCAGTCATTTATCATGGATATCCAGCTTGTCGTCTGATGTAGATAAATATTGTCTGTTGATAAATAAATCAACAAAACATGGTAATTCTTCTTCTGGCCCTGCGCCAACAATTTTACACTGCAGACAGTATGCATGACCCTTTTACTAAAGTAAAACAAGAAAACATTTTAGCCTTTTTGAGGAAAGCTGGTCTGTACCACCTCATATAGTTTACTAAATAAATTCTATCAATTACTACTAATAATTAATAGAATCTTTAATTATTTGTTGGGAATTTTATTTCCCTTGGCCACAAATATATAACTGTAAGTTTTTTAATTTAATGAGTGTCTATTGACACATAATTTAATTGTATGCTTGTACATGCAAAAGTAATAGTTTGACTAAAAAAACTAACATTTCTCGCCATGAATATGGCCTATGCTGCCAACATAGCGTAAAGCAACCACCAATCAATCAATCAATCAATCAGGTAATTCCTCTCGTCCGGTGGGAAAAAACTTACCAAAAGAGTAGTCTGGCTACTAATTAAATGTTGTCTGCTGCTATGTTAGTCACAACAGGCTACTTTTAATGGCAGTAGACAAACTGAGGTATGCAGGTATTGCAATACCTCAGGGTGTTTGACGCCCCTGCCCTGCAGAGTTGTAAACCACTGCCTTGTGGTACAGGTTCTTGACAGAACTGAAGGCTAAGGGAGCAAACCCTAAACAGAAAACCATGTCACTGTGGCAGCATTAAGGGCGGTTGATGTCTAGAACTCCCAACATCTCTCGACCAGCCACTGCAGGGACAAATAGTTTTGTGCCTGTCTGGACATGTTCTTGCCGGTGTGAAACCTTTATTTTCTCCCGAGAGAGTGCTGCTGGTAACTTGCAAAAGCCAGCAGCACTTCAACACTTTTGCAGGCAGCTTTCATGAAATCATCACGAGAAACCTGAAGCTGAGAGACATCAAGACTGACTCATGGACATCACTCTCACAGCAGAGAGGTAAATGGAGAGCGGCAGTCAAGTAATGAAAGCAGTCTTTGTCGCATCACGACCGACAGAATGATGATGATGATGAGACGAACTGAGAATTTGCAAACGCACAACCATTAAAGCTTTGTTGAGGACGTGGCTGAATGAGTTTGATCACTGTTTAATCGCTAGGAGCTCTCAAAGGAAACTAAGTCACTATCTATAGAGAAATAACTGACAAAGTGGTTACTAGGACATGGTAATATAAGCGAAAATAAAGAAGAAAGAAGAAAAACCTACACAATCATTGTTGTTGAGGAAATAACTGCTTTTTAAGTGATGTAGTTGATGTTCACAAGAGCGGTTAAGAGACTTACAGTTACAAAACGCTCATTGTGTTCTACACGCGGATTTTCTATTAAAATGATATCTAACGGTCGAAGAATATGGAGACCAGTAACTAATACATTGTAGCATATATAGAAATCAACTTAAAATAATTAAAAAAATTATATTATACCACAGAGGTTGAAAGGAATAAGCGTTCCTCGTGATTATACGTCATATCGGCAACACTCACCTGACATTAATATTATTATTTTTTTTTTAGATATGTAAATGAATTTTATACTTAGGAATATCATTTTTAAATGCTGTAGCACCGTGTAAAATATTCTGATAAAACGCATTGGTGGGGAATGCAAATGGTCTATAATGGAATGCAAATGGTCTATTAAGGTAAATGGTATATAGTGCCAGGTGCATGAATGTATTTATGTAGTTGGTGCTGATCCTTTACTTATGGTCAATAGTCATTGTGTATTAAGTAGATAGTGTGAAGGAGGCACTAGTGATAGTGTCTAAGGGGCCTCAGGAGCTCTAGTCACTACCCTCTCCCCCCTCCCCCCTCCCCCCCAACTGTTAGTCACGGATCACCACACACACAGCTCAGGCAGGTGGTGGCCAAGCAACCAAACCGCATGGTGGTGGTGGGCAGATCACAGTAGCCATGGTGACACAGGAATGCTTACTGTTCATTGGTGGAACTATAAATGCTTGTTGCTCATTGGAGAACACTGTCAGGTGGTATGCCATACCAGATCCATGTACCACTATATAATAATAAACCTGAGGGCATTGTCTCTCTCTCTACTTTCATTCTTTATACTCTTCCTTTCTCTTCTTGCCTGTATTGATTTCATTATAGCCTGCCTACACAAACTACAGATGCCAGCTGAGGACTTTACAACTGGTCTTCCAGCTGTGAATTGAACAGTTATTTACACATGGATTTTAAATAATAAAAATAAACACAAGTAAATGGATATGCGAGTATTTACCACTCTATTGTGAGGTACAGTAAAAACCTCTCTAAATAGACCGATCATGGGACCGACCTTTTTTAAATGATTCACTTAGGGAGGTGGTCGGTTTAGGGAGTGTTTGTTTTACGGGTGCAATGGTATTGTATGGGCGATAGTTTGGGACAGAAATAAAGCTATCGATGTAGGCGAGTGGTCGGTTAGAGAGGTTTTACTGTAGTTTTGTTGTTGTTAAACAGTTTTTGCCATAGTTCAATATAACCAGGTACATTTTTCATGTATGTATCAAGTAACGGGGTATAGGTGTCAGCATAAGAACTTTGGCGTCAATAAATTGATCCGTATTCATGGCTAAAAGAAAGATTAGAATTCTATTGATACCAAGCAAGCATAGTTTCAATTACAAACCATCCTATCAATAGACACTCAAATAAAACACAAGAATTCTAACTTTGCACCCAACATAAATCGAATACCATAGATAAAAATCAATGAGACCCTTCCCTCCACCACATTTGACAAACAACTATTATAACTCAATGACATAATAACATTTGAGACCCATTACTACCACTGAATAACTACATCTTCAACCAGCAATGCACGCAATATAAACCACTATACATGCGCAACATGGCACTATTAAAAGACTAACCATTACTAAAACCAAATCTAACTGATATACAAACACAGCATATGATTTAACCACTAGTGTACATTACTGCACACTCTATCTTGATGCATATTACCTTGCACTATGTTGAGTACCTATGCTGTCCACTATACAGCATAGGCTGCTCTCCCACTTTATTGTTATGTTGAGAATGGGTTGTGCCGAACACAATGCAACACATTGCACTTCCACTATGCACAAATCAAATGCGATCACTTTAACGGCTGGAAAACCAGTGCCCCGGCACTGACAAAATATGTATTCAGATGAATAAAAAAAAATATTTACCACAAAAAAAAAATGGATGAGCAATTGGAATCTGTTCTTTGCACTTGCAGGAATTGGAGTTCGGACAGAATCGGACCACATATTTATGGAACCATTACAGGGTTCATACCTATTTTGACACAACAAATTCCAGGACCTTTCAGGGCAAAATTCCAGGGCGTTTTTAAAGATGTTCATTAAATTGACATACCCGAAACACGGCCATATTCATATTAGATTCACTGTGTAAGAGGTGACGTGTAAATAAGCATTACAATAACAGCAAATGTATCTATAGTTTTAATATATAAAAATAAAGAGGCAGGATAACAAACCCACAAAAATCACCCTAAATACAAAGTGTCACTGATCGTTGTAGTATTTGAACAATACACGATAACACGGTTTGGCCTTATATGGGCATGTCCTAATTTCGCGAGAACGAGGCCACTTCCGGTTATAGGTAAACAAAAGACTGATAGCCTTGAGTTTGCCAGAACGCACAGTGCAAAGCATTAGTTTTATTCAAAATTAATAGAAATCCAGAACCCTAACCTTATAAATTTAATATAATCTATTCGTTGAATATGTTTTCTATATGTGTACCAAGCGATTTGTTTCTAGATGGTGTGGTTTTAGAGATATTTCACTTTTTCTGTATGAAGATTGCTCTCGACCATCGGCAATGCATTTAGTTTTGCCGTACGCGCAGTGCAAATCGTCAGATTTATTCAAATTTAATAGAAATCCAGAACCCTAACCTTATAAATTTAATATAATCTATTCGTTGAATATGTTTTCTATATGTGTACCAAGCGATTTGTTTCTAGATGGTGTGGTTTTAGAGATATTTCACTTTTTCTGTATGAAGATTGCTCTCGACCATCGGCAATGCATTGAGTTTGCCGTACGCGCAGTGCAAATCGTCAGATTTATTCAAATTTAATAGAAATCCAGAACCCTAACCTTATAAATTTAATATAATCTATTCGTTGAATATGTTTTCTATATGTGTACCAAGCGATTTGTTTATAGGTGGTGTGGTTTTAGAGATATTTCACTTTTTCTGTATGAAGATTGCAAACTGGCGAAACTGCCATTGACAATCAATACCGCGTGCGTTTGTGTACCTGCAAACAGGAATTAGGTCAAGATGGCCGCCAAACCGTGTTTAGATGTATGTATTTAGCATATTAGATTGCAAAATCATGTGGTTATAATAAAGTGGTCTCCAGCAAAAATCTCGCGAAGTTCCGACAGAACTAAGCCTTTTACCAACAGCGAATTTCCAAAAAGAATTGCCCCCCCCCCCCGTAGGATTAGCATTGCCAGGGAATTGCGGAAAAATTCCCGGAAGTCAGGTTTTATCCACTACTCTCCTAGCACCATTACATTGATCAGTCTATAGAGGGAGTGCACGTGACGTCATCACTCAGCGGTTAGCAATACACGATAACACGGTTTGGCCTTATATGGGCATGTCCTAATTTCGCGAGAACGAGGCCACTTCCGGATATAGGTAAACAAAGCCTGATAGCCTTGAGTTTGCCGGAACGCACAGTGCAAAACGTCAGTTTTATTCAAAATTAATAGAAATCCAGAACCCTAACCATATCAATTTAATATAATCTTTTTGTTAAAGATGTTTTCTATATGTATTCCAATTAGTTAGTTTCTAGGTAGTGTAGTTTTAGAGATATTTAACGTTTTCTGTATGAAGATTGCTCACTGCCATTGACAATGCATTGCCGCGATTGCGTTTGCCGGTACGCGAAGTGTAAACCGTTAGTTTTATTCAAAATTAATAGAAATCAAGAACCCTAACCATATCAATTTAATATAATCTTTTTGTTAAACATGTTTTCTATGTGTATTCCGATTAGTTTGTTTCTAGGTGGTGTGGTTTTAGATATATTTAACGTTTTCTTTATGAAGATTGCTCACTGCCATTGACAATACTTTGCGTTTGGCGGTACGTGCAGTGCAAAACGTTAGTTTTATTCAAAATTAATAGAAATGCAGAACCCTAACCGTATAAATTTAATATAATCTATTCGATGAATATGTTTTCTATATGTGTACCAAGCGGTTTGTCTATAGGTGGTGTCGTTTTATAGATATTTCACTTTTTCTGTAAAAAGAATGCTCACTGCCATGCTGATGATACTGCCATGTGCGTTTGTGTACCTGCGAACACGAATTAGGTCAAGATGGCCGCCAAACCGTGTTTAGGTGTATATTGGATTACACTTAATACCACCTATGGCGCCCCCTGTCTTATACCAAGAACACTACGTCCACCACTGTAGTCAGGGCTGCCGAAGTATGTGGCGCCACCTAGCAGGTACTGCCTGAACCTGTCCCTTTGAGGGAAAACTGCTCAAAACAGTGGCAAATAAACCAACAAATGAGCAAATAAACACAATGTAAGCACTTCCAAGCCTTTCATATGTAATCCAATATGGGCACCGGAAGTTGTCTTGTGACGTCATTACACCCCCTCTATATAGACTATTTTTGGAGAGCACTCCAAAAATAGTCAATACTGACTGATCCGTCTTTGTTGTGACTGTAGTATCGCCCATAGTCAACTGTTTGCGCTTTCTGTTCTAGCAACATCTAAGGTCATATAAGAATGGGATTCAAACTAACTAATTCCTGTCATATATATTGGCATTTTGTGAAGTTAATCGGTGAATATAAAAACAAAATCGTGGAAATCCGCAAAAATCGCGGGGAACTTTCATCCTTGGGGGGCACAGTCGTCCATGCAACACTTTATCTTACAGGTTGCTTAGCAGCCTGGATAAAAGATTCATCCCGTACTGCAGTAGTCTGAGTAGGGGTGAATAATAACCCTATATATAAACTGGCGGAAAATTATCTACATGATAAATGAAACGAACAGATAAATTCTTAACTTAAGAAGCAACATATATTCTTCATATTTACCCACTACTTTTGAGTTGAAAAATATAATAAAACATGTAGTTTAATTAACTTCAAAAGTGAAATCGATGGCATTCTATTGCCACCATCTTGTCTTTTTGCATTCTCTCCCGTGCCATTAAGATAATGTCTACACGTACGCGCCCGTATTCGTAGCCTCGAGGTCTACGCATACGTTTGTGCGATGCACGCGCATCTGTCTCGTGAGGCATAAACATGGACATGCAGGATGCAATACAATAATATAATGAATATGTTTAGAACAAGAATTACTTATGGCTAATCAATGGTGATGTACACATCAGCCTGTAAAGTGACTGAAATTGTATGTTTCTTAGCTCAAAATGCTTAATTATGGAGAGTTGTGTCTTATAGACCTATTTCAATGTTTGTAAACATTGTCTATGCGCGTGCAGCTTGGCTGCAGAACAAATGCACACTGCCACTGAGTTTGTCAGTACGCGCAGTGCAAAACATGTGTATTCCAATCAGTTTGCTTCTAGGTGGTGTGTTTTAAAGATATTTCACTTTTTCTGTATGAAGATTGTTCACTGGCGGCGGCGGCGATTTGTTTTGTTTATATTCAACAGTATGGATATCGCCGCCGAAGATTGCTCACTGCCATTGCCAATGCATTGACTGATTGAGTTTGCCGGTGTCATGGTATACAACCCCTGCCTGATCGCAGCCCCTGTCGTGAAGACAGTTGACTAAGCATTTATTTTTGTAAAATAAATTAAAAAACTTTCAGTGGATCGATTAAAAATATCTTAATGCGCGATTGAAGAGGAAGATCTGAAGTATTTAATGTAACCTAAGAGCAATTTATGCTGAAAGTATTAAAAACAGAGATAATAGGCTAAATAGTGAAAGTTGGGATATTCTGAGTGTCAGTGCAATCTTCATACAGAAAAAGTGAAATATCTATGAAACTATACACCACCTAGAAACAAACCCCCTGGAACATATATAGAAAACATATCCAACGAACAGATTATATTAAATTTATATGGTTAGGGTTGTGCATTTCTATTAATCTTTAATAGACACTGGCAGTGTGTAGTCGTTCTGCAGCTGAGCTGAGCTTGTTTACAACCTCTGCGCATGCGCAGAAGCCACGACAGGGGCTGCGATCAGGCAGGGGTTGTATACCATGACACCGGTACGCGCAGTGCAAAAATGTCGATTTTATTCAAAATTAATATAAATCCAGAACCCTAACCGTGTCAATTTAATATAATGTTTTTGGTAAAAAAGTTTTCTATGTGTATTTCAATCAGTTTCTTTCTTGGTGTTGTGATTTTTAGAGATATTTAACTTTTTCTGTATGAAGATTGCTCACTGCTGCATTGAGTTTGCCGGTACGCGCAGTGCAAAACGTCAGTTTTATTCAAAATTAATAGAAATCCAGAACCCTAACTTCATTAATTTAATATAATCTTTTTGTTAAACATGTTTACGATGTGTATTCCAATCAGTTTGTTTCTAGGTGGTGTGGTTTTAGAGATATTTAACTTTTTATGTATGAACATTCATTAGATTGCTCACGGCCATTGACAATGCAATGATTTTGCCGGTACGCGCAGTGCAACACGTCGATTTTATTCAAAATTAATAGAAATGCAGAGCCCTAACCATATAAATTTAATATAATCTCTTCTTTGAATATGTTTTCTATATGTCTTCCAATCGTTTTGTGCCTAGGTGGTGTGGTTTTAGAGATATTTCACCTTTTCTCTATGAAGATTCCTCATAGCCATTGAGTTTGCAGTGTGACCGGGTGTTGTCCTGCAGCCAAGCAGCGCGCGCACTGACCTAAATACATGTGCTGACATCATATGAAATTGGTCAATAGGAATACGGTCACGTACGCGTAGACACTGCTAAAGATACGTGAGGAACGACTGCGCATGCGCACATACGCCTATGTCTATGTGGTGTGGGAGGTTAAAAATCCCTTGGGTCGGTATAATCTTAGGCTCGGGCTTTCTATCGACCAGCAGTGGAATGAGGAAGACCAGTCATCTATGACTGAAATTTCCCCTGCTTAAACAACTAATGGACCAAAAAAAACTTCGAGGATACGAATAGTCACGTACGCGTAGACACTGCTAAAGATACGTGAGGAACGATGGCGCATGCGCGCGTACATCCCCTAGACTTCGAGTCCACAAATACGGACGCGTACGCGTAGCCACTGCCTTCCATCAACTCTGTGCTGATATAAATAGTCATTGGATACTGGTACCAGGAATTCCACTTTCTGTTCCATACTAAAGCAATTTTCGCCTGTATTTAGACCACGTTGTCATTCACTCATACTGCATGTATAGGGTGAATCTTTTATTTAGTATTAGCAGTCCTGTCACAGAGACAGTGCTGCAGGAGTAACTAGCTATTCAGGTACTCACCGACACTGCCCATGAACCAGCCGCCTCCGTGGTAGAAGATTACTGCAGGCCCGTGAACCTGTCTGCGGTCCGGCATGTACACCCGAACACTCACACCGTCAAAGGTTGTGTCCACGACCTGGCAATGACGACGTCAGCAGCAGTTAAAATGAGTGGCTTCCTAAATTTGTGTGTAATAATATTAATTAAATACACACACTCGTTAAAATTTTCACTTAAAAAAAAAAAGTGACGATGGTTTTGAGTTTCTGTAATTTTCTGAGATAAATATTTAGGTTGATCTTTATAATGTACCTTACTTTATAGTTTGAAATAACTTTTATTTTAAATGGATAACTTTTGAGATATTTGAAGTGTAACCACACCAAAACTCTGACACCACAGACTTCTGCAGTTGTTTTTTTTGTTCAAGTGTTTTTATTTCTCTGAATAACATGTCAGTGCTGATGCACTGGTTTTCCAGTCCTAATGACAATTGCCTCTACACAGTAAACAAATCTACAACAATATATAGATAGACAATTACAGGGAAATAAGCAAAACATTGGTACATGAATGATAGGTAAAGAACAAGATAAGAGAAAAAAGAAACATATACGGGGAGGTAACTATGTTAGACTAGTATGGTAAGCGTTAGTAGGGGGTGGGGCATAACTGATTATCTTTCTAGTAGTAACATACTCGTTGAAAGGGTGATGGTGGGATGGATGTTGGGCCCTTGTGATTGAACTGCTGTTCATGGTAATCTCAGGTGGGGCCTATTGAGTTAGTAAGTAGATTAATATTGATTAATCATGTACGTCAGTAGGATCCAACTAGAATCATTTCCAGGCTCATCTCGTTGTAGATTGGCTTTTTGGTCTAGTTGGCCGCTACTGGTTGAGTTTACAGTGTATGTTTGTTTTCGGGGGGGGCGGGGGGTGAAGAGCGGGGGGGAAAGGGAAAGGAATGTTAACACCGACCCCAGTGTGGCATTGATCTGCTTTGGCCTAGGCTGGTTGATTTAAATATGCATGGAGGTTTATCTTGAAAGTTTTATAACAATCACTGTTCCTGACACGTGCCGGTAGTCATTACAATCAATGAAGGGCAGTATTGTGGTTTTGTACAAATTCTATCTGTAACAGATTCTATTAAATTAAGTATTATTCCCTTCTATGTGGTGGAAAATGGTTAATATGTGCACCAGGATCTAAGTTTGATAAGGTAGAATAAAATCTAGATAAAAGTTTTTGATTTTGAAAATTTGATGCTTTCACCGGACTATACAACTTTAATGAATGGGGTACCCCAATTATGGGGTGCTCTAATTGAGAACTAAGAACTAATCTGACAGAGGGCGATCTGACGCAATTCGGGTCATGGTGTATTTGCATTTTAGTTTTAGGTTGCTATATTTTTGTTACATTCGTTGATTAAGCAGAGGAAATTTCAATTACAGACAATTAGTTTTCCCCATTCCACTGCTCCTGACCCTATCCTACCAACATCACTGATTTCACTCGACCGGGGTTCAAAGCCAGGATTTGAATCTTACCACCTGCCACACGAGAAGCAGGTGCTTAGAATCACAGCCTTGCTCTATGCCTGTGAATCATGGATAAAATACCGTCATCACACTGAGCCACTAAACCATTTCCACCTAGGCTGTATCAGGAAAATAATGAATATCTGGAAGCAGAATAACATCCCAGACACTAAAGTCTTAGCGAGAGTAAAAATAGTCAACATTGACTGCATGGCCATGAGGGCACAACTCAGGTGGGCTGGCCATGTAGTCCGCATGGATGAGGATATAATACAAAAAGTGTCTTCTACGGTGAACTTGTAAAAGGAAACAGAAATCAAAGTGGTCAGCAGAAAAGGTTCAAGGACTGCCCTAAATACAACCTGAAGAAATGTAATCTCAACACTGAAACCTGGGGAACAGTGGCCAAGGACAGGAGTTCATAGTGTGCTTCTATTCATGAAGGCACAGCACAGTTTGAAACTGATCATAGATCTATATCTCAAGCTAAACAAAAGTGTCAGCAGAGGATAGATCGTCTCCTTCACCCACCAGATGCTCTGACTGCAGCTACCAACACGTAAAATATTCTGATAATCGGCAGAGGGGGGAAATGGAAATCCTATATTATTATTCTGTGTGGCCGGCCAAGAGTGTGTGTATATGTATGTTGTATATATATATATATGGTTTGGCACATGCTTGAGGGCAGGTAATTATAGAATTAGGGATGATTGGCAGGTCTGGGTGAGTGCACTCAGGGCCTGGCTCTCTGCTGAGGTAGGGGTCAATGCACACAGGGGTCAAGGTTGGTGGTGCCCACAGGTCAACCAGCTCTGGTGGTGGGCAGACCACTGGTGGTCGTTGTAACCAGAAATGCTGAGTCCCTATTGGAGGAACTGGGAATGCTGCTTCCCTATTGGTTTAGTGAATGGCATGATCCTATACCAAGAATCCATGTACTATATATAATAAACCAGAGGGCTTGGACTCTCTCTTACACTCTTACTTTTGCTTTACTTTCTATCTTTCTCTCCGTCTGTATTGTTTTTCACTTTAGCCTACCTACATAGCCACAGACTCGAACACCGACCCTACAACATGTCCAATGTGCCATTGCACATTCTGAGCACAAATTGGACTCATTGGTTATCAACGAGTTCACAACAAATGATGAGTTGTTGTCATCATCTCCATTAATGGACAACCAAGAAGGCATGGCATGGTGGAAATAGATACATAGGTAGCAGGCCTAGAGTGTGGCGCCATCTAACGAGTTCAGCTAGTGCCAGTACACAGTATAACACTGAGAGCCAAATTGTGCATCAACCAACAATTACTTCTGCGCTATTTTTCTATTGTTTGCAATGTGGAATTCATTATTAATCATTAGTGTGTGCATATTTTAAATTGGAGAACATTCAGTGTGAACGCAAAGACTAGACGGGATGGCCGAATGAATTGAGTGCCTGCCTCCCGTTCTGGTAGGTCGTGGGATTTAAACCAACAGGTTCAAACCCTGGCTGAGTCAAAGCAATGACTTAAAATCACTACCTCGACATTACGGGGATAGGGCAAGGATCAGTGGAATAAGGAAGACCAATTGTTTGCGATTGAAATTTCCCCTGCTTAATTAACTAATGAACCCAAAACAAAACACCCAACAAAAACAAACTAAAAAAAACTAACTGAAATAGTTATGACTTGTTAAATGTTGATACTGGTGGTTTCCAAGTGTTGAATATAATACTTATTAGACCATCAGAGTGCTTATAACTTATAGGATGAGTGGTTGCTGCCCTTACCTGTAAACCGGCATAATTCTTCGGTGGGATTAAGCTTAATGAGTCGACAATGAACCGTGTTGTGTTGAATCGGTTCGCCAGTCCAATCTTTTCGGAGAAGTAGGACTGCAATATACAGTTGGACTAATCCAGTTACCGCCAGTTTGCATTCATACTTTTATACATTTTCGACTCAACCATCTCCTGATGTTCATTGACTAACAGATGGTGCACTCTCTCGTTTCTACAAACATTAAAGTTGCAAAGTCGGATAGTTTTCAGTTTCTGAGATAAATATATTAGATTGATCGATATAACCTACCTTATTTTAGTTTGAAGTAACTTTTGTTTTAAATGGTTAACTTTTGAGATATTTGAAGTGCAAAAGTGCTAAATTAATTTGGGCAAACATGGCAAAACTCTGACACCATAGGCTTCTGCAGTAACATACTCTATTAATTGCCTCAATATTCCCCTCTATGTGGCAACAGATGTTCAATAAGTGAACCAGTATCTAAGTTTGATATGTAGAATAAAATCTAGATACTTGTTTGGGGTTTGAAAATTTGATGTTTTCATCGAACTGTGCAGCCTTAAGTACTCATAGTACCCATCTCATAATTTAAATCATACTATCTTCTATGTATATCAATACATTCTTCGCAATAGATGTTCTGAAACCATTACTATAATTATAGTCAATTAAGCCAATTCAATTAAGCCATCTCTAGAAGTAGAACTGGTTAAGTAATAAATAAAGTACAGTTAAACCTTTCTAATCGACCACCTCCACAGATCGACCACTTACCTATGTCGATTGCTTTATTTGGGTCCCAAACGATCACCCATAAAATACCATTGCAACAATAACAAATTTTAAAACTCCCTAAACCGACCACCTCCCTAAATGGACCATTTAAAGTCGGCCCCATGTTCGGCCGATTTAGAGAGGTTTTACTAAACACATAGGAAAGAAAGCCACTCACAACATGTCCGATGGTCCGTAGCAACGCCATCACTTGCCGCGCCTTCCAGGGCTCAGTCACCCCCGGAGGTATGGGCACGTACACATAATAGGTCACCATGGCAACCAGCACAGCAACGGTGACTGCCCAGCGGCGGCCTCTGTTCCAGGAGCCATGTTGTCGGTGAGCCCTGCACTGGACGACCGATACCGGGTCACTGTAATAGCGAAATAGCGAATGGTAGACAGGAAGTGTGAACACTTATTTGTCTCTCATTTTTGCTTGAGTGCAAGTAAATATGCAACACAAGGAATAATTAGTAGCATGTGGTGAATAAGGGGTCAAATTTCCCTGGATCATCAGCCCATGTTTTCTAATCTGTTCTTGAATGAATTTATTGACTCGGCACCAATAACATTTTGTGGGAGACTTTTCCATATATTTATGATCCTGTTTGAGAAACTGTGTTGCCGTAACTTTGAAATGGCTCTGGGTTTTACTAGTTTGAGAGTATGGCCACGACTGCCTTCTCTTTTATTCAAGGTGAAAAATTGGTTCATATCTATTTTATCAAAACCTTTCATAATTTTAAGTACTTCAATTATGTCACTTAATTATGTTCATTGTCGACTCATTAAGCACATACAAACTGTAAGTAGAAAGCAACAAGTTAGAACTTCTATATTTTAAATTAAGATTTTAGAGTTATGATTGGTGACGGAAAAACAGGTTTGGTCTTGATGCTTAATATTAGGCATGTGATTGGGTGCAGGGAAAAAAACCTGAAATATTTGTTAGGTTATTGTGGGGACACAGCATCCCACTGAGTCACGAGAGGGATGCAAATAGTGTATTTCAGAGGTGTTTCGGCGGCCAGAAAAAAAACAGTATTCCGGTTAAAACCGGAGAAATCACATATATATTGACTGGACGCGGTGGTTGAATCGGCAGTGATAGAAATAAACAAAATGGTTCACTTGTTCATAGGACAAGCCTGGCGTGATTTTCACTTGTCCCTCTGAGTTTTCACTTGTCCACAGTACTTCCTTTATTATCTCAGTTAACCTCCACGGTTATGGACATAAAACTACACAAATAAACCAAAACAACAAAACAAATGTAATAAATAACATAAGTTACATTTTAATGACTGCACTGTGTAAATACATGTTTTTCAGCCGAAAATGTTCACTTGTCCAATGGAAAAGCTCAAGCGATATTCTGCTTGTCCATGCTTACTCGCACTTGGCTCGAACAAGCAGACAAGCTCTTATTTCGAACACTGATTGGTAAGAGTGCAGGATTCCCATGCGGAAAGTAGGAAGTTTGAATTCCGGCTGAGTCAAACCAGTGACATACAAAATTGATCATTGTCGCTCACTAGCCTGGTCCTCAGCATTACTAGGATAGGACAACAGCTGGTTAGCTTTCAGTATCAGGATAATGTGGCTGAGTGGGATATTGAGTCATGATGCCGTCTTCCACCCAGCGTGTACCAGAATTCTCTTGACCGAGATTCCTAATTGTCTAATGGCCAGACAGGATGGCCGAATGAGTTAGAGCGTCCGCTCCCGTGCTGGTAGATCGTGGGTTCGAGTCCCGGTCGAGTCAAACCAATGACTTTAAAATTGATACTTGTCGCTTCCTAGCCAGGCGCTCGGCATTATTAGGATAGCGCAAGGACTGGTGTGCTCAGTGTCAGGATAATGTGACTGAGTGGGATACCAGGTCATGGTGCCGGCGGCCTGGTTTCCCAGTGGGACAGCACTATAAAGTCACCATGAGTGCGCACTGTCACAAGTCGGTACCCATCCTGATATGACCTTAGATGTTGCTAGGACGTAAAACAACAACAAACAAACAACAAACTAATTGTCTTGCCTTGGACACCATGGCTCCATGTGTTGAGTGGGACACATAGCATCCAGTGTTGACTCCTGCTTGTTTCAGCACCTTGATAGTCCACCTTGCGAGAGTGTCTCTCGAGATAGCTTTATGTGGTCGTATAAAGCTGATTAGTAGTTGTCTGGAATTTCTGAGTCCGCATGACTTGGATATATGGCCTAATGGCCGAAACTACGCATATCCGTTTATCCTCCGGAAAACTAGTAATGTGTACTGTAGACAGTGGGTCGCCTGTACGATTTGATTCAAGTAATGTCTGTAAATCAAATGTAGCTTCTTCCTTATCTATTTCTAGTCCACTAGTGAAAGTGACACAATGGTTTGGCCTCTGTGTCCTATAATTAGCAATAATAAGACTGCTAATTTAAATCCTAGGTCTTTCATTGATAAATGTTTGTTGCTAGGCCATGACTTGAATAGTTTGAATACTATTGATACATTCCAAAATCTATTACATTTAGGTTTGGGTGGGTTTCTTTCGTACGCCGATCTAATGAACCAGTGTACTAACTGATATTTCCCAAAAGTTTGTCCATTTATTCTTGGTAGAATAATGGAAAGGGCACATCTCGCTGCGTTAATAGCACCGAATCCTAGTCCTTCATCTTCTAATATTCTTAGAAATCGTAACACTTGAGCTATTGTAGGTTTTAACTGTTTGACTCCTTTGAGAAGGCAATGAAGGCCCCATTTCTATAAATAACTTGTGTATAATTTAACTGGTCTCTACTTGTTTGAACAAGTATTGCAGTTGTCCACCGAACATCTTGCCCTTATCCAACGGCTTTCCCATAATCGGCTTTTGTGCTAGGAATAGAGTGTATTCCTTTCCATCATTGTACGTGATCTTTTTTGGACCGCGCCACCTCTTTCCCAGCGTCTGTGCAGACTGCTTTGAAGACGTTTTCGAACCATCTATAGGAGAGGAAGTTGCTGGTTGCTGTTAGTAACGCAATTCCTCCGTTCATATCGTCACAGAGTGCCGAGAACTTGTGTTGTGCCATCATCCTGTTGGCGATGGGTGCAATGGCTGTCAGAGCCGAGAGTACCCCCTTGTGGACAGTGTAGAGAGCCGTCCCAAACTTTTTCCTGTCCTCACTGAGTTTGACCTCAGGGTCCATCTCTTTGATGGCAAATTCTGGAATTCCTTTAATTCCTGTGAATTTCTCAGCCATCTTGATATTGACCTCCCCTGGTTTGAAGGTGTTAAAGTGGCCTTGGATGGTCCTTCTCATGAGCGTCGTTATGAGTATTTTCTTACGCCTAACCACTTTTCCCGTTTCTTTCCCACACGATTTAGCGTATTTGCCGGAGTGCTTCGTGTCGGAGTCTGAACTTGTCGTCGATGAGTCAGACCACGAGTCCGAAGAGGAGGATTTGTGTTTCCTCCTCTTTTTAGACTTTTTCTTTGTCTTCTTCACGAGGGGCTTCTTTTTACGGGCTCTTGTGTACTCGTCTCCTTCTGACGAATCATTCTTCTTGTGTTTGCGCTTCCGTGCAGGCACAAACACCTCCTCGTCTGAGTCATCCTCAGTTGAGGCCGATCCTCCGAATCGTCCTCCCATTCCGACTCATCGTGTCTTGCAGTACCTTGCATCGCCTTTTCTTTGACGTACCTGTTCTGGATGGTAACATTTCCTCCATTTTCTGTTGCACTAGCCTGGCAACCTGTTTGTCTAGGTCCCTATCAGCAGGGCCGGGGCCAGATTCGTACCCCCCTGCCTCCTCAAAATCCCTTTGTTCTGGAGAGGACGACCTTTATACCCGCCTAGGCGGCGCGGCGTCTTCATCCACACTGAGTGTGTGAGTTGCCTCTGCCTTACTCCGCTTCGTAGCGATGGCTCGAGACTGTGAGGAAAAAGACAGATGATTCATTGTCTTAGGCGAAATAGCACACTGATAATTAGAGTATAATTATACTAGGTGTGTATTTTATGGAGTTAAATTAATGTTTAACGCAGCCGTATGGCTAAACGACAGTCGCAGGATAACGGTATGGGTAACCAACCGATCCTAACGAGGGGTAGGGACCAGTATATCGGTGCCCTCCCACACTCTAAGTACCTATAAACTTCTCCCACCTGTGGCTTTCTTTGCCAAAAAGTTGAAGAAAATACTATAGGACTCGGAGGTATGCCTTAACAAGAATCGAAATATGGGGAATCTTAAAGAGACCCAGGGAATGAATCCCTAACGATGTAACTGACTCCTGCCAAACATCTCTCCGTTCGGCAATGGGCGGCTGTTAATTATAATAACCAAACAATGGATGCATTGTTCTTTCGATCATACCAATTATGATCGAAACTAAGCTGTAAAAACCGTAATATCTTATCGAAAAGTTTAAAAAACTTGTACGTGAATGCTGAAATGAACTAAACCAACATATCGAGTTTGAAAGATACTAGCCTGCTTGGTTTTGTAGTAAATGTAGAAAAACTGCCTGAGCTGCTCGCAACACGTCCTCCTGCTGTGAGCTGATTATGCTAATTGCTGGACCCGGATGTGCTTACTTCTCCCTGGGCTACGAGTAGCCAGGGCTTAGTATCAAAGTAAAATATTAGTTTTCTTTCAAGTATAACATAGTTATTAACCATGCCACTGCCAGTGTTGATTCGCCTCGAAATAATGCAAATAAATAATTGTCTTATATAATAACCTAAAAAGTCTTATCATGTGAAGCAACATTTTGAACAGGGAAGGAAAATCATGTTTATAAAAGAAAAAACACACAGACGAAGAACAGTATTGGCTTACCGTTTAACATACTATTACTAAATCAGATTATATAGTGTGCAACTGTCAAAGCAAATAAATCCGAAATTATGAATACCACAGAATAGGTGCACGTGTGCCACATATTAAATACATACCTGATAGCTGCTGCCTCTGTCTGACTCATAGTTCTCCCAACTACAGCACCAAGTGTATGAGTCTCCCAACTACCGCGCTAAATGTATGCTTACAATTTGAACCTGTCCGCAGACAAAGCACACAAATGTCCCCTCCAGTAAAATTGCCAGACTGTATGTGTTTAAATAGACGCCACGTGTTATCAACTCTTCCAACGATCGTTTTCACGAAATTAATCAAATTAAACAGCATACACGGCTTTTTATAAAGATACCCCTTATATCATATAATGATTGATTTTGATCCACAATTGCATAAAGATTTATAATAGTATATTTGTTTTAGATGTGCGTATTTAAATTTCAATATAAAGTGTGCAAACATACATTATTGTGTGTGTGTATATATATAGACATTCAGAAATACACAATAATATGCACATCAAATCAATATAAGCATATCTATCGACATACATAAATGTACCAATGTTCAAGTATTCATAATATATATGCATCAATACAATGTATTAACTATTATCAAAGCTCATGTATGTCTCAATATACATACATACATACATACATGTATATTGTAACGATTAAAAAACTCCCTAAACCGACCACCTCCCTAAATGGAACATTTAAAATTAACCTCGGCCCCATGTTATCGTTACAATATGTGTGTAAATAGTATATTTGTATATTTTCACACAAGTATATATATACGTATGTTCATAATGTATACATATGTATCAATATATACTTCAGTATTAAAATACATTAACAAAACAAAATAATTTAATTAACGGTGAAAAGTTCGGTGAATAGTTAATGAGTAAGGGCGACCTGTGGGTAAAATCAGGTGATTTGTGACGCTGGGTCGATGTGCACAGACCTTCTGATCTCTGGGCATTGAGCTGTTGAACAAAGTTCACTTTTCAGGTAGAAAGGGTGTGTTGGCGTCCAACAGTCAGAGCTGAGGTGACCACCATGGGATTAACATTTTCCTGGCAGGCTCACTCAGCCATGACCTCAAGGTTAAAATAAACATTCACTGGTGTGTATTTGTTTGTTTTTGTTGTTGTTTTATGTCCTAGCATCATCTAAGGTCATATCAGGATGGGTACCGACTTGTGACAGTGCGCACTCATGGCGACTTTATAGTGCTGTCCCACTGGAAAACCAGGCTGCCAGCACCATGACCTGGTATCCCACTCAGTCACATTATCCTGACACTGAGCAAACCAGTCCTTGCCCTGTCCTAATAATGCTGAGCGCCTGGCTAGGAAGCAACAAGTATCAACCAAACAGCGCTCTTAAACGATTCGATCATTCCATTTCATCCTTTCGAAAAGCACAGTATAACAGACACCTTTTAATTATGATAGGTATTCAGCAAACTATATATAATAAAGCTCAGTCTCTTATGGGCCTGTCACATTATGACGCTTCTCGCCAGTGCGCTGCCAACACGCAAAATCACTTTTAATCGTCAAGACACATCAAACTTTTCGGCGTCAGCGAAACGTATTGGTAGCGTGCGGCCGACGTTGTGAGAAAAACAAAAAAAGGTTTGGCGCGCCGTCCTGATATGACCGTAGATGTTGCTAGGATGTAAAACTACAACAAACAAAGTAACAGTTTGGCACAACGAGCCTCACGCGCGCGCGGCATGTGCCTAGCATTCGCATAACGTTATTCCAGCATGTTTAACGTATCACGACGCGCCCCTAACATCGCCATAATGTTAGCACCCGCGCGTTGTCGCATGTCGAAAGTTTTGCGCAACCACAAAACTTTGCCGATACCTTGACACGTGTCGCCGACCATGAACGAATACCAACGCGTGCCTAACGCTTCCTGATGTATCCCGAAGTTCCCCCAAAAAATCACATACGTCGAAGCGTCGTAATGTGACACCACCATTATATTGATTTTGATTGACTTACAATTATTTATACCTTTGACAAACTTATTATTATATAAACGTCCCTCAATATTTGTGTTTGTTTGTTTATATATATATACACACACATATATATAGTATAGTTATACGAATCTTACCTGGGTACAGATGATGGATAACTGTTCTTTTCATGAGGGACGAGCCTCGAATAGTCGTGGGTCAGGGAGAAGGAAGCACATCTGAGCCCAGCAATCTTTTACATACTTAATAGGATAAAAAATTATCTTCAAATTCTATGGATACTAATCTGTTTTCGCTTTAGCACAAGCCAACGTCATAGTCGTGGTAGGGTTAGACCCATGACTATCCGAGGCTCGTACCTCGGGAAAACAAGTTATCCATCATCTGTACCCAGGTAAGATTCATATAACTATACTATTTTACCTCGGCTACTCGTAGTCCAGGGAGAACTTTACGTAATTAAATTTGTTATCCTCTTCTATACTATTTTTTAACATAACATGTTGCAGTACAAAAATACAATTTTGTGTTTTTCACCCGTCTTTTAGTTGGTGAGTGAGCGAGTCGCCAGGCCGCTTGACTTTTCTAGTCATTTGTTGTAATCTTTTGCAAACGATCTAGCCGTCTTCCAGCCGGCGTGCACGAGGATTCTCTTGACTGAGATTCCTAATTGTCTTGCTTTAGAGATCATGGCCTCCCTCGTTGAGTGGGATGCAGAGCGTCCAGTATTGGCACCCACCTCTTTGAGCACCTTGATGGTCCATCTTGCGAGCGTGTCTCTCGAGATAGCCTTATGCAGTTTAATAAAGCTTATCAAGAGCTGTCTGGAATTCCATATTCCACGTGACTTGTCTCCAAATCCTCATTCTTGTCTATCTCTACTCTGTCCAGAGACAATGCCACAATTGTTTGGCCTCTATGCCCCATCACTAGTAGTAACAGCACAGCTAACTTAAAGCCTAGTTCCTTTATTGCTAAATGTCTATTACTAGGCCATGACTTGAATAACTTAAATAGTACTGACACATCCCAAAACCTATTATATTTGGCTTTCGGTGGATTTCTCTCATACACCGACCTAATAAACCAGTGCACTACCTGATGCTTTCCAATTGTTTGTCCATCTATCCTCGGTGGAATGATTGAAAGTGCACACCTTGCTGCATTAATTACACCAAATCCTAAGCCTTCATCTTCTAACATCCTTAAAAATCTATACAATCTGAGCTATTGTAGGTTTTAACGGCTTAACTCCTTTAAGCAGACAGTGAAGTCCCCATTTCTTTAAATAGCTTGTATATAATTTCACCGTTCCTTTTCTCCAGGCGTGTGAAATAAGTCTTTCTCGTGTAATTTTGTCCAATCCATATTGTTCTAAATGTTTCCTTAAAAACGGAATGCCAAAAGGGGTGTCGTTGACACATCTCCGTGGACTGTTAGTGGTCCTTGATGTTGTAGGTTGTTCCTTTCTAGTAGAAACCTGAGCATATCGTTTGCTTGTAATTTCACTGCCGCCAGCCATGGTTGCGTGTCCCCCTCCAGTACTATCAGTACTGCGTGTGCGTGATCCATCTTGATCTTCCGGGCCACTCTGCTGATAATGCTGAATGGTGGGAATATGTAATAAATTTTATTATTCCAAATCAGAGGAAATGCATCCACTCGCCAGGCTTCTCTGATAATGCTGAATGGTGGGAATATGTAATAAATTTTATTATTCCAAATCAGAGAAAATGCATCCACTCGCGAGGCTTCTAGCCCTGGATGCCCAGACACATATTTGGGTAACTTTTGTTGTTGCGTGATGCAAACAAATCAATGTCTGGCTAGCCCCATTTATCACAAATGTTATGAGTAGCCAGAGGCGTAGTACTGAGGTAAAATATATAAATATATAGATGTATACACATTGTAGGGTCGGTGTTCGAGTCTGTGGCGATGTAGGTAGGCTAAAGTGAAAAACAATACAGACAGAGAGAAAGAGAGAAAGTAAAGCAAAAGTAAGAGTGTAAGAGAGAGTCCAAGCCCTCTGGTTTATTATATATAGTACATGGATTCCTGGTATAGGCTCATGCCATTCACTCAACCAATAGGGAAGCAGCATTCCCAGTTCCTCCAATAGGGACTCAGCATGTCTGGTTACCATGACCACCAGTGGTCTGCCCAGCACCAGAGCTGGTTGACCTGTGGCCACCACCAACCTTGACCCCTGTGTGCATTGATCCTTACCTCAGCAGAGAGCCAGGCCCTGAGTGCGCTCACCCAGACCTGCCAATCATCTCTAATTCTATAATTACCTGCCCTCAAGCATGGGCCAAGCCATATATAGTATACACAACATACATATACATACACTCTTGGCCGGCCACACAGAATAATAATAGAGGATTTCCATTTCCCCCCCTCTGCCGATTATCGGAATATTTTTTTCAACACGTTACATATACACACAAACCTACACAAGAAATTCCTTGTGACTTTTGGACTTGTGATATAAATATAAACTAAAAATAGTAAAATTCCAGCCGTAGGACTTGTGGACGCATTACATCACTTCTTTTTTAACATTGCATTTTTTAGGCTTTAAAAAATGTACATATCTATAGATGCAAAATGCAGAAATCAATGTATATAATGTTATGGTAATACCTTGTGGCAGAACTACAAGGCCACAAAATCTGCACATAGTCACAAGCCAAAACCCGTCCTGATTCATCTCGAATGAGACTATGGTTGTCTCCAACCAATCACATAGGTTTTAGTAGCTAAATTAAACTGTTACACCACTGCTTCTTTTAACAGCGAGACAGGGATACTTCTAGATAAAAGATTCACCCGGTACTTGTATAAAAACGGTCGAAAAATCGGGCTAATGAAATGAGTCTTTATGAGAGCCTAATTTCACAATCTAAGAAGCAACATATATTCTTTGTATATATGCCTTCATGTTTACCCGCTACTTTTGAGTTGGAAAATATAATAAAACATATACTTTAATGCAATTTAAAAGTGAAATCGACGGCGTTCTCTGGCCGCCATCTTGTCTTTTTGCATTCTCGCCCATTTCACCAACTCTGTGCCTATATGAGTAGCCATTTGATACTGGAGCCATAGTTTCTAGTTCATGTTCCATACTAAACCTATTTTCGCCCGTATTTACACTACGTTGTCCTTCACCCGTGTACTACAAGTGAATCTATTATCTAGGATACTTCCAGTAGGATTCACTAACGGAGCACTGGTAATGCTGCTATGACTAGTCAATGGAATAGGCAATTTATTCGTTTGACAAGGTGACAGCAACGGTGACTAACAACGTAGTCTAAATACGGGTGAAAATTGCTTTAGTATGGAACAGGAAGTGGAATTCCTGGTTCCAATATTAAATGGCTACTTATATCAGCACAGAGTTGGTGACGATAGAATGCTGTCAATTTCACTTTTAAAGTTCATTAAACTACATGTTTTATTATATTTTTAAAGTCAAAAGTAGTGGGTAAATATGAAGACATATGTAAAGAATATATGTTGCTCGTTAAATTAGAAATTTATCTGCTCATTTCTTTTACACAGCTTTTTGCCACTTTTTCTAATGGGTTGCTTTTCACCCCTACTGCAAGTACAGGGTGAATGCTTTTACCTAAATATCTCCGAGGACAATTTCTTATTTTTCAGTTTTTTTCTTAGGCCCTTAACTTTAGGCATGTTGTATGTAGATGGTCGTATTAATCGATAACATAACCAGGGCCCGTATGCATGGGGCGGTGGTAGCGCTCCAAACCTGTGGGTAGAGGCGATCTCCGGGTTAGCGGCGAAAAGTCGGTATGCATGGACCAGTGTTATGCAAACCCAGGGAGTTAAAAGTCGGGTAAGCTAACCCCATTCCGTAGCAGGTATAAGGGTGGTGGTAGGGACCGACTCGGGCCAAATCTATTGAATGCGATCATATTTAACAGAATTACATACTCAATAAGTGAAATTTTATCAATTTAACCCTAAATTCGAACCGTTATTAAGGCTACCGCCGCATTGGCGGCGATATTAATAGTGTCGAATCGACGAATGTAAAGTAAACAAGTCGCTGCCGCCGCGACGTCGATATCCATACTGGCATAATGCCAGCGGCAATGTTTTACGCCCAAATCTATTCAATGACTGCTCGGGTAGCTAACGCCTCCACGCTTTGGCTCCGCGCATACCCCGTGACCCATTTCACACCACCGGCGATAGCTACCAGGAACTCGGTCCTTAGCACCGGCGCCGATAAAATAATTCTTCATGCATACGGGCCCAGCAGTCTAAATCTGTAGTAGCGGTTATAGCAGTTAAATAGTGGTACGTCAGCTATGTACCACTACCAGGCTCCGTTAGTGAATTACGAAAATACAAATAGCATTTACCAAGTTGAGTTTCTCTCCATAGTGACACTGAATACCCTGCTACCGATATAAGTAGACATTGGATACTGGAATCATAAAGTCACCATGTGTGTGCACTATCACAAGCTGGTACCGATCCTGATATGACCTTAGATGTTGCCATGATGTCAACCCCAAACAAACATTCTACAGGCTGAGTTCATCCAGAAATCATCAAGATAAGGAATTCAAAGCCTGCCCCTTCCAGGTGTGGATGTCCGGGTGTAGGAGATAACCAGCTGAATCACCATCACTGCGTTTCGGTGTGACGATCACGTGATGTGTGTATCATACGAAACGGAGCACTGACGAAAAATGTGATTGGCTGACAGAGAGCACCTGATGTTTAGGATAAACTAATTAATCCACATGAAACAGTTATTGAAATGTGTGTGTGTGTGTGATTGTGAGTGTGTGTGTGGGTGAGTGTGAGTGTGTGTGTGTATACCACACAAAGATGTTCTGATGATTGTAAAGAGACGCAAACTGCAGTGGTATGGCCATATTTCCCGTTCATCAGGTCTGGCCAAAACCATCTTGCGAGGCACAGTGAAAGGGGGAAGACAGGGCCAACAAAGCAAGAGGTGGGAAGACAACATAAGGGAATGGATAGGCCTAAAGTTTGGCAAGTCCAAGAGAGCAGTGGAGAACAAGGAAATATGGAGAAAACTGGTTGCAAAATCATCTGTGGTGCCCCAATGACCCTTGGATGTATGTATGTATGTATGTATGTATGTATGTATGTATGTATGTATGTATGTATGTATGTATGTATGTATGTATGTATGTATGTCTGTCTGTCTGTATGTATGTATGTCTGTCTGTCTGTCTGTATGTATGTATGTATGTATGTATGTATGTATGTATGTATGTATGTATGTATGTATGTATGTATGTATGTATGTATGTATGTATGTATGTATGTATGTATGTATGTATACATGTGTAAAATTTGCTATTCTATTTGGAGTCACTCGTACATACCGTTTAATTAAAGCTGCATAGTCCGATAAAGGCATCAAATTTTCAAAACCAAAATATTTTTCTAGATTTGATCCTACATATCTAACTTAGATACTGATGCACTTATTAAGTATTTGTTGCCACATAGAAGGGAATGGTGAGTTAATTATTATAATATGTTAATGCTGAAGCCTATGGTGTCAGTTTTGGCGTGCTTGCCAAAATTACATTTACATGTTTGAACTTCAAATATCTCCAAAGTTAGCCATTCAATCCAAAAGTTACTTGAAACTAAAGTATGGTAGATTATAACCATCAACCTAATATATTTATCTCAGAAAATGACAGAAACTCAAAACCATCGGACTATGCAACTTTAAGGCAACAGAAACAAAACTTAAACATACCTCATTCTCTGACCATGACAAAATAGTGGAAAATGTGGGAATGCTAATAGTAATACTAATACTGACTGATATATGCTAAAATATCTGCCTATAACCCGTTGGAAATGCCCTCAAATAGCCCATTTAAAAAAGAAAATCAGGACGGGGGGGGGGGGGAGGGTGCATGGACCTGGTCCATTCTAGCAAGCTTGCGGCTGCCGCCACTCGGGCCCCATGCCTGCAACGCAAAACCTGAAGGATTCTCAGTACCTCCAGGTTGGCAACACTGCCTGTGGGAGAATGCAGCACCTGGTGAAGAAATCCGCATTAGATACCTGGCGAATACCAGACGACTTTCATGGAAAGTAAAAAAAATAAGCATGCAGAAGGCTATCTGCTCAAATTTTGAGTTTTAGTATTTCATTTGAAGGGTGTTTTAAACAAAATAAATAACAAATATTTGTAGGTCGAGAGCATTTCTCAGGTCGGCCGGGGACGCTAATCAAGTTTTTGAAATTATTTTTATCTGGCCTTAGAGTTAGACGTGTCTCGTCTGTCTTATGCCTCAGTCACAAATGCCGTAAGTCCCTGCATTGGCCAGACCGTGCGGCGACCGTACGGTTGGACATGTTGGCCGTACGGCGACCATACGTTTTTTTTTGCTCGCTGCAAGGGATTGCATTTTTTTTAAGTTGAAGTTATCTGAACTTGGGAAAATTGTAATGCTGCAGGCCGGAATCCCGCCAATTTCTATTGTCAACAGAATAATGTTTGTGGAATAATGTATATAAATTGTGAATAAAAAACACGTCTTAAAATGTCTTATCTGCGGTTGTGCGGCGACACAAAAAAACATAATAAGGCGCCATACAGTGACCTATGCCTTGTGGTGCCCATACAATTTGTGAATAGATAAACCGCAGACCACAACGCCATAACATTTGCATAAATTGCAATAACCAATACACACAGCAGCATTTGTGACCTAGGCATTAGTAGTTACTAAGTTATTTAGTTAGTGTCTAGTGATACTGATAGACATTTAACTCCACGTAAACAAAGAAGCATGGGAAAAATTCTATTGCATTCTGGGATACCTTTCATGGCTTTACAAGCTGTTGAAGTCAACCACTGTTGAAAAAGTCATCGAACAGATAAGTAACATTCCAAAATGATTCTAATAATCTGACAATACTAAATAGTTAGTTATTTATCTTTCATTTGACACCTATATTGTGTATTTCTGTCATTTCCCAAAGACCCTAGAGCACTTTTAAACATGTGTTTAAATCGGCGGGATCAGCGCGGTGGTAGCTCAATGCTAGCTGCTCGCGCTAAATTCGCGACTTTTTTAACGCGCACGAAAACGCATATTTGAGGGTTTAGCTCTTGTCATATTGTTGTGAATCTGGTGCTCTTTAGAAGAGCATTGAATTGGGCAGGTGTCAGTTTTGATTCCATCAAAATCCTTACATAATTGACAAAACTACAGGGATTTTTAATTTGTGTGTGCATCGGTGGCAGTAGCTGCTCACGCCGATTTCCGGCCATTTTCATCGCATACGAAAACGCATATTTGGGGGTTTAGCTCTTGCCGTATTGTTGTGAATCTGGTCGTCTTTTGAAGAGCATTGAATTGGGCAGGTGTCAGTTCTGATTCCATCAAAATCCATACATAATTGACAAAACTACAGGGATTTTAATTTTGTGTGTGCATCGGCGGCAGTAGCTGCTCATGCCGATTTCCCGCAATTTGCATCCCGCATGAAAACGCATATTTGTGGGTTTAGCTCTGGGCAAATTGTTGTGAATCTGGTGCTATTTTGAAGAGCATTGAATTGGCCAGGTGTCAGTATTTATTCCATCAAAAGCCATACATAACTGGCAAAACTACAGTAAATTTGTGGTAGCTGTTCGGGCTAAATTCGCTATGTTTTCAAAGTCACAGATTAACATCAGGATGAAAATTCTGAAAGGTCAACTTGGACCAGGAGAAAGGGTGAAATTTTCAAAGGCATCAGTGAGTGACCTCAAGGGAATCCTCGAAAAGCTGATGGCTGCTGACATCCCAGCAGAGGTAGATGATCTGTATGAAATTATCTCTGCTCCTCACACACTGATTGGCCTTTCCTTTGTACAACAATGGATTGAGAATGGGCAAAGATCTTGGTGGGATGGACAAATAAGTGAATTTTTGAGTGCCACAAATCAGATTAAAGTTGTCTATGACAAATCTGAGACTGCTTGTTATCTAACCTCTGACGAAATCATAACCGACATTATAAAAGGAGACTTAGAATTGCACCAAGCTTAGATGTGGCTTCAACCGTCAACTTTTAAGGTCAAAGTATGCCCATCCTGATATGACCTTAGATGTTGCTAGGACATAAAACAACAAACAAACAGGCAAAATATATCGCTTTTAGTTCCATAAGATTTCAGAATAATTTTGTTTTAACAATTACTTAAATATAATTAAATAGGTCAACAATCGTCAAGTTCAATTAAGTAGGTCAAGTTATTCGGAGGTCTAATATTATAGCGGTGGGAAAAGGACCAGTTCGGGTGAATATACCATTCTGTAACCCTAAATACAACTGCAACAATTGAACACATTGAATGTATACACCGCTTAGGTTTTTGATTGTGCCAAGGTCATATTATAGGTGGGCATGATTGTATTACGGTTGCCATGGAAACCTACATTTTTCTGTAATCTAATTTTGTTTCATCAGTTTTGATAAGCTGGGGTGATTTGCCATACCAACAGGAACCTTGATGTGAAATTTCATCAGGATCTGACCATTCTTTAAAAAACAGCTACAGTTGACTCATATTGTAGGTGGGAGTGATTGCATTAAGGTTGCCATGGAAACCTACATTTTTCTGTGATCTATTTTTTTTGGATCAGTTTTGATAAGCTGGGGTGATTTGCCATACGAAGAGGAACCTTGCTGTGAAGTTTGATCAGGATCTGAGTATTAATAAAGAAACTACAATGAAATGTACCTATCCTGGAACACAAATGGTCACAACTTATGAGCTATAACCAATAGGACAAAATATTGATTTCTAGGAAAACTAAATCGTAGATAACTTTGGAACGACTAATCATATTTACTCAAATTAAAAAACCCTTTAATCTATTCTGTGAGCTGTCTGTCTACTGATTTGCAGTACTATGCAACAATTTTAAAATTTTCATGTGATGTACCTACCATGGCATGGGCTAGATAAAAGATTCACCCGGTACTTGTAGTACACGGGTGAAAACCAGCCTTATATAAATACGGGCGAAAATAGCGTTAGTATGGAAGTGAGGCTCCAGTATGTGGCTCCAGTATCAAATGGCTACCCATATTATGCATATAGGCACAGAGTTGGTGAAATGGGAGAGAATGCAAAAAGACAAGATGGCGGCCGCAGAACGCCGTCGATTTCACTTTTAAATCTTATTAAACTATATATTATATTATATTTTTCAACTCAAAGGTAGCGGGCTATCAATAAGACATATGTAAAGAATAATTGTTGCTTCTTAGATCGTAAAATTAGGCTCTCAATTCTTTGACCCGCATTTTCGCCAGCTTTTACATAAGGTTGGTTTGCACCCCTACTGCAGCAGTACGGGGTGAATCTTGTATCTAGGTATGGGCCTGACTAGATACAAGATTCACCCCGTACTGCTGCAGTAGGGGTGCAAACCAGCCCTATGTAAAAGGTGGCGAAAAAACGGGTCAAAGAATTGAGAGCCTAATTTAACAATCTAAGAAGCAACAATTATTCTTTACATATGTTTTATTATTTACCCGCTACCTTTGAGTTGAAAAATATAATATAATATATAGTTTAATAAGATTTAAAAGTGAAATCGACGGCGTTCTGCAGCCGCCATCTTGTCTTTTTTGCATTCTCTCCCATTTCACCAACTCTGTGCCTATATGCATAATATGGGTAGCCATTTGATACTGGAGCCACATACTGTAGCCTCACTTCCATATTAATGCTATTTTCCCCCGTATTTATATAGTGCTGATCTTCACCCGTGTACTACAAGTACCGGGTGAATCTTTTATCTAGGGCCTGACATGCCATATTCAATGATATTGCCTTTATTCAATGTATTGGCAACAACGTTTCAAATTATATTCCATGGCAATCGAATGATCAATGAGGGGGAATGTCGACAGCTTGCATAATGGTAATCTAACCCGTCCACCTTCCTCACCTGCGTGTATTTCTTGAGAGTGCATTGTACTTTGTAGGGACAGCAGGCAATGAGGGATGTTTAAGTTGACACTGACTCAGTCACTGGAGACTGGCGTCGAGTACTACTACTAGTAGTAGTAGTAGTAGTAATCTTACATAATCAATACACATCGCACACTAACCTGTCCATTGCCTAATCAGATTTCAGCAATGTCCACTTTCTTCGGGCGTGGATTCGCATTAATAATTCAACCTCAGTTTTACTGAGCAGCAACTATTAAAAAAACAAACAAGACCTAGGGCTGGACGCTGACAGCAGCAACCGGTACCCCTGGTCCAGATAGTATGGTTTGTAACCAGCGAAGAGCGCGACCTCTGACATCTTTCCCCGGTGTCATGGTATAAAACCCCGGCCCGATCGCAGCCCCTGCCGTGAAGACAGTTGACTAAGCATTTATTTTTGTAAAATAAATTTAAAAGCTTTCATTGGATCGATTAAAAATATCTTAATGCGCGATTGAAGAGGAAGATCTGAAGTATTTAATGTAACCTAAGAGCAATTTTATGCTGAAAGTATTAAAAACAGAGATAATAGTGAAAGTTGGGATATTCTGAGTGTCAGTGCAATCTTCATACAGAAAAAGTGAAATCTCTAAAGCTACACCACTTAGAAACAAGCTGCTTGGTACACATATAGAGAACATATTCGACGGATAGATTATATTAAATTTATACGGTTAGGGTTGTGCATTTCTATTAACCTTTCATAGACATTGGCAGTGTGTATTCGTTCTGCAGCCGATCTGCGCTTGTTTACAAACTCTGCGCATGCGCAGAAGCCACGGCAGGGGCTGCGATCGGGCCAGGGTTTTATACCACGACACCGGTGTAACGATTCGAATTTCGTCCCTTTTCAAGTTCCCCCTGGTAATCTGAAAAGGTTTTTAATTTCCCTCCAGTGAAATTGAAAACGTTTTCAGATTCCCAGGAGGGAAATTAAAAACAGTTTTCAGATTCCTCCCCCTATTTTCAAATTCCCCCCTCCGGGAATTTAAAATTGTTTAAACAACTTTTAAAAACGTTAAAAAAATCAGACCTATAATATTTTTTTCTTAGCCATCTTGGAGACTTTTTGTGTCATTTGGGGTGAAATATGTCTTGTTGTACTAGTAATCATTTCCATTATGTTATTCTCTGTGTATTATTATATTTGTCATGAAAAATAACAAAAAATAACAAAAATAAAGAAAATTCCCCAAACATGGGGGGAGGGAAAGTTAAGACGAGGGAAAATGAAAACGTTTTCAAATTCCTGTGGGATGAATTTGAAAACGTTTTCATGTTCCCATGGAGGAACTTCAATCAGGGGGGAATTTGAAATCTTTACACCGGGTCCCCTGCCCTTATATTCACAGATGTCGCCACTGTCGGTATTTTCAATATGGATGCACTTAGACACCACCAAGTGGCCACAATGTGAACTGGAATCCGATTATAGAACTTCTGGTGCGACATGCCGCTTTCCACGGATTGGTCCTGATTAAGGGAGAAGAGTAATAAGTTCTCTTACTCGTTATATATAGTGTACTGCCACCTAATGAAAAGCTCCAAAATCATGGATTTGATTATTTGCTTAACAAACCCCCACCCCAAACGCAAAAAGTACGACCAGTCGAGATGGCTGAATGAGTTAAAGATTGAACGTCCGTCTCCCGTTTTGGTAGATCGTGGGATTCGAATTCACGGGTTCGAACACTGGTCGAGTCAAATCAATGACTTAAAAGTTGATACATATCGATTCCTAGCCAGGCGCTCGCTGTTTTTTGGTGTTTGGGGGAGGGGGCGGCGGTGTATATTATGCTTAAATTAAAAACGAAAAAGCAGGTAATGCGTTCAAATTCGAGTTTTATTTTGTTGTACACAAATATCCAACTGGCGCTGAGATCGGTCCAGCATTTCATTTTGTTTGTTTGTTCAACTGGACAGGTCAACAGGCAATGCTATGGACATGAACGCAGACAGTTTACGTAAACAATTCAAGAGTTCTTGTTTTAAAAGATTTACACGCACAAAATCGATAATTTTAAGTATTGATTCCATCATGGGAATTCAGATGAAAGTTCTATGCGATTGGGGGGGGGGGGGGGCTACTGGTCATAAGCATGCATAAATGAGTATTACTAGAACATGTTATACACAACATATATAACATTATCATATATTGAAATGTATCACATTATAATCATGCACATGCTGCAACTTCACCTACAATATCACTGCTAGTGTATCAGTATATATTTACATAGTTTATATTAGACTTACTATCACTGAGGGACATCACATAATGGTCACTTTGGCAGCGCTAGTCCACAGAACAGTCACATTTTAACATGTTTGTTTGTTGTTGTTTTACGTCCTAGTGACTTTTTGCTTTTTTTACTAAATGTATTTTATTCAGCGAATAATGTCTTTGTCAGTGGCAGAGCACCGGTCTTCCGGCCATTCATTACAATTTGTTGGTACATAAATGACAATATCAGTTGCAATAATAACCATATGAAAAACCTGTTCGATAATAGAAGCATAATATAAATTGACTATTCTTTGTAATAGTAACTGCATACAATTGCAGTTCAACATAGGTATTATGCACTTGGTGAGCATGCATCAATAAATGTACAAGATGATTCTAGAATTGTCTTTAAACACTTCTTTCTTCCTTTGCTTTCTCTCTTCTTTTTTCAAAACGATATATCATATCTCCAATACACATATATATAATATATTGTAAATATGCAAATCAGTGGATCCAATCACCAATTAAAAATGCGAGAAACCTCCCCATTCTTTTTAATCCCATCACAAGTGTTCCGTTTTGTGTGGCCTAACGATGGGATGGAGGTCTGAGATTGCAGTGGGGACTTACATCAGACAGGTTTTATGTCAATTTAAAGGAAAATGTTAGGTAATAGGTTTTGAAAGAAGGTGTCGTAGGGGTGGGGTAAGGGTGGGAAGGGGATCAGCATGCAGGGCTGTGTAGTGCATTTGAGAACATTTATATATATGTATGTACAAGGGTCAGGGCAAGGATGGCCTTTAGAATACCTATAACCGTGTAAGGGTCTGACAGGCCTGTTGTATTTTAATTAAGTTTTTAAATTCAAGGAGACTTGTAGACCGTCTTGTCCTCACTGGAAGTTTATTCCACAATGTGCCACCTCTGTAAATCAGTGCATGAGTCAGTTTGTTTGTTAGTGGCTTGGGTATTTTTAGAAGTGTAGCATCGCTCTATCTAAGGTTATTCATGACGGGTACCGACTTGTGACAGTGCGCACTCATGCCGACTTTATAGTGCTGCCCCACTGGGAGACCAGACCACCAGCACCATGACCTGATGATATCCCACTCAGTCACATAATGCCAAGCGCCTGGCTAGGAAGCGACAAGTATACATTTTTTAGCCATCGGTTTGACTCGACCAGGGTTCGAACCCACAAACCCATGGGTTCGGTTTCCCAAAACAGGAGACAGACACTGAACTCATTCGGCCATCCCGTCTGGTCAATATTGCATGTGCATGCTCCTTTTCCTGGTAGTAGATCAGTAGACAACGCCATGACATCAGGATGTACATCGTGACGTGTCACAATTTACCACGTCCCTAAGTGATGAATATTCTGTGTATTTATTTATGTATGATTGGTTGTTGGAGATTTACGTCCTGGCAACAGATAATGTCATATCAGGACGGGATATTTATGTGTGCATGAATATATAGTGTATGTATGCATGTTTATACGCACATATTGAAGTTGCATAGTCCGATGGTTTAGAGTTTCTCTCATTTTCTGAGATAAATACATTAGATTGATCGCTATAGACTACCTTACTTTAGTTTGAGGTAACTTTTGGGTTAACTTTTGAGATATTTGAAGTACAACCATGCACAATTAATTTTGGGAAGCACGCCAAAATTCTGACACCATAGGTGTATGAGGTAACAGGTTCTCTTAAATTGCATCTGTATTCCCTTCAGTGTGATGACAAATGTTTAATAAGTGCACCAGTATCTAAGTTAGATATGTAGAATCAAATCTAGATAATTGCTTTGGTTTTGAAAATATTATATTTTCATCAGACTATGCAACTTTAAGTGTATGTATGCATGTATTTTTTATTTTTTTTGTTTTTTTGTTGTGATGGGTGTATTTATGCTGCCCATAACGGTTAAGTCTAATGACTTGTTTTCGCCGCTAGACAGTAATAGTCTTGTGACTCCCCTTCTTTTCATCACTTTCAGTTGTTGTGTAGCTAACTACTACATGCATTCTTTCTCTGTTTGTAAGCATTCTCCCATATCCTTCAAACCTTTGTGAGTTTGTTTGTTCTACAATCGGATAATTGTTTGGTTACCAATAGCTAATTTCTCTGAATGTCTTCACCTTGCTGTGTTAGTGGTCATTAGGTTTTATTTAAAGTTTACCTTTTGTATGTAAAACTTTGCTTGAATTATCAGTGTATTTTCTATTTATTTATTTATTTAGCAATCTTTCTTTTTTAATTCATTTTATTTGTTGTTGTCGTTAGTCTAGCAGTGCATTTAGCTCTCTTTTGATTAATGCTTTATGTTTCTATTGTCCCTGTACTTCTTTCTTCTACTCCCAGTGTATTCCATTCCCTTGCTTTCATGTACTTGGTAGGCCTACTCCTCTCATATGATCTGTTCTCGGCTCTGTGTCTTATCAGTCTTGGGCCATCACTACCTCTTGTGCCTTTTTTGTTACCTGCACCCTACCAGGCTTCCTTTTATTAAATGTATGTATTAAATATATGCTATATTAAATATATATGTCCTGTTATGTGATATAAAGATGGCATTACAATGCATAGCATTCTATCCAGTATCGTAAAATTGTTAACTTTTAATACTATATTTTAAGTTACTGCTGCCTCTATTAGTTTATTCGCAACTGCTAACTAACATTTCACCTGGTTTCAAGATCACAATGCAACATGATACATAATCATATATTTGTTAAATAACGTATGTACATTAATTGCTTGTTCGGCTTAATATTCACTCGTGTGCCTATAAAATTACACCATAGTAACACCGACAACACAATGGCGTAGTTGAATGGACAAAATCTGAGAACTGTCTTCAAAGATAAGTCATATTTCAAGTGTTTGGATGGATGTAGAAACCAGAAAGTCACCCACACTTTCAGGGCTGGATAAAGCCAGTGCGCGGCCTGTGGCATATGTTATAAATGTCCTAAATTAAACAACGGCACATACATATTTAAATACATAAATTGTTTCGTTGCATAGTAGTGTAAATAATTCGTTTCATTTGCTATACAACCAGATAATACGACAAATGCATCTGACATTACTCACATGTAGATATCATTTGGCAGTAGGTTAAAGTTGCATAGTCCGATGGTTTTGAATTTCTGTATTGTTTCTGAGATAAATATATTAGATCGATCACTAGTATCTACTTTACATTACTTCAAAGTTACTTCTTTTTTAAATGGTAAACCTTTTAAATATTTTGCCAAAACTTTCACCATATACCTTCTACAGTAAAGGCCCTGTCACACTACGGCGTATGGCGGGAGCGTATTGAAAACCTACGTATGCCGTGCTTGTGCCAGCCTATGATGACCTTCGGTGAACTTTCGGGTGGGTTTGAACGTATGGGGGACCTATGAGGAGCGTACGAGGAGCGTATGAGGAGCGTATTGGAGCGTGCTGTGACATTTTTTGACAGTATGGGCCATACGCCCTCATAGGTCGTTTTTTTGAGCATGCACAAAAAAAATTTGGACGGACGGATTTATGAAAGCGTATGGCGGCATATGCCTCATACGCTTCACATAAGCCGGCATCTGGCGGCATATGAGTAGCGTATGAGTAGCGTATGAGTAGCATATGAGTAGCGTATACGGCGTATGCCGACGTATATGACGTAAAGCGGCTACGCCACCATACGCTCCCGCCATACGCCGTAATGTGACAGGGCCTTAACAGGTTCTGTTAAATTGACTCAGTATTGCCTTCTATGCAGAAATAAATGCTTAATACGTGCATCAGTATCTAAGTTAGATATATCAAATCAAATGTAGATAATTGGTTTGGTTTTGAAAATTGGATATTTCATTGGACTATGCAGCTTTAATCCGGCGATAATTTCAAACCGGAAGTCGCGGACCCGATCACGCTTTATTCGCGAAGAGCCCCGTCACGTGACTACACTCGCAGGCAACTTTTCCGGGGAGAGGTAGTGATATTTGAACAGTTTGTTTTCTTCAACCTTCTCTACTCGCGCTGTGATTGTGGCCGTCATGTTCTTCAGGTCCTCCCGGAAGGCTTCAATGGCCGCCAGGGCGGCGTCTCCAGAGAAGTACTGTTCAGGGTAGTCCCCAAGACGCCCCTGGAACTGGTATATGGAACATGGTAAAAGGTCAGCCATTTATACTCAGTTCCAGACTTGGACTTGGTGAGGCATTATACGCTATATTATTAATTCCTTTCATAACAAAATGGGAGACAAGACAGACATATTTGGATCTGGTTGGCCCTTTAGACCTACTATACAATTTTATTAAGCAAAATCGGTGGTGAAATGGGAAGATAGTAGGGAGGTGAGGAGCCGCCCCCCCCCCCCCCTGGTGTGGCTTGGAGTGCAGGAGGTTTGCTTCCAAGCAGCTCCTTACTCCCCTCCTCCCCTAGGCATAGGGGAGGAGGGGAGTAAGGAGCTGCTTGTAAGCAAACCTCCTGCACTCCAAGCCACAAAACATCCTCTTTTAATAAATTATTTAAAGTCTTGCTCTTTCCGAGTGAAGTGAATCAGAGTTGCATGACTAGCATTCATTGGTATAAAGTCACCACATGTATTACCATTAAACCTGTCAACACTCCAGGTGGATTTATTTACCTTTTCGTTGCAGGAGTTCGATAAGGCATAGCACACTGCAATAATCTCAGCAGTTTTGGTCTTTGAAGGTAGTGCCATTTCGACAGTTGCGGCCGTTGCTACTTTCTGGAAATTTAAAGATATCCAAAATGAATTAAAAAGAGGACTTAAAGATGCAACCAGACATGGTGGTCGAAGGAGTTGAGTATTCGCCTCCCATTTTGGTAGGTCGTGAGATTCAAACTCCTGTTTTCAAGCCCTGGCCGCGTGAAAACAATGAGTTAAAAATTGATACTTGTCACTACCTAGCCTGGCATTCACATTCAGCATTGGCTCACAATTTCGAATTGTAGTTGATCCGGAAGGAAGCCCGAGACGCTCACATCATCCGGCAGCGCATGCACCGCCTCCCCTCCTCGCCATCACCCCGCTTGACCTGCCTTCGGGTTTCAGACTCAAACGACTATGGATTTTACTTCCTGCACTCCCGCTTCCACCCATGAATCAACCACGTCACAAAGCAACAAAGGACTCAAAAAGGCACCCACATCAAAAAGCATCATGCAAAGAACCCGGACCGCAACAGCTCCTAGAAGCCCCCCCCAGCCACCCTCGCCTCCAGCCCGGCAGTCGCCCCCAGCCCGGCAATCGGCCCGCGTAAGGAAACCGACAGCGAAAGCAAAGCAAGCCGACGGATTATTGCGGATGCAGGCCTCCATCGACGCCATCGAGAAGCGATGGGGCCTCCTGGACAGGCAGGAGGGAGGCCTGTGAACACAGGAGGGAGGTGGCCGAACACAGATCCGAAATGGCGGCACAGAGCAGGGTGCTCGCGGAGGCCACCGCCGCGCTAGCCGCTGCCACCGCAAACCCAGGCTGCCGTGACTTATCCAGATCCCCGTCCACGCCACACAACCCGCCAACACGGCCCCAACGGCCGGCACATGAACGGCACCGCCCCAGCCGGGTGCAGTCGCTCTCAACGATTTCCCCCTCGCCCGCCCCGGTTAGAGGTCACACCGGATCACAGCCAGGTAGCGACGTCCAGATGAGTCTGGTAAGCGTTTGGTTATCACCATCGCCCCCTGCCCAACACCGCTCCCAGCGCCGAGACAACACGCACTCCCCCAGCCGGCACGCCGCGCACGACCGACAACATGATGACGCCGCCTACGGCAGGGGCGCCCGCTCAACAGCCGAGGAGGCGGTCCGCTTGATCGTGGTGGCGGCGGACGGCAGATCACATGCAAGAAAGAAAGGTATTCCCACAAAATACTTGTTTCCGTACAATCTCGTAGAGCGGGGGGATGAGGGGAAGGCCATAAAGAAGGGGGAGGCGACTCGGGAGGAGTATACCTTAGGGCTCAAGCGACTCAAGTACCAGCGCGCCTTCCCGGCAAGCGGCTTGGAGGCTCTATCTCGCCACCAGGAAATAGTCGTGCAGGATAACTGCACACTGGCGTGGTCGGTGGTAAGAAGATACTCCGAAGAGATCTTCACCAGAATAGCCGATGGCAGACTTCCCACCGGGATTCCCTGCCGGGGTTCCCCGCTGGGATTCCCCATCGGGGTTCCCCACCAGGGTTCCCTGCCGGGGTTCCCCGTCGGGATTCCCTGCTGGGATTCCCCGCTGTGACGTCACGGCCTCAGCCGGTCCCGGCAACCACCATAGGCCCACAGTGCGCACGCTGGAACAAGCGAAGGGAAACCCTACCGATGACGTCACGCCGGGCGACCCAGCTGGCTCCCAGTGGCGCCCCCCAGCAGGAACCGCCGCTACCCATGATAAAAAGGTAAACATCAACACGCCCCCTCCGCCGCTGCCATTCCCCCATGCCGCTCGACAGCCACACGCGTCGTGGGGGGCCCCGCCTCCGTGCCACACACGCCCTCCTACGCCAGCTTTGCAGAGCATGTGGGTGCCCGGAATAAGACATTCACACCGTCGGCGGCCGAGCCAGTCGAGGAGGTAATAGACAGCGCATTCCAACACTCCCTCCCGGTGGTGCCCGCATGCGGCCCCTCCCCCGTCGAATACAGCACCCCCCTCGACAGCTTCTGGCCGGTGCTCTCGGGCGAGGGTTTGGGCCGCCTATCCCGACTAGCCAGCGGCTTACACCGCCGCCCAGAACTCGGCCCTTCCTAATTACTTGGCCGCCCGAGTCCCGGTCGCTTCCGACCTCGACATTCCGGCGTGGCAGTGGATGATGCGCGGCCACGATGACCCCCTCCTTCCCGACCACCTGGAGTTTGGGTTCCCGCCGAACTACACTGCAGCCGGCCCCCCAACCCCCACCTTCAGAAATCACCCTACACACCACACACCCTACACACCACACACCACACACCACACAGTGACAGTCCGGTGGCTATTCGTAATATGTTCGGTCCGTCCGTTTGACATTCAGTTGTCATCCGGTTATCATCCATTGGCTATTCGTTAATGTACATTGTCCGTTTAGCGCTGGTTTAGCCCGGCGGCCGTTGCAACAGTTCAACACATTTCGATACATTTTGATACCGAACACCACCGGACTAGACAATTGTTTGTCCAGTGGTGTCCGGTACTCAGTCCGTTAAGGTGTGACTGGGGCTTTAAGCGTAACGTCGGTCCGACATAGTGGTAACGTATGTTGACGCATGAGACATGCCAATAGACAGGTAAGGACAGAGCCTCCCCCATCCATCAAGCGGTCAAAAGATATGGTTGAGAAGGATGTTAAAATGTGACTAACTGACAACCATAGGTGAGGTGTAATACGGTTGCTTTTGGAACAGGGCAGTAGAGAGTTTGAAGTTACAAATGCCTGCCAGTGCTCATGAAACACCATTTTCATTGCAATTCACACACTCGGACAAATAGAGGAAGCAGGAAACTAGGTTAATATATTTTTTATTTAATAATAAAATAAATCATGACCGAGATCGGTCGAGCAGTAGTGATATGTGTAAGGTCCGGAGACTGAGCAGTTAAGGCAGTTCATGTTCATCAAATGGGTTGTTGCTGATGGAATATTTGAGCGAGTCCGGCGTGTAGAGCCTACCCACCCGGCCGGCGCTCAAACCACTGGAACTTGGGTGGGAGGGTGGGTGAATTGATGCATCCCAAGCAGCAGGCAGCGGAGAAGTGACGGCTCAGTGGTCCGCAATACAGCAGGTGGACTAAAATAGAACAGCGCCTCGTGTGCAAATTACCCATGTTAGCCTGCAGCCAACATGCATAATTCACACACTCGAACAAATAGAGGAAGCAGGAAACTAGGTTAATATATTTTTTATTTAATAATAAAATAAATCATGACCGAGATCGGTCGAGCAGTAGTGATATGTGTAAGGTCCGGAGACTGAGCAGTTAAGGCAGTTCATGTTCATCAAATGGGTTGTTGCTGATGGAATATTTGAGCGAGTCCGGCGTGTAGAGCGTACCCATCCGGCCGGCGCTCAAACCAATAAATGTGTGAGCGCGGCCGGGGCATCAGCAACTATGGTCTGTCCTAGATATGCTGCAACTGTCTTGGATTTCCAGGTCCCCGCCTCCATGATTCCTGGGAGGGGAAGGCCTGCAGCCTCACAGGCTTGAGCAGCACCCCTCCTTAGGCTATGGAGAGTGTAATGTTTATCACAGCGGAACACAAGCATGGCCGCTCTCCTAAACGCTTGTAGGAGGGACTTAGATGTAAGTGGCTTACCGGACTGGAGGAGGAGAGCAGGGGAACCGGGGGGAAACACTAGGGTACTGACATATTTCTTCCACGCCCGAACGGGACAGCAGTGGGAGTGAGGGATGGCGGGAAGAGTATATAAAACGGGGGGGGGGGGGGGGGGGGGGGGGCTGCCGCTGACCTCGTTTTTGAGGATCTTAAGGTAATCTCTAAGCTAGCATTACGTACTACAACATCATTAAACTTTAACACATGAGGGCCTATCACGGTATTAGAGGCTGGAACCAGATTGCTGTGTCGCATAAAAGTGAGATAACCTAACAATAACGCTACGATAACAACAAAGGGGACAGGCGTAAGCCTAACTAAGAACAGAATAATTCTACGTAACTCTCCAGGCGAAATCGGAGGCGCCGTAGAAACAATATGCTTGGAATTCTTAATTATGGTGCGCTTCATAATAGTGATCTCGTTGGAGGCAAATTCAGGGTGATCACCAGGACCTCCCGAGACCCAAATCTTAATTGTACTAAAGTAATTAAATACGGTGCCAGGTGATTTCAATGAATCAGACAAAAACATTAGGAAGGACAAGAGATCATAAAGGGATGGCTGAAGCGGATCAATCGTATGTGCAGCACAGAAGATATGATATTTCTTAAGATGGGCGGACTTGTTTTGCCATGTTCTGAGTGCGAGTCCTGACTTGTAGAGATGAAAGAGCTTCACGTGGTGCGTCACTGAGTAGCCTGGAAGATAGGGCAAAAAAAAGTCTATCTTCCAGGCGAGTATCACAATGCATCACAGTTCAAATTCTAAAATGTCTAATGATAATGAGGGTGAGAGCTTTACTAGATTCTTTTCCTGACATAATTTCACTGCTTTTGCTTTTAACGTCTTGTCTGAGAACGACGTACTCAATGCATCAGCTAGAATTCGTAGTGAACCTGCCTTATGGAGAATCTCTAGTTCAAAATTCAAGGAAGCTGAAAGCAGCCATAATTGACTGGCACAGGCACAAAGAACTCTATCTTTGCCCTTCCCAGACGACAGCACTGATTGTGACGCCAAATTATCTGTATTGACCTGAATAGTGAAATTGTGTGGATCTGTAGGAAGAAGTGTTGTGACTGCGTGCACTAGATTCAAGGCCTCCAACTGTGTGATCGAGAAAGTCTTCTCTAATACTGAACTCGAGTATTCTTCTGCATAATAGTGTGTCTCCGAGAACGCACCTCCTGCCGTTAGGGTTGAATCACACTCTATGACAAACGCCTTACACGGCGAATCGGGAAGCAGCTGAATGCCATTATAGGTCCCCGCAAACTTCTCGAACCACGCTAAGTCATCTGAGTGATCCCTAGCAAAGACATGTTGACCAGAGAACGGCGTATTCCTCAACGCCTCTAATACCCGATTCGTGAACCTTACTGCTGGCTTGATACATTTCGAAATATGTTGAAGCTTTCCCGCTAAACTTTGCAACTGCTTCCTTGAGGCTTTCGACTTCCGTTTCCACTTGGAACACTCGGCCACAATCTCAGTCAGTTTCTCTACCGGAAGAGACACACACAGGTTTGGGGCATCAATACGAAAACCCAACCAGACTAAAGAAGTCACAGGAGGGGAGCATTTATCCAGTGCTAACTCTAAGCCCAGCATCGAAGCCAACTGATTGAACCTGTCGTACGCCTTAATTGCCCTCTCGTATGAAGCTTCTAAACCAACAAAGTCATCTAAGTAACAGAGGGCGAAAAAACCCTCCCTCCGCAGCAACCACACCACCGCCCGGGTCGTCCGTGCACAAGCCAATGCCGACGTACGAGACCCGAACGGCGGCGCAATATCCATATAGACTGACCCGTTCAGCGAGATACCTAACAGCAGGACTGACAGAGGACACACCCTAAGTTGACGATACGCCCGTGCCAGATCAGCAGCCCACATCAAGCAGACGAACCGAGCAGACGAACCGAGCAGGTGGGCCAATCCCAGGTGATAGCCATTCTTGCCAAATCCTCCTCGTGTTGAAGGAGGGGAGGCCACCACTCCTCAGGGAAAGCGGGGTGGGCTGCTAAGCGCCTTAGCGCAACAAAGTACTCCGGCCATGTGGCCTCACCTGTATTCACTTTCCTACAGGCATCTCCCCGTCTAATAAAGTTATGTGGGAAGAAAGCCATACCTTCAGAACGTTATAGAGCTGGCAAGGCGTCGACAAAGCCAGCTGCAACCGCTTCCGCCACACGCACTGGCCTCAGAGGGTGGGTGGGGCTGAGCATGGCAGGGAGAGCAGGTGCCGGCCGCGGCGGCACGCGACCACGTGGTGACTGGGCCGCAGGGGGGCGCCTCGGCATGCATGGAGTCACCGGTGAGGGGGGAGGAGCCATGGGCGAAAGCATAGGCGGTGGCGTGAACACTGGCATCGGGGGCAGCATACGGCGAGGCAAGGGCGGGGGCCTGACTGGCATAGGCGACGGCGTTGACACAGGACGGGGCAGATGACGGAACGGGCCCGCCGCTCGTTCCAACGCGTTGAGCCTTGCTGTCACGTCGTCAAGCTTCTCATTCTCCTGCGTCAACCTCCTAATGGTCTCCCGGTCAGTCTCCTGGTCGGGAACTGGCTGCTCCGGCCTCATGGGCGTCGACATTACAGATGACTGGGAGTCCTGCTCCAAGAACGGGTCACACGTAGAGCGGGCTGCTCTGACCGGCTGGTGCCGAACCTGTTGCGGCAGCAGGGAAGGAGCCCCTTTGCGCTTCTTGGCCGGCGGCATGTAGAGACTATAGAGACTAGTCTAGCAGATGGTAGCACGTGGTAGAGAGCAGGGTTGACCGGAGCATGCAGTGAATTGATGCATCCCAAGCAGCAGGCAGCAGAGAAGTGACGGCTCAGTGGTCCGCGATGCAGCAGGTGGACTAAAATAGAACAGCGCCTCATGTGCAAATTACCCATGTTAGCCTGCAGCCAACATGCAGAAAAGTGTTTTAGTGAGGAGTGCTGGGTTTTGTTTAGCAGTCATCACTTCTTAGCTTAGGTTTTTAGCCAAGATTAGTGTCATATCATCTTAATATGTAATATGAGGTGTATGCACCTCTATGATATTAAACAGATTTTTGTAAATTGGGGTTTACTCCTCCAGTGCCATCTGTGGGAACTGCTTTGTGACACAGGAGACATATATCTTCTCCATGTGGTATCCAGCCCATATGGACCCTATATTGGCTCTGTGTTATCTGACAGTGGGCCGTTGGACCAACAGCGGTGTATGCTGCTATGGGTGGCAAACGCCGTTGGGCCACCTTTGGGCCAACGGTGGCATATGCTGGTATGGGTGGCTTGCCACCATTGGGCCGACAGCGGGTCAGTGGACAAAACAATGTCGGCCCGATGGCGGCATGCCACCATTGGCCCGATGGCGGCTTGCCACTGTTGGGCCACCGTTGGGCCAACGGTGGCATATGCTGGTATGGGTGGCTTGCCACCGTTGGCCCGATGGCGGGTCAGTGAACAAAACAACATCGGCCTGATGGCAGTTTGCCACCGTTGGCCCGATGGCGCGGCCACCGTCGGGCCAATGTCGGCCTGATGGCTCTGTGCTATCTGGGTGGTCTTCCAGCCCTATGACAATTGCCACTACACAGTAAACAAATCTACAACAATATATAGATAGACAATTTCAGGGAAATAAGCAAAACATTGGTACATGAATGATAGGTAAAGAACAAGATAGAGAAAAAAGAAACATATATGGGGAGGTAACTATGTTAGACTAGTATGATAAGCGTTAGTAGGGGGTCGGGCATAACTGATTATCTTTCTAGTGGTAACATACTCATTGAAAGGGTGATTGATGGTGGGATGTAGGGTGGGCCTTTGTGATTGAACTGGTGTTCATGGTAATCTTAGGTGGGGCCTATTGAGTTAGTAAGTAGGTTAATATTGATTAATCATGTACCGATGAAGGTTCACTGAAAGCATCAACATTCAAATACAAATCTATTCTAATTTAGACACGGTTCTATAGCATTTAACTCAAATAGGACAGAACACACCCTGAATGGTCTGTGTTGAATTGTATAGTATTGTTTTCAAAGAGGTGCATAGAGAGAATGGTTATTCCAGTCCACCAATGAAACTTACTGTAAAACAACACATAGCTTTACCTTAGCAGAGGGTGGTGGTTGGACCAGCATCGTTGGGGCGTTTGCAGGATACCCTGGAAACAAAAATGAAGACGACACAAATTATCTTTGAAGAGTTATACAAGAACAGAAACCTGGGTAAAGAAATGATGACACAGCGAGTACAGCACTCTGTTTGTTTAACGACCCCCCAGCACAAAAAGTAGACATATGCTATTGGGAGCAGCGACTACAGCACAGTTTTGAGGTCGAACGCCTGCTTTCGACCACGTTTTAAGGTGTGATTAATTACTGTTTGTTTCCTAGTTCTTGTACCTTTTATGGTAATACATTATAGTAATATCTATTGCAATGCATTACAGTAATATTTATGGCAACACATTAAACTATATATGGCAATACATTATAGTAATAACATGTAGAATAGTTTGTTGAGGTTTTACTTCCTGCCAACAACTAAGGTCATATCAGGACGGGTATCGACATGTGACTGACAGTGCGCCCTCATTGTGACTTTATAGCACTGTCTCACTGGGATAACAGGCCGCCAGCACCACGACCTGATTTTGACACTGAGTCACCTTATCCTGATACTGAGCTAACCAGTCCCTACCCTATCCTAATAATGATGATTGCTAGGCTAGCTAGCGACAAGTATAAATTTTGTAAGTCGCTTGTTTGACTTGGCTGGGAATTCCAGACCTTCCGCATGGCAAGCCTGGACTTTTACCGATTCGGCCACCACATGGAGAATCTGTGGCAAACAAATATATTGCAGTGTAGTTGACTGGGACTAAGCAGCAAGCAATTTTGACAGCTATTTATTTTTACATTAAAAATAATTAAGCTAAATATTCATAAAAGAAGGATGAATCGGAGATGAGTAAATATCAGTTGGCACAGGAAGATGTACACCTGAGAAAATGTATATATGCATGAGTACAGGTATGTGTATATAGATCTGTAAAGTATTACATAGAACTATCTAACTCCAAACAGCAGCGCTTAATAAAAAGCTAATACTATTTCGCAATACAAAGGTATGCTTCTTGATACTTTTTATCTGTAGCTCATGCCAATATGATACATACACAATTTGTGGTGCTCACAATACTAATAAAGTTGGATAACTACCTAGAGCTTTTTTTTCTTTTCCTATTTTAAGGAGGAAAAAACTCGTTCAAAATACCATCCCGAGAAGCAAAACATGTTTCAACACTTATTTCAGAACTATTCTAGAATACAATAGACCAGCCAAGATGGCTGAATCGATAAGAGTGCAGTGGTTTACAACTCTGCGGGGCAGGGGCGTCAAACTCCCTGAGGTATTGCAATACCTGCATACACCACAATCCTCCAAGCATCGTTTATCCCATCATTACTAACAACCTATTTAGTCAAACTACTTCATGTAGCCAAAAAACACACCCCAGGTATTAACCTTTTAAGCATAACCCTACAATCTAACCACACTCTATCTTACAGAATAAAAAAACCATTCTACTAACACTCCATCTCAAAATGTTATCGCCAACAACATTATAATTATGCAATTCACAACACAGTAGGCATACAGACCTATGAAGGGAAACTATGCACATAACCACTCCGTAATGTAAAGGTCTAATCAATATACATGTGTCATGGGGGTGATGAAAATGGGAAATATTGTGCCTAGAGCGGGACTCGAACCCACATCTCCTTGCATTCCGGGCCAGTGTGCTAACCATTACACCACCTAGGCTCCCTGATATCTACACACTCCCCACGCCTACCTGTCTATGTGGTTACTGGCCTGAGAGGTCAGTGCAGACCACTACACTCGTCCCCCTGGAATTGTAAGTCTTGTAATGCTTACAATTACATACATACAGGCAATGCACTAACACATACATACACAGGGTAGGTTCAACAACCATACAGCGCAAAGCTTGTACAGGATCCTGATCACGGCAACCAGTGTCATGGGGGTGATGAAAATGGGAAATACTGCGCCTAGAGCGGGACTCGAACCCACATCTCTTTGCATTCCGGGCCAGTGTGCTAACCATTACACCACCTAGGCTCCCTGACATCAACACACTACCCACGCCTACCTGTCTATGTGGCTACTTGCCTGAGAGGTCAGTGCAGACCACCACACTCGTCCCCCTGGAATTGTAAGTCTTTTAATGCTTACAATTACATACATACAGGCAATGCACTAACACATACATACACAGGGTAGGTTCAACAACCATACAGCGCAAAGCTTGTACAGGATCCTGATCACGGCAACCAGTGTCATGGGGGTGATGAAAATGGGAAATATTGTGCCTAGAGTGGGACTCGAACCCACATCTCTTTGCATTCCGGGCCAGTGTGCTAACCATTACACCACCTAGGCTCCCTGACATCAACACAGTACCCACGCCTACCTGTCTATGCGGGTCCTTGCCTGAGTGGTCAGTGCAGACCACCACACATGTATGTATCTAAGTATGTATGAATACAACATATAACTACTATTTTTATATGTGAATTGTCAAACTATACCATATGTAAGTCTTTGAATGATTAATATTGTCATTTCAGCTGATTTGAGCTAGCTGCTGATGACAATATCAGAGTACATATACATATATTGTAAATAACTGTCTTGTCACATGGCTGGAAGACCAGTGCCACATCGCTGACAAAAAACTCTATTCAATGAATAAACTATATTTACATTTTTTTTAAATAGTCTGATGAAACATCAAATTTTCAAAACCAAACCAATTATCTAGATTTGATTTTACATATCTAACTTAGATACTGATGCACTCATTAAGCATTTGTTTCTGTGTAGAAGGCAATACTGAGTCAATTTAACAGAATCTATTTCTGCAGAAGTCTATGGTGTCAGAGTTTTGCCAAGCTTGCCAAAACTAATTTTCCATGTTTGCACTGAAAATATCTAAAAAGTTTACCATTTAAAATAAAAGTAACTTTGAACTAATGTAAAGTAAATACTAGTGATCGATCTAATATATTTATATCAGAAAAATACAGAAATTCAAAACCATCGGACTATGCATCTTTAATTAATAGGAAATGGCAAGGACTGGTTTGCTCAGTATCAGGATAATGTGACCACGTGGGTCATGGTGCAGGCAGCAGTCTCCCAATGGGGCAGCATTATAAAGTTACCATAAGTGCGCACTGCCACAAATCGTTACTCATCCTGATACGACCTTCTATGTTGTGAGGACTCAAACCCCCAATAAACAATGAGACAGAATACAGTGCAGCTTAGTCGCAACATAGCAGTGCTATCATGCAATTATCTACAGTGAAACATGACTTTTCACCAAAAGACAGTCCTGTTGGGGAACATATTACCGCAGAAGTTACCGGGCGCGGTGGCCTATTCGGTAGAACGCGGGTCTCGCGTGCGGAAGGTCAGGAGTTCGATTCCCGGTCGAGTCAAAGCTATGACTTTAAAAGTGGTACTTGTCGCTTCCTATCCTGGCGCTCAGCATTAATAGGATAGGGCAAGGACTGTTTAGCTCAGTGTCAGGATAATGTGACTGAGTGGGATATTGGGTCATGGTGACGGAAGACTGATTTCCCAGTGGGGCAGCATTGTAAAGTCACCATGAATGCACACTGTCACAAGTCGGTACCCATCCTGATATGACTTTAGACGTTGCCAGGATGTAAAACTCAAACAACCAACCGTAGAAGTCCATTATGGGCGCGGTGACGGCCGCGTTCTGCCCAGAGGCGGTGAAGATGACGAGGGTGAGTAGATCAATGAGCTCCTCCAGGGTGTGAAGACTGCTCGGTACGTGGTGACTGCTGCCTTCCTCCCACTCGGGTAGTCCGTTCTGGTGGAGGTCGCCCACCCATGCCTGGTTCCAGGGATCATAGTGTTTAGTCAGAGGCACTAGGATAGCGTCCTGAGGAATAACTTATTATGCAAATATTATTTAGGATGCAGCCAAACACTGATTGTTCACCTGTTACTGATTGCCATAGTCTATTGCTCTTCACTACCTAGCTAATTCAGTTTCAGTGGTATTTACCATAATAACTCAATTGCAATGTGTTTATTATATATTCTACTCAGTAACCTTATTGTTTCTCTACTTGCCGGTGTTGCAGTTTCCGCGGTACGCCAGTTTGCGAGGTACACATCGCTTCTGCGCATGCGTCAAAATCGAACGGCATCATCACTAACCGTATGAATTTAATATCATGTTTTGGCTAAAGATGTTTTCTATATGTGTACCAAGCGATTTGTTTCTAGGTGGTGTGGTTTTAGAGATATTTCACTTTTTCTGTATTTTCTGTATGAAGATTGCTCACAACCATTGACAATGCCTTGAGTTTGATGGTACATGCAGTGTAAAACATTAGTTTTATTCAAAATTAATAGAAATCAAGAACCCTAACCTTATAAATTTAATATAATCTGTTTGTTGAATGTGTTTTCTGTATGTGTGCCAAGCGGTTTGTTTCTAGGTGGTGTAATTTGAGAGATATTTGAGTTTTTCTGTATGAAGATTTGCTCACGGCCATTGACAATGCATTTGAATGTATGTGTACCTCGCAAACTGGCATACCGCGGAAACTGCAACACCGGCCACTGCCTATCTGCTAAAGTTGAACTCACTATTGCTTGTTATCCAGGCCCTGAGCACCTTGGGTAACTGGTCGACTGCTTACATACTTAGGCCATGTCCCCACCCGTGCCTGGGAAAATCTTGCGCCCCCGATTAAATTATTTTTGTATTTGTTAAAAAAAACTGTCAAAAATGCGTCGGGCTAGCAGCAATTCAACATTCCTAAGTTTTAGATACCATTACATAACTGTATGGTTGGTTTACATGTCAGGAGGCCTCAAACATATGTCAACATTTAAATATTTGATTTCCAAAATTGAAACTTCTAAAGCTGCATGATATAATAAATTTCGAAATGAGAATACAGTACTTATTGTTTGATGGAAAACATTGTGATGTGTACATGAATGACATGCAATCCTTTTTTTCAGTCTAGAATGGTCCAATATTTCAAAAAGAAATACTGAAAAGAAATTAATTTAAAATAAAAACCACCCGCCCAACCCTGAATTGTGTGATCAAAAGGACGAGCACCAACCTTTTTTTTGTATTTGGCTTTGCATATCGGTGTACTAACTTAGCGGTTTTTCTTTTGTAGTTTGATGCTCCTATGCTATTATGCTATCATGCTTGGCTTAGCGATTAGTGGTAGGAGAACAACATTTAAGTTGCATTCCTGGATTGATGGTGTACCTGAATCTCCTCATCACCCTGGACGTTGTCCACAGTCCAGTAGTGCAGCATCACCATCGTGCGCACAAACTTCTTTATGATGTTCCACAACTCCAACCTGAGCATAAAAACACGTGGGTGGGCTCTTAGTTGTTGTATGGACAGATCTATATATGTATACAAACAGGTCCGCAATCTCTTTAAATATGAGATTTTCTTAAATCTGAAAAGCTCCAAAAACCGATTTTAAAATCATTCGGGGGCGGGGGTGGGGGTGGTGTTTATCATATAAAGAAAATAATAATATTTTTAGTCTTTCTCTAATCTAGTGTGAATATTCATATGCTTCTCTGACAAAAATATTAATGGGGTTTTATTATGGTTCGTTTGAAGCTTTATATGCTCAAGTTTTGCTAAATGATTTTGTTGGAAATAAAATATGCTAGAGAATACAGTTTATGGTCTATAACGTGGGTATCCCATTATTTCATTCATCAGCATATTACTATTATAAATAAACTGTAATAGTATTTGTAGTCTTAGCCTAACTTAATGTGAGTATTCATATGTTTTTACTGCTGTATAGTATAGTTATACGAGTCTTACCTTGGTACAGATGATGGATAACTGTTGTTTTACCGAGGTATAAGCCTCGGATAGATGTGGGCTAGGGAGAGGTAAGCACGTCCGGTACCAGCAATCTTAACCTACTTATTGAGGATAAAAATGACTTTCAAACAATGGATACTATTACTTTACCGAAAAGGTACACCAACGGAATAGATGTGGCAGGGTGTGGCGGGAGGGCCCTAGCCCACATCTATCCGAGGCTTATACCTCGGTAAAACAACAGTTATCCATCATCTGTACCAAGGTAAGACTCGTATAACTATACTATTTTACCTCGGTAAACAGCCTCAGGCTAGCCTCAGGCTAGGGAGACCTTTACATAATTCATTTTTATCCTTAATATCATTCTTTCTTATTATTATAACATTCTAAATTTTTGTTCTCACCTATTCTTGTTAGTTGGCGAGAAGACGCTTTGCAAGGCTTTTCTAGTCGTTTATTATAATGTTTTGCAAACGACTTAGCCGTCTTCCAGCCTGCATGCGCTAGTATTCTTTTCACAGAAATACCAAGCACCTGTGCCTTGGAGACCATGGCTCCTCTCGTTGAGTGGGAAGAGTATTTACTCGTATCCACTCCAGCCAATTTCAACACCGTAATTGTCCATCTGGCAAGTGTGTCTCGTGAAATCGCCTTATGTGGCTTTATAAAGCTCACTAATAGTTGTTGTGATGCACGTAAATCCTTTGTCTTGTATATATAAGCCCGTATGGCCGACACAACACATAATTTCCGATCATTCGGAAAACAGTCTAAGTGAACCGTTGATAAAGGGTCACCTAACGTGTTCGATTTAAGCAATTTTTCTAAATCAAACGTAGCTTGTTGCTTGTCTATTTCTAATCCAGTTAAGGATAAAGCAACAATCGTCTGTCCTCTGTGTCCGGTTACTAACAATAACAGGACCGCGACCTTAAAACCTAACTGTTTTATATCTAACCACGAGTTGTGAGGCCAAGCCTGAAACAACTTAAATACTATAGAAACATCCCAAAACCGACTATACTTTGGTTTTGGAGGATTCCTTTGATAAATTGAACGAAGTAAATAACAAATAACATGATGTTTTCCAACTGTTTCGCCATCAATTCTAGGTAATATAATTGATAACGCACACCTCGCCGCATTAATCGATCCAAAGGAAAGTCCTTCATCCTCTAGAGAACGAAGAAACCGAGCTACTTGTGAAATCTTTGGATTTGTTGGCTTAACTTTCATTAACAAACAATGTACACCCCATTTCTTTAAATAGGTTGTATACATTTTGACAGTTCCTGGCCTCCAGGCATCCGATACTATCCTATCCTCAGTAATTCTGTCCAATCCAAATTGCTGTAGCTGCTTCCTTAGAAAAGGAATGCCAATAGGGGCGTCGTTGACACGTCGCCGTGAACCACTAGCGGTCCGTGGTGCGTCAGATTCCCGAGTTTTCTTGGGAATCGTATACGATCTTTTGCCAGTTGTGAAACTGCTGGCAGCCAAGGTTGCGTGTCCCAATCGGGCACCACCAGTATCGCATGTGTCCCTTCCAAGCCGATTTTTCTCACTACTCGGCTGATAATGCTAAATGGTGGGAAAATATAAAAATAATTATTTTCCCAGGTAATAGCAAACGCATCTACTTTCCAAGCATCCGGTTCAGGATGCCAAGAAACATAACAGGGTAACTTGTTATTATTTCGTGATGCAAATAAGTCAACTTCAGGTGTACCCCATTTTTCACAAACGAAGTTAAACAAATGTGTAGAGAGAGACCACTCTAAATGGTCATGGAAATTTCTACTTTTATAATCTGCAAGTGTATTTTGTGACCCTGGAATATGCGCTACAGTCAGCCAGACTTGTTGAGCCTGTGCCCAGTTCCAAATCAGTTTAGATAACTGATTGCAAGACTTTGATTTAGTTCCACCCATGTTACGAATATATGCCATGGCAGTAGTATTATCAGTTAGTATTCTAACCTGTGATTTATTTATCTTTACTAAACTACGTAAACCCAGATAAATAGCACGCAATTCTAGTGCATTAATATAGTCTGATTTTTCATCATCAAGCCATCTACCTCCTGTTGTGACCCCATCTCGATGAGCTTCCCAACCTTCTAACGAAGCATCAGTAGTAATTACTGTATTAGGTTCCGCCATGCGGATTGGATTTGGTGAACTTGCTATATGTTGCATCCACCATCCAATATCCTGTAACCCTTCTTGCGAAATAAACATCTTTCGCTCAAAATTGCCTTTAGTTCGTGTTAACGCTAAATTTTTATCTATTTCTAGCGACTTAATATAGGCCTTCCCATATAACACAGCAGGTGCATATGAGGTCATTATGCCAATAAGAACAGCAACCTGTCTAATTTTTTGGCTTTGATAACTTAATAAGCTGAGTCGCTGTAGTCATAAACTTAATTAGTTTTTGTTCTGTTATCGACACTGTAAGGGACTGTGTATCCAGAATAAACCCTAAACATTTGAGTTGTTTTGTTGGTTTAAACACTGACTTTTGTTGATGTACATAAAACCCCAATTTAGTGAGTAATGCACATAAATCCAAAACTGCATTCACACAACCAATTTGTGTTGATGCTATAATAAAAGAATCATCTATGTATGGAAACATTATATGACACTTCCTCGCCATTACCGAGAAAACAGGTTTAAGCAATTTAGTAAATAAACGTGGCGCACAAGCTAAGCCATTCGGCATACAGGTAAACTCATAGAGTTGGTTATCCCAAATAAATCGAAGAAATTTTCGGTATTGTTCCATTATGGGAAGCGTATAATATGCATCCTGTAAATCAACACTAGCCATCCACGCATCTGGTGTAATCAGATCCCGTGCCGTATCTAGAGAGAACATTTTAAAATGTCGATATTCCACCCTTTTATTAAGGATTGTTAAATCCAGGATCATTCGAACATCACCATTAGGCTTCGGTCTCGAGAAAATGGTTGAAATAAACTGTCCTGAACAGTGTGTCACTTTTTGTATAATTCCTTTCTCAAAGAATTTATGTACCTGTTTAGTTAGTGCGTCTCGTTCAACTGGTTGAATGTTATATGGAAAAGGTATTATACTTTGTACAGGAATTTGTGTAAAAGGAATTTGAACACCCCTAACTATTTCTATAATTTCTTGGTCACTAGTAATTTTGTGCCACTCAGAAATATGATTACTAATATTACCAGCCACAAAGTTGCTTACAGTTTGTGTGTTTTTAGAGGCTGCAGGGACTTGTAAAGTTTGTGTTTGGACCTCTACTTGGACCCCCCCCTGGGGAAAGGTCTCGACGAGTTGAACCCTCGACCTATTGGCCGTACGGTGTTGTCGGTCCAGCCTGGGCGAGCGCCCCGGCCCCGAAACCCTTGACCGAAGTTTGAACTCGGTCTGGTTCCTCTGGTGAACCGTCGTGGACGAAAATCCCCTCGTGACTTTTTGAAACGAGGAACTTCCTGTTTCTTCTTGCCATCCATGTTTTTGCCACTCTTGGCTGCAGTCTCTACCTCTTTATAGAGGTATTGTAGTTGACCGCCAAACATCTTGGTATTATCTAAAGGTTTCCCTTTAATCGGCTCTGGAGCAAGATAGAGCGTAAACTCCTTCCCCTCATTATCGGTAACCTTCTTAGAGCGAGCCACTTCTTTGCCAGCATCTGTGCAAACTGACTTGAAGACATTTTCATATCTTCGAAACGACAGGTAATTACCTGCCGCCGCTAGTACTGCAATGCCTTTGTCCATTGTCTTAGCCAAAGACGAGAACTTATTTTCACTCTGCATCCTATTAGCCACAGGAACAATAGCTGTTAGGGTAGCCAACACTGCCTTATGCACTGTGTGCAACACATCCTCAAACTTCTTACGGTCATCCGTCATATTGACATCCCGATCCATTTCTTTAATGATGGAGTTGGGAACACCCTTTATGCCTGTTAACTCATCTCCTAACTTGGAGATAACCTCCGCCGGTTTGAACGTGCGAAAATGACCATTCACGGTCTCGCGCATAAGCGTAGTGGTTTTAACCCGCTTAGCCTTTGGCTTCTCCACCTTCTTAGCCACTTTAGTGCCAATGTCCGCATAGACCCCTTCATATACGGTGTCTGAGTCTGATTCCGTAGAAGTAGACTCAGTGGACGACTCAGAAGAAGAATATTTCCTCTTCCTCTTCTTCTTTTTGGACTTAGTCTTCCGCTTTTTGCGCAAACCAGACTCTGCCCGCTCCTTGGTGAATTCATCACCCGAAGAAATCACCTGTTTCTTCTTCTTCCTCCGTTTAGGAGAAGGAGGAGGAGGAGCCTTAAGCTCCACCGCCGAGTCTGTGTCCAAGAAATCCTCAAATGAATCCTCTTGGACACTCGGCCTACGCCGCTTCCGAGACACAGGCGATTTGGCAGTCAAGATGTGGCTTTCCAATCTTGCAAAGCGAGCCTCCCAATCTGGAGGCGCAGGCACATCAGGCACTGCGTCCTCGTCCGGGTCGGAGAGGATATGCGCCCGGGGCTGTGTCGACGGCCCTGCCGACAACACGGGTGAGGAGTCGTACTCCTCGTCCACTCCACTCGGAACACGCCCCTCGGCTGCTGCTGCACCGCGCTTACTCCGCTTCGTGGCCATCGGGAACTGAAACAAACATTTTTGATCAGTCCCGGTATATATATATGTCACAATATGGTTGTTTCAAACTCATTTGGACATCTATTGGTGTTAAAGAACGTGTTTATACCGTTATAACACAGGCGTAATAAGCTAAATTTGTGCGTGGGTTGTGGGTCAAGCCCAAACCTTACGCGGGGTCGGGACCAGTGTATCGGCCCGCCCATCCCTCTGTTCCGCACACTTCTCCCACCTGTGACTACTACGTCAACAAGTTGGAGAAAATGCTACGAAACTCGGAGAAACGCCTGAAAAAGTTTTGTCTAGGGGAGTCTATAAAAGAAACCCAGAAGCATCTCCAACATTACTCTCTATTAGAGTACGAGAGAATTTCCACATGAGATAGGGCGAAACCCACATCTCTACCCATAGTCACACGGTGACCCGGGTGTTGACATAACCGCTAATGACCGGTTTGGTTCCTTCGCGAAACCCACTCGAGTGTTCTATCCTTGGTTGTTTATAACCAAATAACTCGTCCAAATTGGACCAACGAAAGTCTAAACTTTCCATATTGATGCTCTAATGCATCATAATTAAGCTAACCACAGTTTTTATTATACTTACTGCGTATTTGCTTGTATGTAGACTAATTTTGCCGGAGCAACCCAACGACACGTTATCCAGTCGTGAGTTGTATATGCTAATTGCTGGTACCGGACGTGCTTACCTCTCCCTAGCCTGAGGCTAGCCTGAGGCTGTTTACCGAGGTAAAATATATATATATACATAACTCGATGTGATAATTTGTTGGCGTTCTCTTTGTCCTGATTAATCAAATACGTACATTATTTTTTAACAGATAGCAGAAATAGAATATAGTATTAATCTGTTATAGTTTTTTTTATTATTATTTCTCTGTGGCGGAGTGGTTAGAGTGTCTGACTTTTTTCTAGGTCAGACTCCTAAGCTGAGGGTTCGCGGTTCGATTCCCCATGCCCCCAGCTCTGCCAATTTGGATTTCCACCGCTGTGTATAACTTACAGTTTCATCAAAGGCCGGTTGCTCTCATACCATGTCTATGTGGTGTGGGAGGTTAAAAATCCCTTGGGTCGGTAAAAGTGTAGGCTCGGGCTTTCTATCGACCAGCAGGGGAATGAGGAAGACCAGTCGTCTATGACTGAAATTTCCCCTGCTTAAACAACTAATGGACCAACAAAAAACAAAAAAACAAAAAAAACTTAATAGCACACAATATATGTCTATTAGTAAATAATCATTGAATAAGGTTCTTTTGTCAGCACCAGAAAAACTGTAAAGCGCCATGTAAAACCATGGATATTTACACAGATTGATGCTTTTAAGTACAATCTAAACCAGAAATGCATAAGATAATTCAATAGAATCCAACAGTGTTGACACCAGTTGGTTGCACTTATTACACATATTCAAGGTGACGATTTAATTATATTTGCATGCGATTTTCTCTTTCTCTCTTTTTGTAGGCAGACATTAGTTAATTGAGCAGGAGAATTTTCACATTGCAGACAATTGGTCTTCCTCATTCCACTGCTCCTTGCCCTATCCTAGCAATGCCAAAAGACAGGCTAGGTAGCGACGAGTATAAATTTTTAAGTCATTGCTTTGACTCGACCAGGGTTCGAACCCGGGGGTTCCAATCCCATGAACTACCAAAACGGGAGCCGGGCGCTAAACTAATTCGGCCATCCCGTCTGTCAGCTAAAGACCCCGTCCTGATATGACCTTAGATGTTGCTAGGACGTAAAACAACAAACAAACAAACAGCTAAAGACAAAATTTAAACCAAAAGAACTGGAAGATTTATATTTGCAAATCACATTGCAATATATTGGTATTTCAGTATATATGAAAATGTTGCAAATATGGCACCAAAACAAAACCCCACAAAAAATTAACATAACTACTAACAGCTAAGATAACAAGGTTACGACCAAATTGAGACTATTGCTGTTCAGCAATGAAAACAAGCCGCGATGTAACTTACTCGTTATATGGACAGGGTAAATAAACCATTAGGAAAAACCCCAAAACATAATGAGAACTGTATTTCTTTTTACCGATCAATAACAATAGAGTAAAAAAAAGAAGAGTTTGATGTTCACTACTCACCCATCTTGGCGATAGAAATAATGCGGTAGAAGGAATACATTGTCCACACCGCGCTCCTCAAGATTCTTGGGCAGAATCATTGAGTTTAAGTCAAACCGCCGATAAGTCTCCTGTAGATGTGAATACAATTATATTAAACGCCAAACACAATTATCGAAGCACCACAGGCATTGCTATTCAATAGACTACATGACGGTTCCGACTGCGCATGCGCTGAAAACGGCGTTGGGAGCAAAGCAAAGGCATACAGCCATTGAGTTTGCCGATACGCATATGGCAAAACTGCCATTTTATTCAAAATAAATAGAAATACATAACAATTTGGCACAAATATGGATGGAACGATGCAATATAATAACATAATGAATGTTTAAGACACAACTCTTCATAATTAAGCATTTTGAGCTAAGAAACATACAATTTCAGTCACTTTACAGGGTGATGTTTACATCACTATTGATTAGCCAGAACTAATTCTTGTTCTAAATATTAAAATGTCAAATGTGTGAACAAAAACTTGTTTCAAAGAAATATATAACCAATATCTCATTAACCCTACTCATTTTCTATTTCTACATGTCATTAACCATAGGATATAAATAAAAACATGAATAAAATAAGTGAAACTGACTCTGGCTATGGCTTTAACACTAGTCTGAGTGCCTAGATTTGTCTAAATCTAAATGCACATAGCATAAGATGTGCTGATTATATTGATGTAAATGCAATGCTGGATAAAAGATTAATATCTTAATTTATTATATATATTTTTTTAGTTGGTATTCTATGTTTCAAACAAGAGCTGAGATGAGCTGAAACTATCACATTTCATAGCTGCACCCAGTGTATTATTAGCATGTGCCATGTGCTTCTCGCAGCTTTGTTTTGCTCTGACGCATCCCACAATGTACCGCAGCGCCAACCAGTCCTTGCCCTATCTTAATAATGCTAAGCGCCTGGCTAGGAAGTGACAAGTATCAATTTTGAAGTCATTGGTTTGACTCAACCAGGGTTTGAACACACGCTCCCATGGGTACGGATCCCCCGATCTCCCAAAACAGGAGACGAACGCTCAACTCATTCGGCCATCCCATCTGGTGTATATATACCCATATCAATTATCATTGTATGTATATATATAATGTGTGTGTGTGTATGCATGTTTATAATGGAGGGGAGAGGAGGAGTGCGGAGGAGAGGAGAGACGGGGGGGGGGGGGGGAGACGAGGGAGGGAGAGGAGAGTCGACGGGAGGGGATGTGAGAAGAGGGGAGGGCGGGACAGGGGAAGAGAGAACAGAAGGAGAGAGTGGACATGAGGAGAGGGATAGGGGAAAGGGGGGGGGGGGGCATGAAGTGGTGTGGAGAAGGTGTGGAGAAGGGGAGGAGGAGGGGAGGAGGAGGAGGGCAGGAGGAGGGCAGGAGACGCGGCAAGAAATGGGGGCAGGACCAGGAGGAGAGAAGTTCACCTTTAGCAGTTCTGTGAAGTGCGGTCCCACAGACAGGTATTTCTGGAAAAGCCCGTCGTCCTTAGGGTAGAGTGAGCGGCGAAGCAGGTGGTTGACGGCGGCGGTGTGCCTGAGGTGGGGCACGAGAAGCTTGTACACTGGGTGTACTGACGGCAGGTTGCGCATGGTCGCCACGCCGAACGCCTCCAGCACGAGGTGCAGCTGCAACAGGAGGGGGTGGATGGGTGGGAGGGAGCGATGGCGAAATGCAGTTGGTTGGTTGTTGGAGTTTTACGTCCTGAAAACATCTAAGGTCATATCAGGACAGGTATTGACTTGTGACAGTGCACACTCATGGTGACATTATACTTTATAGTGCTGCCCCACTGGAAGACCCGGCTGCCAGCACCATGGCCTGATATCCCACTCAGTCACATTATCCTGAGACTGAGCCAACCAGTCCTTGCCCTATCCTAATAATGTCGAGCTCCAGGCTAGGATGCAAAACGTATAAATTTGTAAGTCATTGGTTTGACTCGACCGGGGCTCGAACCCATGGGTTCGAATCCCACGATCTACCAAAATGGGAGACTGACGCTCAATGCAGGGTTACCTCGTTTATAACTGATCGCAACTACCGTCATGTAACATAGAATAGCGTAATTATAAATATCAGTGCGCAAAAGCTCATAAGACAAACAAAAGACGAAAATTTACTCTGATTGTCAACTTTCAAAATGACAACTTTGTTCATATTTGACTTAGAATCATAATTTAAACAAATTTTAATAGTAATACATGATTTCCGCGACTAGTATGACACCTGGGGATAGGCAACGACACTCGTTTTGTGGGTCGACAGTGTGTCACTATGTTGTTTTACACTGACGATCGAGCTTTTCAATTCATCAATTAATCAATCAATCAATCAATAGGATACAGCTATAATTATCAAAAATGATTCAAAAAGACTGTCAGTTGCTCAATATGAAGCCAGTGTTAATAGAGCCTCAATGGCCTCTCCACACATCCTGTGACCCACAAGTCCAGTCTGGATTACACTCTGCGCATGCATCGCGGAAATCGTGTATTAACAGTTCTTTCCAATCACACCAGTTATAGTACAATCACGTGAATGAAACCTTTTAGTCATATATCTAATATGTGTGATTCAGGTGTGAAATGAGGTGTGATAGGCGAGAACAACTGATTCTGGTAACACCTCTGCTTAAAGCTTGTAAGCTTTTGTCTTTTTACATTAATGGTGTGAGCTTTTGTCTTGTGAGCTTTTGTTTTGTGAGCTTATGTCGTGGAATCATAAATATCAATAAATAGCCATGGCAAAAACCAGGGTTATTTTGTTTATAACTGATCGTAATTAAGCCCATGTTATATTGTTGTTTGCTGGGTGTTCATGGCAACATCAAAAGTCATATCAGGACGTGTACCGACTTGTAATGGTGTGCACTCATGATGACTTTAGAGTGTTGCCCCACTGGGAGATCAAGTAGCCCATCACTATAACCCGATTCTTGCCCTATCCTAGCAATGCCGAATGCCAGGTTAGGTAGCGATAAATATCAATTTTTTAAGTCATTGATTTGACTTAGCTGTAATTCGAAATCCCGATCTTCCGCAGGGGAAGCCTGCGCTCTTACCGATTCATCCAACGCGTTGGGTCACATCGGGAGGTGAGTGCAGCTCATTATACTCTACTGCCACTTTGTTAAACTACTGTAGTAGTCTGCACTGACCTCTCAGGCAAGTAACCACATAGACAGGTAGGCGTGGGTAGTATGGTGATATCAGGGAACCTAGGTGGTGTAATGGTTAGCACACTGGCCCGGAATGCAAAGAGATGTGGGTTCGAGTCCCACTCTAGCCGCAATATTTCCCATTTCCATCACCCCCATGACACTGGTTGCCATGACCATGATCCTATACATGCTATGCGCTGTATGGTTGTTGAACCTGCCCTGTGTATGTATGGGTAAGTGCATCGCCTGTATGTATGTAATTGTAAGCAATAAAAGACTTACAATTCCAGGGGGACGAGTGTAGTAGTCTGCACTGACCTCTCAGGCAAGTAACCACATAGACAGGTAGGCATGGGTAGTATGGTGATATCAGGGAGCCTAGGTGGTGTAATAGTTAGCACACTGGCCCGGAATGCAAAGAGATGTGGGTTCGAGTCCTGTTCTAGGTGCAATATTTCCCATTTCCATCACCCCCATGACACTGGTTGCCATGACCATGATCCTATACATGCTACGCGCTGTATGGTTGTTGAACCTGCCCTGTGTATGTATGTGTAAGTGCATTGCCTGTATGTATGTAATTGTAAGCATTAACAGACTTACAACTCCAGGGGGACCCATTTTCATCACCCCCATGACACTAACGTTTATGATAAATTTGGAAACAGATTAAATAAACTGTGTAATTTTACCTTCAGATGTCGAGCCTCGATCTGGTGCAGTTGGGTGTCAGCCAATCGAACCCACATTTTAGCGTAAAGCCACTCCTATAGCAAGGAAATATTGGTTCATTGGTTGTTGGAGTTGTACGTCCTGGCAACATCTAAGGTCATATCAGGACCGGTACCGACTTGTGACAGTGTACACTCATGGCGACTTTATAGTGCTGCCCCACTGGGAAATCAGGCTGCCAGCACCATGACTCAATATCCCACTCAGTCACATTATCCTGACACTGAGCTAACCAGTCCTTGCCCTATCCTATTAATGCCGAGTGCCAGGCTATGAAGTGACAAGTATCAATTTTTATAAGTCATTGGTTTGACTCGTCCGGGAACCGAACTCCCGACCTTCCACATGTGACCGCGCTCTACTGATTTGGCTACCGCACCCTGTCAACAACGAAATGAGATGATGGTGAATAAATGAAGTTGGCTAATGACACACAGCCTCTAACAATACAGAAGTACATAATGGCTCATTGGGATTTTGACCGAAATCAGATTTCTTTTTATTAGGCGTTAAGGGCAAAGTAGTGATGATTTCAATAAGACCTCCCTACAAAAATGTCTCTCCAACCCTTCACTACCCCTTTTTATTTGGAACTACAGTACCACTTGTCTTTGTCTCATTGGATAGTCCCCCTGAAGAAAGGACACCTGTTATGTCAGGACAACACTGGTCTGGAAGCAGAGTCCTCCTCCTAAAAAAACAGGTAGTACGTACTGTATTAACAATATGATAAGCCTCCTCATATTCTTGTCTTAACACTGGAACCTTCACAAACTCCACTCACATTTCAAATAAAGATCAGGACCCTCATAAAGCGATGGTTTTGAGTTTCTGTAAAAAAAACTAAAAGCCATTTATATAGATATATTAGATTGATTGTTAAATTCTATTTTACTTGTTTGAAGTAACCTTCATTTTAAATTTGAGATATCTGAAGTGCAAACAAGCTAAATTCATTTTGGCAAGCACATCAAAACTCTGACATCATAGGTTTCTGCAGTAAGAAGTTTTAGTAAATTGATTTAGCAGTCCATCCTAATAGTCCTATGCAGCAACAAATGCTAAATAATTGCACTAGATTCTAAAGTATGTAGGTAGAATAAAATTGAGTATATGCAATTAACTATAAAGGATCATAATAATGAAAATAGAAAGAAAGAAAAAAAGAAAACAGCATTCCACCTACATACACCACCTCACCAAACTCGAATTTATCTTCCAGTAGCAGTCAGTCAATGGAATGGACCGCGTCCGTATCCATAAATAGCACAAAGGGAAAACACCGCATCGGCTTCAAACCTGGTTTATTCCACTTTCAACAGATCTCAGATGGAAAGTGACCTATTTACTGCCCAGTCAAGTCACAGCAGGTGCCCTCTCGCGGGGGTTAGCCAATAGCAGAGTGTGGAGCAGACTAGCAGAGGGAATGCCCCTGCTAGCCTGCGGCCACCTGTTGATGCATGACAGCAACAGTGGACATCATAGTCACTTGCCACTGCCACCATGTGGTAGTGGAGCTCATTGTGGACTAGTACATAATTAATAGCACAATTCTTTCAAACAAATAAAGCAAGAAATGGTCATGACTGAAACCATCAGTGAGTGAAATGGCTTTGAGAAAAGATTTGTTTTGAAGAATTATTATTTTTCAATTTTTCATTTTTTTCCCTCTTTTTTAAATTAAAAATCGCTCACCCATTTGTCGTCCTTGGGTGTGAACAGCAATGGTTGGTCGCCCGGTTTCTGGGCTAGCTGGATGGCTATGGGCACCAGTTGAGTGTCGGTCCGAACATACAGCATGCATATCGGGGCGGCCACGAAGCACACGGCCTGGGGCTGGTGGTTGATGCTCGACACCAGCTTAGAAAGCTCCGGGTAGCTTACCATGTAAATGTGACCCGCCTGTTGGAATAGAACACAGCAGCTGTTTGTTTGCTTGATTGTTTGTGTTTTTACATCGAGACAACATCTAAAGGTCAGATCGGATACTGACTTGTGACAGAGCGCACTTATGGTGATTTTATAGTGCTGCCCCACTAGAAGATTTGGTCACTGGCACCATGGCCTGATATCCCACCCAGTCAAGTTATCCTGATACTGAGCAAAACTAGTCCGGTATTATTATACTAACTGCCAGGCTAGGTAGCGACAAGAATCAATTATGTAAATTTAGTAATTTTTGTAACTTTCTAACAGTTCTTTCCAACGGCACCAGTTGTAATACAATTACATGAATTACATTTTTTTGTCATATACCTAAGATGTGTGATTCAGGTGTGAAATGAGGTGTGATAGATTCGAACTTAAGACCTTCTGGAGGGGAAGCCAACCATCGCTCTTGCCGATTCGGGCATTGGGATATTATGTTGCCAGTAGGCCAACCATGACCCGATATCCCCCGCGGTTACAATATCCTGATATTACACAAACCAGTCATTGTCCATGTTGCTCGCAACGTGGGTAGTTGATCGCGCGAGACCAACACACACTCAGTAACTAGGGACGCGATCTCTGGCGCCCCCTACCATTGTCTCAGTAAACAATAAATGGTCGCCGCTCGATGCGCCATCTAGCATAATTCTCATTCACAAATGGTGACGTATTACCAATCCAGATACTTCGACCAGAGCGTTTCAATCGATCGGACATGTTTTCTCCAGTTTAGATTCACCGTCCCACCCAACCCATCATCATCATCATGCTGTCAGTCGCGATGCGACAAAGACTGCTTTCATTACTTGACTGCCGCTCTCCATTTAGCTCTCTGCTGTGAGAGTTGCGTCCATGAGTCAGTCTTAATGTCTCTCAGCTTCAGGTTTCTCTTGATGGTATCCCTGAATTGGAGACGGGGGTGCCCTCTCTTTCTGTAGCCAGAAGACAGTTGAGAATAGAGGATCTGCTTTGGTAGCCTGTCTGATGACATCCTCATGAGGTGCCCAGTCCACTGGAGATTCTTTTTGATCAGAAGATCTTCCATAGAGGGCAGCCCCATCCGTTCGAGTATTTCCTTATTCGTCACTTTGTCCTTCCAGGTTAGCCTCATGATTGAACGCAGATGTCGCATCATGAAGGCATGCAGCTTTTTCACCTGCTGTCTGTACACTGTCCAGGCCTCGGCTCCGTATAGTAGGGTGGACAGCACGATTGCGCGGTAGATCTTACCTTTGACCCGAATGGACACATGGTGGTTGTTCCAGAGTCTCTGGCGTAGTCGGCCGAAAGATGTGCTAGCCTTGGCCATCCTCCTCTGTATCTCAGCATCAATGCGTCCATCACTTGATATAGTGCTTCCGAGATAGGTGAATTCCAGAACAGAGTTCAGCTTGTTTCCGTCAACCATGATCTCCTCCTCTCGGGTTCTTGTAGAGTTGGGTTGGTACAGCACCTCCGTCTTCTTGATGTTAATTTTCAGGCCAAACTTCTTTGATGCATCGGAGAAAGCGTCCACTATTTTCTGGGTCTCTTCAGCAGAGTGGGCAACCAGTGCACTGTCATCTGCGAATAGTAGCTCTCTCACCAGTATCTGAGTAGTCTTGGTCTTCGCTCTGAAGTGTGCGACATTGAATAGGTCAGCGCTCTGTCTGGACTGTATATAGATGCCATCCCCCATGTCTCGGAAAGCCTCGTCTAGCATTGCTGATAGGAAGATGGAGAAGAGCGCGGGGGCCAGTACACAACCTTGCTTGACCCCATTGGTAACCCCGAACGATTCCGAGACTTCCCCTCCAGCACTAACATTCGCCATCATTCCTGTATGTAGAGCCTCGATCCAACCCAACTACTGTAAAAACTGTCTCTATAGGGTTAAGTGCCTGGAAACCTCAAACTCTAAATCTCATATCATGACTCTAACTGTAACAAGCTGAATAGGAAGAATAAATGCCACTATATACTGTATTGGTCTTGTGTTGATCAATTGTCCTATCCTAATAATGCCAAGCACCAGGCTAAGTAGTAACAGAATACATTTTGTACGTCATTGGTTTGACTCAGTTGGGAATCGAACCCACGATTTCCACACGGGAAGCCAGCTCTCTTACCGAGTACAATACCCACTCATGACGGCTCCATAGATATGCCCCTCTGGGATTCCATGCCAACCAGTGAGTGAATAATAAACAATATATATTTAATAATTTAAACTGTTTCTTTAAAAAAATTGTTTTATTAATAACACGAATGAAAGTAATCATGCAGTCACAGGGCCATCCAAATCAAACAGGATTAAATTTAAAACGACCTACTAATGAACCATTAACAATAAAACAAAAGGAAGAACCAAGCTTGGGAAATGTTCAGCTGTGGCTTTTATTTTTCTTTCTTTTTCTTGAAGATTTATACTGCATGTCATGGATAAATCTGAATAGTCTCCATTAGACAGTTGGTCGCTAAAAAGCCTGAGCCTACACTTTTACTGACCCAAGGAATTTTTAGCCTCCCACACTACATAGACATGGTATGAGAACAACTGGCCTTTGATGACGCTGTAAGTTATACACAGTGGAAATCCAAATTGGCAGAGGTGATGGCATGTGGAATTAAACCACCAACCTTCAGATTAGGACTCTAGGAGTCTGTCCTAGAAAAAAGTCAGACACTCTAACCACTTCGCCACAAAGAACACCACAATTTATAATTTGATAGATCTATGCTTCCAACTTTGACATTGTCCTGACCTTCATTTCTTCTCTGAGAGTGATTCCCCGGTCTAACAGTCCATACACGTCCTCGTCCCTGACCGGAAACGCTGCGAGGGGAGCGGCCATTTTGTGGATGCGCATCGGGTGTGGACCATTCAACAACTGGCGACCAAACTCAGCATCTTCCTTCCAGTGAATCGAGACTTCCTTAAGCGCCATCTTTTCCTTTGTTATAAATAATGAACAGTTCATTAATGTCAACGTTTTTCTGTTCTATTGACATGCTCGAGGTGACATCATAGAAATATATAGGCATATGATATGTGGATTATATACCATAATAAAGGCTCCATACATTAACAATTTTAATTGGAAATATCACCAAAGGAGACCAAAGGAGACAAACTCAGACTTCAAAATCCCAGGACCAATCGGCAAGTGAGGACAAGCTTTCTCCTTGATAGAGTGGCAAAGACATGGAATAGACTTCCACCCGAAATAGTTGAAGCTCCATCACTAAATGCATTGAAAAACTGACTTTATAAATCTTGGACCCAGTATCAGTATAGTCAGTCCTCACCGCATGACCACTATAATTATGACAGGTCATATATAGACAGGGCGACTCTGGTAACATGCTATTATGCCTAAATATATATACAGAAGAGGATAAGTATAAGTATAATGGTTTTGACAATCCTAATACTATTTGAGCCCCTCCCCATCCATCCCCCTCCTCGTCTTTACATAAAAACGTTGATTTAAAACTAGCCCCCAAAATACTCCAGATTGTCAAGAACATCTATATTGATTTGTTTGTTTGTTGGAGCTTTACGTCCCGGCAACATCTAAGGTCATAACTGATTTGTGACTGGTCATTCGTGGTGACTTTATAGTGCTGCCCCACTGGGAGACCAGGCTGCCAGCATCATGACCCAATTTCACACTCAGTCACATTATTCTGAGCTAACCAGTCCTACTAGTCTTATCCTAGTAATGCCGAGCTCCAGGCTAAGTAGTCAGCGCTAATGAATGTGAATTAAGTACACTCAAATTCGCATTGCCCGTGATGGACACTTGTCGGTATATAGAACTACATATATTCTCAACACAGTATATGCATAAATCCATATAAAGAAAAAACATTGGTATATATTTTGGGAGGTACAGTGAGTGTAGGTGTGTGTATGTGTGTGAGGTCGGGGGTGCAGCAGTGGTGTGTGCACAGATGGGTGGCACCTCCCCCCCCCCCCGCACCCCCCAATTGATCTGAGGATGAGTAGGATGGAAGTGTAGCAGAATAGATAGGCTCCTCCAGTCGATGACTGAGGGAGGAATTAGAGCTGAGGCGCAGATGGAACTTCTGGCCTTATTATATTCGTATAATGGCTTATACAGCATATACATATACTATGCCAGGGTTATTACCAAATACAAATATATTGCATTATCTTATACATATTTAAGTATACATTGGCGTATCTACGGAAACTAGCACCTATGGCAAACACCGAAATTGCGCACCTGTCCAAACATCTGAAAGCCATCTTTTTAGATAACTTTATTCAAAAACTGTTCAATGGCACCCCATTCAAAAAGCTCCCAGGGACCGTGCCATACCTGTTATACCTACAAGTAGTATAAGAACGGCCTATATCGGTCCTCTCTACACTACTCCTACAAATCCTCTTCTGGCTGATTTAGGCCCTATTGGGTCTCTAATGCCAACTAGTTATGGCAACAACAACAATTACACACGTGGGGGGTCGGGAGTGGGGGTGAGTGTGTGTGTGTGTGGGGGGGGGGGGGGGTGAGCCCCAATACAGGGAGTAATATGCTCACCTTGAGTAAAGTAGATACCAGTTTTTCAATGTCCACCAGTGGATCCCAGGTGTCAAACAACGACTTCATTGAGCTAACACCCGTGCTGGCCAGCGCCTGTGTGTATTTAACCTAAGAAAGGGAGACGTCAGATTAGTAATCGGTCAAATAATGGTGCTACTATTTTCTTTATATTATTCATCCATCTTTTCTGGTGGCAATAAATTAGATCATTTCCAAATACACGCTCCTGTTCGGAGGAAAATTCATATCGATATATAAAGACATCGGTTGCAGAAAATTACAAAACCTATCTGGCTTTACACGGTTAATATTTTGTAAGGCGTTGGATAAAACTTCCTCTTTTTAATTTGTTTAATTTGTTTATAAAACTTGATAAAACAGGGAAGCTTTCAAGTTTCAATCAAGTTTCAGAATTCGATTTCCTCATTCCACGACTCCTTGCCTTATTCCAGTAATGCTGAGTAACATGCTAGGTACAGTAACAAAACAATATTTAAGTCATTGGTTTGACTCGGCCGGGATTCAAATCCCACAACCTGCCACGTGGATACCCGATGCTCAACTCAATCAGCCATCCCTTCTGAGTATAACTAAATACATGTTGACAGAAGGACAGAATGTGAGTACAATGTAATATTGTTCATACCATCTCATCATCTCATCCATAAAAAGTTTATATGCACTATAATTGTTAAGGCCGAAAGACCAGCGCCTTGGTGCTGAAAAAGATGATATTCAACTGGAATACAAATTTGAACAAAAGAAAACAACAACAAAATGCTATCACCATGGCCGTTTTAGCTTTGCTTGTGAATGTTAACCGTGGCCTGTAATGTCTTCTTTTAACTGTCTTTAAATATCTCTTGAGAAACCTAGAAATATGCTTTACAATAATTCACTCCAGCATCTAATACAATATATTATATATGGTATGTATATATATATATATATATTTGGGGAGTGCTACGTTTGAGGCTTGTATTGTGCCACATATACTGATGGCATTGACTATATATAGCCTACACAATGCTGTAAAAGTATAGAACTGGTCATCCTGGTTTATATCCATCCAACTTTCCAAAGAATACATGTATTAAGTTGTTTGCTTGTTGTTTTACGTCCTAGCAACATCTAAGGTCATACCAGAACGGGTACCGACTTGTGACAGGTGCACACTTATGGCAACTTTATAGTGCTGCCCCACTGGGAGACCAGGCTGCCAGCACCGTGACCTGATATCCCACTCAGTCACATTATCCTGACACCGAGCCAACCAGTCCTTGCCCTATCCTAATAATGCTAGAGCATCTCGCTAGAAAGCGACAAGTATCACATTTTAAGTCATTGGTTTGACTCGACCAGTGTTTGAACCCGTGCGTTCGAATCCCATGATCTACCAGAACTGGAGATGGATGCTCTACTCATTCGGCCACCCCGTCTGGTCTGGTATGTATTAAGAGCATGGCAGAACCCTAATTACCTTCAGGTCCCTTTCCTTTGTTTGGTGGAAGCGGGCTTCTCTGGGTATATCCTCGTATCGCTCTGCCTTTAACCGACTCGGTAGCCCAGGTACCTGCAACCCCCAATAACTCATTAGAGCAAGTGACTGCACCTCCAATCTCTCCATCAATGAGCAATTGAAAATCATTCAAATTCAATTTGATAACATAATTCAAAGGGATACGGCGTAATCTAACGATTTTCAACTAAATGCCATATTTTATTGTCTTAAGATTGTTCTTGAGTTTAAATAGTGTCAATGGCTGAAGTTAAAGTTGCATAGTCCGATGGTTTTGAGTTTCTGATATTTTCTGAGATAAATAGATTAGATTGATCCTTATAATCTACCTTACTATAGCTTGAAGTCACTTTTATTTAAATAGTTAATTTTGAGATATTAGAAGTGCAAACCATGCTAAATTAATTTTTGAAAGCACACCAAAACTCTGACACTATAGGCTTCTGCAGTAACAGATTGTATTAAATTGACTCAGTAGTCCCTTATATGTGGTGACAAAATGTTTGCTAAGTGCACCAGTATCTAAGTTAGATATGTAGAATCAAATCTAGATAATTGCTTTGGCTTTGAAAAGTTGATGTTTTCATCGGACTATATAGCTTTAAGCTTGGCCGAAAAACCAGTTCTCTGGCTTTGTTTGTTTGTTGTTTTACGCCCTAGCAACATCTAACGTCATAGCAGGATGGGTACCGACTTGTGACAGTGCGCACTCATGCCGACTTTATAGTGCTGTCCCACTGGGAGACCAGCCTGCCAGCACCATGACCTGATATCCCACTCAGTCACATTATCCTGACACTGAGGTAACCAGACCTTGCCCTATCCTAATGATGCCGAGCACTTGGCTAGGAAGCGACAGCTATCAATTTTTAAGTCATTGGTTTGACTCGACCAGGGTTCGAACCCACGATCCCACGGTCTACCAACACGGGAGATGGATGCCCAAACTCATTCGGCCATCCTGTCTGGTCGCCTGGCGTTGAAGAAAGATTGTATTCAAATATAACAAAATATGTGATTTATTTTTTTAGTATATATACTTCAACTTGTCCCTAGGCCACGCTCCATGGTTGTTTTCTTTAGCCAGGAAGTGGTTTTGATCTTGAATTCAAATAGGCGAATTGCTCTAAAGTTATAATATGTTCGTCAATATGTACAGTGTATATGAACTTGGACTGGATTTTGAACGGTGGGTGGAACGGTTAATATGTACGAATCCGCAAACTATTATGAGTTAAGTCTATATTGTGAGTTATCACTATTTATTATATATTTCTTGTTGAGTATATTTCACATTATATATTAACACATGATTACTGTTTAGTGCAAAAATGTGTTGTCTGTTTTAAATATGAAATTTGTGGTGTTCTTTGTGGCAGAGTGGTTAGAGTGTCTGACTTTTTTCTAGGTGTGGCACTCCTAACCTGAAGGTCAGTGATTCGAATCCCCATGATATCACCTCTGCCAATTTGGATTTCCACTGCTGTGTATAACTTACAGCATCATCAAAGACCATTTGCTCTCATACCATGTCTATGTGGTGTGGGAGGCTAAAAATCCCTTGGGTGAGTAAAAGTGTAGGCTCAGGCTTTCTATCAACCACCTGTCTAATGGTGAAAACAAGCCTATTCAGATTATCCATGTCAGGCAGTATAAATCTTCAATAAAAATAAGTGGAAGCACATCTTTCAGCTTCGATAGAGACTGTTGTAATTTCTCTTTTTATTATATGTTTTAAGACAACGCCGACCTTCTCCCATGGGTACTGCTTCCGGCGTTTCTCCAACTCATATTTCCGGTGAAGGTAGTAATGTGGGTTGAGCTCCTGGTTGGCCAACAATGCTGCAATATTCAAATTAACAACATATCAGTTTTTATAGTCAATGTTTGGAGGTAACTTTGCAGTCTGATGGTTTTGAGTTTCTGCCATATTTTGCTCCCATATGCGCAGGTAGGCAGAGTGTATCACCTGAGATTACAATTTCTCTTTTAAATTCTTCTCAAATTAAATATATGATGCTTTATAGCGTTTTATTCCATCTGCGTACCACCTGAAAATCCCAAGCCAGGCCTCTGAAATATATTATAGTTGCATGGTCCGATGGCGTTTGAATTTTCATTTTATTTTCAAGATAAATATATCAAATTGATCGTTAAAACCTACTAATCATTACTCCGGAATAATGTTGATGAAAAGTGGCTAGTTTTGAAGCAATTTGAGCTGAAAGAACCCAAAATACTCTTGACAAGCTTTGCAAAAGTCTTCTAGCTATGACGCGTATTGACGTCTCGCGATGACCACGTAATGTGGGATGACCTAATTCAAATGTAGCCTGGTCTCCTGGTATTCTCACTGATGGCGCCATTGCACATCATTTGTTTATTGGCATGTGATGTGATGTGGGATGACCTAATTATTATCAAATGTATTGTTCCCGGATAATAATATACATAATTATGACATCACTCTTATTCAGATCTGTAACAATTATTTAATACAAAATTCCATGCAACTTTATATCAACCCAGGGTATGGTGCCAGCAATACTACCACTGGACATCCTGAACCTGACTAGGTACTTGGAATGAGGGTCAAGGCTACTGTGGCCACGAGATTGACCTAATTGATTAATGGCTTCCTTGTGTGATGGGTTTCTCAAAGTAGGATGAGGTAGTAAATTCACTGATTATTCTATGTATGCTGTCCAAATCACTTGTCAATGCACCAATATCTAAGATGGATATATATAATCAAATTAAGATACATGTTTTGGTTTTGAAAAATAAAAATTTCATCGGACCATGCAACTTTAAGTTGATTGATATAATCCAGCTTACTCTCGTTTGAAATAACTTGTATTATAAATGGTTACTATTGGGACTATTTGAAGCAAAATAAAGAAATATCTTATTTACTTTTGGGGTGTATAGCATAACGCTGAATAAGATAGGCTTAAACAATAACAGGTTATAATAAATTGACTTAGTATTCTCTTTATGCAGCAACACATTTTTAAGTGGCGTTCTCTGTGGCGGAGTGGTTAGAGTGTCTGACATTTTTTCGAGGTCAGACTCCTAATCTGAGGGTCGGCGGTTCAATTCCCCGTGCCCCCAGCTCTGCCAATTTGGATTTCCACCGCTGTGTATAACTTACAGCGTCATCAAAGGCCGGTTGCTCTCATACCATGTCTATCTGGTGTGGGAGGTTAAAAATCCCTTGGGTCGGTAAAAGTGTAGGCTCTGGCTTTCTATCGACCAGCAGTGGAATGAGGAAGACCAGTCGTCTATGACTGAAATTTCCCCTGCTTAAACAACTAATGGACCCAAAAAAAAAAAAAAGTACTCCAATCTAAGTTGCATATATAGGATCAAATATAGTCTTTGATTTTTGGTTTCGAAAATGTTATGCTTTCATCGAACTATGAAGTTTTAAGTTCAACGAAATATTGTGTGCAGATGTTCATTGTTGGGTGTGGGTTTTTTTTAATATTTTTTATTTAACATTTCCTTGACGGACCTATCAGAGGAGAGAGCATATATGTGGTGGGATTTATTATTAAGAAAACAGTCTATTAACTAAATTTAATCTGATATGAATTTAAGGGCTAAATTTCGACAAAGGGAATTCATTCAGCACTAAATAGCTTGAATTATGTGGGGTTGGTAGTCCTGTTATTTGCATGATTTTAATTAATCAATTTACAAGATGACTGTTCGCATCTTGTTTTGGTAGGTTGTGAGATTCAAAGCCCCAGCTGAGTCAAACTCACGACCTAAAAATGTATAAGGGCCTACTGGTCGCTACCTAGCGTGGTACTCAGCATTACTAGGTCATGGCAAGGATCAGTGCAATGAGGAAGACCAATAGACTACATCACGGTTCCAGCGGCGCGGTGCATTGTGGAGTGCGTCAGAGTAAAACATACCCGCGAGAAGCACATGGCACATGCTAATACACTGGGTGCAGCTATGAAATGTGCTAGGTTCAGCTCATCTCAGCTCTTGTTTGAAACAGAATACCAACTAAATAAATATATATAATAAATTAAGATATTAATCTTTTATCCAGCATTGCATTTACATCAATATAATCAGCACATCTTATGCCATATGCATTTAGATTTAGACAAATCTAGGCACTCAGACTAGTGTTAGAGCCATAGCCAGAGTCAGTTTTATTTATTGTATTCATGTTTTTATTTATATCCTATGGTTAATGACATATGTAGAAATAGAAAATGAGTAGGGTTAATCAGATATTGGTTATATATTTCTTTGAAACGAGTTTTTGTTGACACATTTGACATTTTAATATTTAGAACAAGAATTACTTCTGGCTAATAAATGGTGATGTAAACATCAGCCTGTAAAGTGACTGAAATTGTATGTCTCTTAGCTCAAAATGCTTAATTATGGAGAGTTATGTCTTAAACATATTTATTATATTATTATATTGCATCCTTCCATCCATGTTTGTGCCAAATTGTTATGCATTTCTATTTATTTTGAATAAAATGCCAGTTTTGCCCTACACTTATCGGTAAACTCAACGGCAGTACGCCTTTGCTTTGCTCCCAACGCCGTTTTCAGCGCATGCGCATTCGGATCCGTGATGTAGTCTATTGTCCATGAATGAAAATTCCCATGCTTAATCAAATGATGTATCCCCCACCCCAGACCCCATAAAAAAAAGATACAGGTAAACCAAATTTCAAATTTATCCTCCTGCACACATTAGCTTAACTCTTTATGTACTCCTGATATGACCGTAGATGTTGCCAGGATGCAAAACTCAAACAACCAACTAACTTTATGTCGACTATGTTACAAATTAAAAGTCATGCAATTATTGAAGAACTTCCCACCCCTCTCCTTAAAAGAAAGAATGACAAGAGGATATTGTACACACCTTCCGAGCGTCTCAAAAGAATGCTTGGTTTTGATGACGTCAACCACTGGTAACATGGAAAATGCGCCGTCTTCTCAGCGACGAGGTCAGTGACGCTGACGTAATCAAGAAGCCAATGGCGTCCCTTGATTACACTGCTCAAAACTATTTCAACCATGACGATGTCGCCCACATCGACGGCCTCAATATTGAAGACATCCGTTTGATTCTGTTCGAAGTCGTCGTGGAATGGATTCGAGAGAGTAGTTGGTTTTGTCCGATACTTTGTGCCTGAAATTTGAAGAAGCATGCTTTTATAGTTAGTAGGCCATCTTGATCTTCCTGGCCACTCTGCTGATAATGCTGAATGGTGGAAATATGTAATAGAATTTATTATTCCAAATTAATGCTTCTGGCTCTGGATGCCAAGACAGATATTTAGGTAACTTTTTGTTATTGCATGATGTGAATAAGTCAATTTCCGGTTTGCCCATTTGTGACAAATGTGGTCGAAAATACTCTGATTCAGTGACCATTCTAAATGGTCGTGAAAATGTTGCTTTTCTTGTCAGCCAAATTATTTTGAGTGCCTGGAATATCTGCTACTGTTAGCCACATCTTGTGTTTCTCTGCCCAGTCCCAAATGAGTTTAGCCATATGATTACATGGTTTGGAACAGGTCCCTCCCATATTACGTATGTAAGCCATAGCTGTTGCGTTATCTGTTTTAGGAACATGAATCAGACTACAGAGTCCTAGATAAATGGCTCTAAGTTCTAATACATTAATGTGATCGGAGATTTCATCTTCCATCCAACGACCACCTGTTGCATGTTCGTCTCTATGAGCCCCCCAGCCTTCTAATGAAGTGTCTGTTGTAACTGTAGTGTTGGGCTCTCCCATTCTAATGGGATTTGGCGATCTGTTAATGTGTGAAAGCCACCAAATAATATCATTTTGGCCTTCTGGCAAAATTGTCACAGGCCGCTCAAAGTTTCCCTTTGTGCGTGCCAACGCCAAATTCTTATCTATCTCTAGTGATTTAATATGAGCTTTGCCATAAAGAATAGCTGGTGCATAAGCTACCATAATTCCTATCAATACTGCGACTTGTCGAATCTTTGGTTTGTTCAATTTTAATAATTGATTTGTTGTTGTTGTAAATTCATCAACTTTTTGTTCTGTTAATGAAATGGTCATTTCTGTGGTGTCAATAAAGAATCCCAGAAATTTTAACTTCTTTGTTGGTGTTAGTACTGATTTAGAACATAATTTGTCTACTGCTGTCTGGCATTGTTGTTGTGTTTGTGCAACAATAAATGAATCATCAATATATGGAAACATAATATGTCCTTCCTATGATATATATAACACAATATATTGTAATGGTAGTTATTTTATTTATATTTATTTATGGTATAGTTATAATAGTACTGTTATAATATTCATACAGATTTGAAAAAAACTGACAAGCAAACATGAATTTGAGCACCACACCTGTTATTGCTATGGAAACATCAGCGTCCGTCCCGCCATTTTCGTCTCCCCCCGTTTTCATCGTGATGACGTACTTCCGCTTTGTCTCGGTGTTGACGAGCGGCTTATCGTAAATGCAATGCAAACCGCTTGTGGCATGGCCTAGCGAGAAAAAGTCCAACCTGCTCGTGGGGTCGGGGAGTCGGAAGCACTGCGGGTGATTCAGCAAGCTCATTTTGGTTTTACAAACCGTCGAGAGCTGAAGAGGCAGCGCAATGGTGACAACGGCCAAGTCAACCCATGGATACCTTTTGGCGTTCCATTGCATGCACGGGTTGGCCCCTTGATTATCAGCTTCGTGCCAGGCCCGCAGTTGGATCTGAAGGCGATACTGGAGAGCGGAATCTTGCATTCGCTTCCGGTACTCTACTCTGAGATAGTCTTTTGGTTTAACTGTCCAAGTGTCAGTCTCCGCTGTTGTTGTTGTTGCTGTTGTTGTTGTTGTTTCTGCTTTGCCGTTTTCCAGTCCGCTCCCTGCCACAACGGTCTGCGAAACTAACCTGAATGGGATTTGTCAGGAGCATTGCCAGAAATTTCTCAAAAGTTAGTGATTTAAAATAAAAGTTACTTCAAACTAAATTTGTAAGGTAGATTATAATGAACAACCTAATAAGCTTGTCTCAGAAAATGAGAGAAACTCAAATCCATCGGACTATGCAACTTTAATTTTGGGAAGCATGCCAAAACTGAAACTATAGGGTTCTGCAGTAACAGGTTCTATTAAATTGACTCAGTGTCCCCTTCAATGTGGCAACGAATTCTTAAGTGCATCAGTATCTAAGTTAGATATGCAGAATCAAATCCCGATAATTATTTTGGTTTTGAAAATTTGATGATTCATCGGACTATGCAATTTTAACCATCATTTTTTAAATTACATTAAAAAAAATATTTTTTATTATCAATTTTGCATCTTTAACGCATCTCAAAATGCGAGAAATGTTGCCTCGCGACCCGACAGTATTGTTCTACTACTTACAGTTTGTGCTGTGCAAAACCCATAAGCCTGCCAGTCTCGTCAACTCCAGACGCCGGGCACAAGCGGAGTCGAGCCATGTGGCGCTTTGCCTCATGGTCTATGAGCTCATACGTCACGTGACTATAGTACCGCTGGTCATAGTACGATTCCGGTAGGTGACGTGTCTGGTCAATAACGCCATAGAGACTATTGTGCGTGAAATAAAAAGGGCAATTAAAAACTGTTATTCAAAACCAGTCGGTAGCAACATAGATATATCCTAGTTGACATGGCATTCCAATTCGTTTCATTTAAAATATTTTATTTACAGAAGGACTTCAATTTTGAACGGAATTATTTTCTTTAAACTAGCTCATTTACAGAAGGATCTAAAAAGTAAGGATTTTTGTATCTGTCGTAATGACCGACCACTGTGAAAAAAAGATGTGCATAAAATCAGCCATAGTTGTTGTTTACTTTCAGCTTATTTTTAAATCAATTAATAAAATAGGAGGCGAATTGGGCTGATAACCAGTGTCGCGATTTCAGTTCTCAACCAGTTTCAGGGCTCAACATCGCTTCTGCGCATGCGTCTAAATCCAACAGCGCCGTCTGCGCATGCGTCAAAAATGAACCAGTTTCAAATTGTGGCCTGTGGTATTTGGATAGGGGATTATATCAGTTCACTAAACTCAACAGCAGTTTTAGAGTGATTTACACATTAGAAATCACCACACACACACACACATCAACCACAAAAGCAAAGTTGTCACTCGAATCAACGCATGCACAGAAGCGACAGTTGAGAACTGAAACTGGTTGAGAACTGAAACCGCGACACCGGGAAGGGACCTGCCACCTGGAGGGAAAGAGGGGAAGGAGCTGCTTAGGAGCAGACCGCCAGCCCTCCAGGCTGCACACCAACCTCCAGTAACCCAAAGGGAAATATCACCATATGGTTACAGGAGTAACGGTGACAATAACAAAAGATACAGGATAATTACATACATAACAATATTCGCATAACTACTTTATTCCTCACATTAAAGTTCAGAAGACTGGCATGGCACACCATCAAACTTGTTCAATATTAAATAAATAGTTTGTTTGTTGTTTGTTTGTTTGTTGTTGTTTTACGTCCTAGCAACATCTAAGGTCATATCAGGACGGGTACCGACTTGTGACAGTGCGCACTCATGGTGACTTTTTAGTGCTGTCCCACTGCTAACCAGGCCGCCGGCACCATGACCTGGTATCCCACTCAGTCACATTATCCTGGCACTGAGCACACCAGTCCTTGCCCTATCCTAATAATGCCGAGCGCCTGGCTAGGAAGCGACAAGTATCAATTTTAAAGTCATTGGTTTGACTCGACTGGGACTCGAACCCACGATCTACCAGCACGGGAGACGGACGCTCTAACTCATTCGGCCATCCCGTCTGGTACTAAATAAATAGAATACATGTATAATAAAATGAGATGGACGGGGAAATGAGGAATGTTGATCCGGACAGAGGAAGCCCGAGGCGGATGTGGGAGTAAGGAAAGGGTTTATTGGAGAAACAGGTAGACAATCAGTGTGAATCAATGGGTAATTTTATAAGGAATGCAAATGTTCTTGGGCAGGTCAGTCGACCTCGTCCACGTCCGCAGAGGGGCCCGGAGGGACCTGGGAGGAGGTAGGCCCGGGAGCCGACCCCCACGCAGTGGCTGCAAAAGAGGGTGGGTGGGCGTGGTAAATCCATCGACGTGAGGACAGGGGCCCGAATGCAGGTCAGGGGACAAGGCGGGAAGGAGGAGGGGCCCGGAGGTCTGGTAGGGGGCGCCTTGGGCTTCCCGCCGGATCAACCACAATTTGGAATTATGAGCCGATCCGGACAGAGGAAGCCCGAGGCGGATGTGGGAGTAAGGAAAGGGTTTATTGGAGAAACAGGTAGACAATCAGTGTGAATCAATGGGTAATTATATAAGGAATGCAAATGTTCTTGGGCAGGTCAGTCGACCTCGTCCACGTCCGCAGAGGGGCCCGGAGGGACCTGGGAGGAGGTAGGCCCGGGAGCCGACCCAAAACACAAGGCCAAGGCTCTCGGGGCGGCCGAGGTCACCTGGCGGGCAACGTACGTGTGCACCGCGTCGGACTCCCAGGTCCCCTGGGCCATAATGGCGGAGAGGTCCACGCCCCTCGACGCGCACGCCTGGGCGGCGCCTCAGCGGGGGCCGTGCAGGGTGAATTCCTCGGCTCGGGGCACGAGGGCCGCGCCCAAGGCGGCGCGGAGGAGGGGGGTGACGTCCCGAGGCGTGAGGGGGACGCCGGCGCGGGCGAGGAAAGCCGGGGCGGGCCCGGACGCAGGCACCAGGTCGAGGGCGCCCCGCCAAGCGTGGACCGGGCAGAGTGGTGATCCGGCGAGGGCAGGCACGAAGATCGAGACGGCCTGCGCCGGGGAGCGGATGGTCTTGGATGAGGTGACCCGGAGGCGCAAGCCCCCGGGAACCGGCTGGACGTCATCCCTGCGCAGTGTGTGAGGCCTCCCCCACGGGGCGTGGGAGGGGGAGAGGATGTTCGACTGCCTCAGGAAACTGAAGTAGGCGATGATGATCGCGGCCCAGGGGGCAACCCCGAGGTGCCCCTGGGCGCGCATGTGTCTGTAAACGAGGGGAAGCATCTCGGGGGTGACGGGCGGGGCTCGCCGGGTTGGAGCCGCCAAGAGCCGTTCGCCGCCCCGCTTCACCCGTGACGAGAAGGGGGCGTCGAAGGGGGCGACGTCGCCTCCCGCCTCCCGGACCCAGGAGCGCGCCCCGGATAGGGCGTTGGCGACGGAAGCCGGGGAAGGCAGGAGGCGGTGCAGGTGGGCGATGAACTGCCCAACGTCGTAGGGGGCGGGGGCCAGGTGGTCGACTCCCCGCTCGACGGCGAACTGCAGGTAGCGCCTGGCGTGTCGATCACGGTTACGCCAGGTCCCGGGGGCGAGGGCTGCGCGGTGGAGCGTCATGAGGTGCTCGTGGGCGCACGCGCCGTACTCTGCAAAGATTAAAGGTGATGTGTGAACATGTCGGGCGGATCCCCCTACTACGGCACTCCCTGCTGACCAAATCGAGGGCTTCCCGGGAGTAGTGCGCGCGGCTGAGCGCGTCCGCGAGGACCAGATTGACCCCGGGCTTGTGGTAGATGGTGACGTCGAAGGAGCCGAGCGCCGCGAGCACCCAGAGCTCGCGGGCGCACGCACCGAGGGTCGGGTCGACGGCGCGACCCGATTCGAGGGCGCTCGCGGATGCGGCGTTATCCGTGTTGACGACGATCCGGTAGCCGCCCGGGGCATCGGGGCTGAGGGCGCGGACCGCCATGACGAGGTTCACGGCTTCGAGTTCATGGATGGAGGGGTAGGCCGCCATCATCTTTCGGTCGTAGGCCTCGGAGAAACAGGCGTTTGTAGAGAATGCGCCTCCGCCGGTGAGGCAGGAGTCGCATTCGATGGTCCAGGTGGGGCGGACGGCTGGGGGAAGGAGGCAGACGCCATTCCCCGCCGCCGCGAAGTGACGGAACCAGCGGACGTCCTTGCGTGGAGGCTCCAGAGGATCCGGCCCATGAACTTCCGAGCCGCGACCACGCAGGTGCTAACGTGCGCGAGCCGGCCGACGAGCCTCTGGAGAGCCCTTCTGGTGAGGGTGGGGCGGACGAGCCAGCGTTCGCAGACCCCGATGACCTCGTTCATCTTCTCGTCTGGGATGCGGGGCACCATGGCCTCCGAGTCGAACTCGATGCCGAGCCAGGTGAGGCGGACGGTTGGGCGGCAGCACTTCTCGGGGGCGAGCTCGAGCCCAAGGGCGGCGCAGACCTCCCGGAGGGTGTCAAACGCCCGCATCGCGCCGAGGTATGAGGCCTCGCAGCCGACGAAGTCGTCGATGTAGACTGCCATGAAGAAACCGCGTAGGCCCACGATCCAAGCCACCGCGGCGGTTACCCTGACGCAGGCCGCGCCAGAGGTCCTGCAGCCGAAGGGAAGGGCTATGTCCAAGTAGGCGCAGCCGTCGACCGTGATGCCGAAGAGGGGCGTGGAGAGCGGGTCGGCCCGGAGCTGGCGGTAAGCGTGGGACACGTCGGCCGACCAACAGAATGCGCCTCGACCCTCGACGAGGATGCGGCGGCCGAGGTCGGCCGCGGAAGGCAGTCTGTAGGCGTGGGGGCGCCCGAGGTATTCCCGCCTCGGGATGCCAGAGTTCACGCTGCGGCCCGGGGGGAATGACAGGTCGACGATAACCCGCCGCTTCCCGGGGGTGGACTTGGGCCGCGTCATTATGGGGCTGCACTGCGCCCAAGGCGTGAAGGGGGGAACCGCGAAGGGCCCGAGGAGGGCGCCTCGTCGGACCTCCTCCGCCGCGTACTCAGTCACATGAGGGGCGAAGCTGGGATCCTCGCGGTGATTCTTGTATGTGGGTGACGGGGGCCCGGCCGCTGTGTAGTTAGCCGGGAACCCGAACTCTAGGTGGTCGGCGAGGAGAGGGTCGTCGTGGCCCTGGAGCATCCGACGCCAGTTAGGAATGTTTAAGTCCGAGGGGACCGGGACTCAGGCGGCAAAATAATTCGGAAGTCCCGAGGCGCGGGCGGCGGCGTAGGCCGCCGCGTAGGTGGGGTACGCGGCCCAGCCCTCGCCGGAGAGCACAGGCCAGAATGAGTCGAGGGTGGCCCTGTACTCGACGGGGGAGGGGCCGCAGTCGGGGGCCGCCGGGAGGGAGTGCTGGATGGCAGTGTCTATCACCTCCTCAACGGGCTCGCTAATGCTTGCGCCGGAAGCGGGGGCGCCGCGGGTCACATCGCAGATCCCACACGCCTCGGCGGGGTCGGGGGCCGCCGGGGTGGAGCAACTTCCGGAGCGGAACACCGCGAAGCTGTTGTGTGACGGCAGGTGTGTGGCGTGGCGAGGGCTTCCGGGACGGTGTCGGTTCGGGGTGGCGTGGTCGGTCGTGACAGAGCTGTTGTTTACGTTGGTAGTGCGGGGTGTTCCCTCAAGGTGGCGCCACCGGGCCGGCGTGACGTCATCGGCAGGGGGGCTCCCCAGCGGCGGGGGGGGGGGGGGGGTGGGGGGGGGGGGGGGGGGTGTCCCCCGCACTACCGGTGGTGTGAGTGGAATCCTCCAGGTGGCGGCAGGGTCGCATGGCCGGTGTGACGTCATGGGGGAATCCCCCCTCCGCCAATCCCGTGTCGTTGTGTGGGGCGGTGTGCGTGACGTCATGCTGGGAATCCCCGCGTGGTGGCGGGGCGGTCGGGGCGAAGCCACTCGAGGCTGGAACATTGTTATTGTTTACCTCGGGTGCGGGGCGGGCCGCCTCACTGGTAGTCCGGGGGCGGTGTGGGCGTCGGCGTCGAGTCGATAGTCGGGGCGGGGCTATGTGCGCCCGCCGGTCAACTAAAAATCCCGGTGAGAGGTCTTCCCGGGGCGCTCCCGGGCTTTCTTCGAATAGCAACTCGTCTCGGGGTGGCCGGTAACTATACGGCGCACATTCGCGCAGTAGCCGCAGACGTGAGCGAGCTTCTGGGCACCCGCCCCGTGCGAAGCCCCCTTCGCGGCTTTCGTGCATGAGGCCGGGTCTTTATTCCACGCCTGGCAGGGCGCTCCCAGCACAGCCCGATCGTATTGTTCACGTCCGTCGGCGCCGGACTTCTGTGGCTTCCCGGCCTGCTGGCTCTCGGGGGCGGCGGCGGCCGCGGGCGCGGCGTGGCCCGCCATTGCTATGATCTCAATCCTGACCGCGTTTATCGCGGCCGCGTCTCTCCAACCGTGAGGGAGCCTGCCGTCCGCGATACGCGTGAAGATCTCCTCAGAGTACCGCCTCACCACTGGCCACGCCAGGGCGCAATTGTCCTGCGCGACCATCTCCTGGTGGTCGCAGAGGGCGTCGAGACGGCCCTCGGGAAAACCGGTCTGGCTCCTCCCGCATACTCCTCCCGGGTTGCCTCGCCCTTCTTTATCGCCCTCCCCTCATCCCCTTGTTCAACAAGGTCGTAGGGGAATAAATATTTCGAAGAAATACCTTTCTTTCGTGTGTGGGCCTTGCCGTTGGCCGCCGCTACGATGAGGCGCACCGCCTCCTCCGCCGTCGATCGCGCCCCGTGACCGTAGTCATCCGTGTCGTGTTGTCGGCGGCGTGGGGCGCGTCGCCTGGCTGCGTGGGGGGCGTCGCGGCGCCGGGGTCGGTGTCGGGGCAGCATGGGTGAAGGCGAGGACCAGGGGCTGAGCGGGCTCTGATGGACTCCGATAGCAGGGTATGAGGTGGTGCGTGTCCTGGCTCGGCCGTCATAGGCGGTCGACGGCGATGCCGGTGAGTGTGATCGCGCCCAGCTGGCGCGGAGCCGGCCGGGTGGCCGGGGCGTGCAGGGGGAAACCGATGGTGCCCGGCGGCGAGCCGTCACGGCGGCCGGCGGGGGCTGGGTCCCCGGGCGGCGTGCGCCAGCGGTGGCGGCGGTGAGTGCGGCGGTGGCTTCCGCGAGCACCCTGGACTGGGCCGCGAGCTGGCTCCGCTGCTCGGCGGCCTCCTTCCTGTGCTCCGCGGCCTCCCTCTCCATAAGGATCCAACGCTCCTCCATGGCATTGATGGTCAGCTGCATTTTTTCTAGCCCGTCGGCCTGCCTCGCCTTCAAGGTGGGCTTCCGCACCCGCTTAGATTGGCGGGTCGGGGACGGTGGCTGGGGCTGCGGGACGGCCTGTCTCGGGGAAGCGCCGCCATCTTGTGAGTCGGACGATATGCTCAAGTCGGCCGGAGTCGTGGGGGTTCGTTTCTTTGGGGCGCGCTTGGTAGGGCGGCCCCTCGGAGCTGCAGTCCTGCGGGTTCGCTGCATCTTGCTTTTTAACGTGGGTATCCTTTTAACTGCGTTGCCGCTTTTTAACGTGGGTGACGTGGGTGGAGACGGAGCCGTAGAGTTTAAATCTAAATCCATCGACATGAGGATAGGGGCCCGAATGCAGGTCAGGGGAAAAGGCGGGAAGGAGGAGGGGCCCGGAGGTCTGGTAGGGGGCGCCTCGGGCTTCCCGCCGGATCAACCACAATTCGGAATTATGATAAACAAAAAAAAAGAAGTTAAAGTTGCAGACAGAGGAAGACCAAGAAGAGGAAGGTGGGAAAGCCAACCATGAAAGATTCACACAAACAAAATCAAAATTAACTTTACTTTACTAAATTAAATTAACAAAAATACAATGGAAGAATAGTTGGGGAAAAGATCCCAAAGTAAACTTACTGTGATGGAGATTTACGGCACCACTGTTTGAATGCTGTCTCCCCAGCACTAAGTGCCTCCATGTACTCATCAAATTGAGCAGAGTTGTGCACAGCCGACACCTTCCCAGTGTACATCACAAGGTCCAGTGGGCCACCCTCGTTTTCGTCACAGAACTTCAGCCCCACCACGCGGCCATCGCACGCACTATCGTTTAAGCAGGAGAAGTTTGCATGCCGCATGCGCACTCGAAATAGACAACCCGGACGAAAGAAGTCGTTCTCGGGGAACTGTGGTCGGTTTACGACTGTCGCAAAACCCGCACCACCGACCGGAAGTGGGGAAGAGTGACCTTTGCGCGTGGCCTTTGTGTAAGCGTTGAGGCCTCGAATGATTTTCATTTGGATGCCTATTGTTGACATGGCACTGCCTGGTGCATCTGGAACATCCTGAGGACACAACAAATTCCAGTCAATCCGACTGAATGCTATTTTGTAGTACATTGAAAAATCATATGGAATATTAGTGTCAGGTGGGGGCGGGGGCGTGATGAAAATTGGAAATATTGCACCTAGAGCAGGAATCGTACCCACACCTCTTGGCAGTCCGGGCTAGTGTGCCAACCATTACACCACCTAGGCTCCCTACCCACGCCCACATATGTGGCTCCTTGCCTGAGAGATCAGTGCAGACTATTACATTGGTGTTATATAATTGATCTTTAAAAAAACGAACAACAATAAAAATAACAAACAAACTATTGATGATCCCGGATTTGTTGCTTAGAGGGTTATGGAGGTGGGAGGGGGGGTGGGTCATGTAATTAGACCTGTTCTCTGAATGACCACATTTATCGTTATCTCTACTAAAGATTCAACTGGCAATCATACCTTGAACTCGTTTTCCACCATCTCCTTGTAGCTCTCCGCGCCAAACTCGGCTTGCAACAGTTTATGAGCTTTGTTTTCCCAGCCCATAGACCCATCCTCGTCATAAACTTTAGGCAGCAGTGGCGCCGCCATCTTGGATTTCCCAAAGTTGCATTCACCAGTTGAAGCTTTATTTTACTACTTTCCACATATGTGCCATATGCTGACCACCATTCCATACATTATTCCTTTCCTGGTGAGAAATTAAAAAGTACATACGTAATTAGAAATTGAAGAGAGAATGTGTAGGGAATGTAGCCTATATGTTATTTGATTGACTTTGCTTATATATGGCAAAGTTGAGGTAATCTTTAGTTACTCCCACAATACTATATCAAGGACAGGGTTGCTATTATTGCTAAACAACCCATTAGAAAAAAGTGTCGCGAAGCTGGATTATAGACATAATCACATGAATTTGTAATATAATATGCAAAATATATTGTTCAAACAAGTATCTACAAAAAGAATTATAGTCCATTTTTGTTACAGTGAATAATTTACGAAATCATGTAGATTAAACCTGCATAATCCGATGAAAATATCAAAATTTCCAAAACAAAGCAATTACCTAAATTTGATTCTACATATCTAACTTAGATACTGATGCACTTATTAAACATTTGTCACCACATAGAAGGGAATACTGAGGCACTTGAATAGAAATGTACTGCAGAAGGCAATGGTGTCAGAGTAGTGGCATGCTTGCCAAAATCTATTGTGTATGGTTGCACTTCAAATATCTCAAAAGTTAACTATTCAAAATAAAAGTGACTTCAAGCTAAAGTAAAGCGCCTGTTGCACCTTACCGGACTGAGTACCGGACACCACACGACAAAGAATTGTCTAGTCCGGTGCTCTCCGGTACACAAAATGTATCGAAATGGAGCGTAATTGGGTCAATTGCCACCGGACAAGTACCGGATGAGAAACGGACAAGAACCGGCCGGACCGACCATCAACCGGACACGTACGGGACTGTATTTTTTGGATTTTCTTGGTATTGTCGTGGGGTGATGAAAATGGGAAATATTGCGCATAGAACAGGACTCGAACCCACATATCTTTGCATTCTGGGCCAGTGTGCTAACCATTACACCACCTAGGCGCCCTGATATCAACACACTACCGATGCCTACCTGTCTATGCCGACTACTACAGTATATATATATATTTTATTGACGTTCTCGCCACCAGACAATTCCGGAAGCAAACCGGACACCAACTGATAGGTACCGGACACCAACAGATGGGTACCGGACACCAATGGATGGGTACCGGACATGAACCGGACACCAACCGGACACCAACCGGACACGTCAGTCCGGTGGTGTCTAGTAGAAGTTTTGTGCATGTACAAAACTTGTACCGGACACCGCCGGATGGATACCGCACATGTACCGGACATCGCCGTACACAACCGGACAGGGTCTGGTTCTCGTCCAGTTCCCCAGTCCGGTAAGGTGTGACTGGGCCTTAAGGCACATAATAATGATCAACCTAATGTATTTATGTCAGAAAATGTCAGGAACTCAAAACCATCGGACTATACAACTTTAAGAGATTTTAAAAGTAAAACCGAGAGCTTTCTTTAGCAGTCATGCTGTAGCGTATATTTGTAGAGTCACTTTTTTCTTCTTGAGATTATTCACAGTGTTATACCCCAGTCACACTACTGCTTGTGACCACCTTGCGACCATTAAAAAGGTTGGCCGCAAAGAGCTCGCAAGTGGTCAGAAAATTGACCTCTGTGATCCCCAACCTCCTTGCGACCAATTTGGTCACAAGAGGGGTTGCAGCTACTGCACTAAAAACCTCCTTACGACCAAAATGGTCGAAAGCAGGTTGGCAAATATTGCTTTAGTCACAAGGAGGTCGCTGGTGACTGTAGGTTCTTTGACCCAAAATGGTCACAAAGTGGCTACAAACAGTCGCAAGCTGTAATGTGACTGGGGCTTTAATTGTTATTGACAACGCTTGGACAAGAGCCCAGCAACGCTGAGTGACCCGTATTTCAAATTGCATGGAACAAGCTCATGAAGTAATCTGGTGGGGTTGAGTAGCTCGTTCAATCTCCAAACATCCTCCAACTCTCGGACTATACAATTAGTGTATCCAGATAAACATGTGTGGAAGGTTCCGCTTGGAGAGTGTGGGATGTTTATTTTATTGTGCGCATGCACACCAATTCTGATGAGAGGAAAAATCAATTGATATGTCCTCCCGCATGATCAACATGATGGAGAGCCAAATGCCATCTCTGTCACAACGGATAATTACCATAGCAACGGGGGCGGGAGGACATATTTACCGCTCATTAGTGCCGGTGTAGGACGTTCAAAACACTACGCCGTTCAAAACACTACGGTAGTGTTTTGAACCTACGTTCAAAACACGACGGTAGTGTTTTGAACTTAGGTTCAAAACACTACTGTTAAGTTCAAAACACTACCACTACGTACGTTCAAAACACTACCCAAGTTACAAACATTAGCTGACCCTGCTGCGGCGTTTGAAGCACGTATTAGTAGTATACGCTGATAGTGCTGCGCCGTTTGAAGCACGTATTAGTAGTATACGCTGATAGAGCTGCGGCGTGTGCACCATGTATTAGTATACGCTGATAGTGCTGCGGCGTTTGAAGCACGTATTAGTAGTATACGCTGATAGCGCTGCGGCGTGTGCACCACGAACGTCAAACGTCATCCCTCCCTCCCTCCCTGTGTGTGTCTGTGTGTGTGTGTCTCTGTGTGTGTGTCTCTGTGTCTCTGTGTCTGTCTCTGTGTATGTGTGTTTCTGTGTGTGTGTCTGTGTGTGTCTGTCTCTGTGTCTGTATGTGTGTCTCTGTGTCTATGTGTGTGTCTCTCTGTCTCTGTGTGTGTCTGTGTGTGTCTATGTGTGTCTCTGTGTCTCTATGTGTGTGTCTGTGTGTGTGTCTCTGTGTATGTGTGTGTCTCCATGTCTCTGTGTGTGTCTCTTTGTCTGTGTGTGTCTGTGTGTGTGTCTCTGTGTGTGTGTCTCTGTGTCTCTGTATGTGTCTCTGTGTCTGTGTGTGTCTGTGTGTGTCTGTGTCTGTGTGTGTCTGTGTGTGTATCTCTGTATCTGTGTGTGTGTCTCTGTGTCTCTGTGTGTGTCTCTGTGTCTGTGTGTGTGTCTGTGTGTGTGTCACTGTGTCTTTGTGTCTCTGTGTGTCTGTGTGTGTCTCTGTGTGTGTCTCTGTGTGTGTCTCTGTGTGTGTCTCTGTGTGTGTCTCTGTGTGTGTCTCTGTGTCTTTGTGTGTGTCTGTGTGTGTGTGTCTCTGTGTGTGTGTCACTGTGTCTCTGTATGTGTGTGTATCTGTGTCTATGTGTGTGTCTGTGTGTGTCTGTGTCTCTGTGTCTGTGTCTCTGTGTGTGTGTTTCTGTGTGTGGCTCTGTGTCTGTGAGAAGAGCAGATGGGATGGCCGAATGAGTTGAGCAACCCTCTCCTGCTTTGGGAGATTGGGGGATCCGAACCCATGGGTGTGTGGGTTCGAACCCTGGTCGAGTCAAACCAGTGACATAAAAAGTTATACTTGTCACTTCCTAGCCAGCCGCTCGCCATTATTAGGATAGGGCAAGGACTGATTGGCTCAGTGTCAGGATAATGTTACTGAGTGGGATATCAGGTCATGGTTCTGACAGCGTGGTCTCTCAGTTGGGCAGCACTATAAAGTCCCATGAGTGCGCACTGTCACAAGTCGATACCCATCCTGATATGACCTTAGATGATGCTAGGACGTTAAACAACATCCAGCAACCGGCTGACCCACATTACTACATACTGCTCCACCCTAAGAAAATAGAGTAGTGTTTTGAACTTAAAGGTAGTGTTTTGAACTTAAGGATAGTGTTTTGAGCGTGGCCACAGTAGTGTTTTGAACTTACCATCAACCAGGTTCAAAACACTACCGTAGTGTTTTGAACCTAGGTTGAAAACACTACCGTAGTGTTTTTGTGGGGTAGTGTTTTGAACTTACTACACCGGGCCTCAAAGTTTCATAGTCCGATGGTTTTGAGTTTCTGTCATTTTTCTGAGGTAAATATACTAAATTGATTGTCATAATCTACCTTTCTTTAATTTGAAGTGACCTTCATTTTGAATGGCTAACCTTTGAGATATTTGAAGTGCAAAGAGGTCAAATTAATTTTGGCAAGCACGCCAAAGCTCTGATGCCATAGGCTTCAGCAGTAACCGGTTTGATTAAATTGACTCAGTATCCCTTTCTATGTGGCACCAAATGCTTAATAAGTGCATCATTATCTAATTTAGATATGTAGAATCAGATCTAGATAATTAGTTTTGTTTTGAAAATCTGATGCTTCATCGGACTATGCAACTTTAAATAGGCCTAAATGCTGTGGAGGATTAGATAAGATATATTTTAAAGTGTACCTATAATTAATAGGTTTATAACTGTACAATTATATATTTCTTTATTTCTGAAAATATGTCAATCGAGTAAAAATAGCATTTTGAGTAGGACCTTTGTCACATATAGTGTATTCCTTTCTCGGAATTACGGTAATTTTAATGTAGTACCTGTTTTCTGCGAATGCCCTCACATCTGTGTTTGCTATGAAGGCTTAAGTTGGTATAGGTGTGTCCAACTCCAAGCTAGCATACAAACAAGTAGTGCCTACATACTTCCCCACGGGAACCAGTTAAAGTCACCAATAGCGGAATGGATGCATACCTGCCAACTTTTGTTAAACGAAAATCCTAATATTAGAAATCCATCCGAGCGAAGCGAGGCGCGCAAGCATTCTAGGGGGGTCCGGGGGCATGACCCCCCTGGAAAAAATTGAAAAATACACAAAAAATGGTGCATTCTGGTGCATTTTCAGAGACATTTTAGGCACATTATTAAAGAAATTATTACCAGTTTTCAGCCTAAATACTAGAGTGAGTAAAGTTAAAAGTACATGTATATGTATATAAAATGGAAACTATCAGGCGATTAAAGTCTTTACGGTCATAAACAATGTTTGACTGCCTACAAACTACAATCTTTTAGATTGACAGATTGAAAGCTCAAACAAACAGATGGACAGCAGCATACCATAAGGCCAACAATAAAATATTCTTTGTTTCCCCTCACACAACCATTTTATTGAGTAGGTAGTGTAAGTGGAACATTTAACATTTTATTTTTGGCCGAATAAGTCCTGTTTTTCAAGCGGGAAATTAAATATAATAATAAACTAAAACATAGAATGATTTCAAATTATTCAAATTATAAAATTTATGGCGATATATAGCACTAATCAGGACGCGGGATGCGGGCCGGATTTTTTTTCGAATTTGATTTTGAAAAAGCGGAATAATATGTTTATAATTCGGAGGGCGGAATGAGAATAAAAAAATTGTAATTATTCCGCCAAAATCGTAATAGTTGGCAGGTATGTGGATGGCATATAGTAATGAGTTCATAGTGTCCATTTCTCACGTAGGGAGATCATGGGTTCGATCCCTGGTCGACGTATAGCAAACATGAAAGAAAATTGGAACTTGAATTGCTACCTCGCATGGATGGTGCTAGCCATTAGTAGCATAGGGCAAAGGCTTGCGGACTCATATATATGTAGGATATTCCCCCAAATGCCCCATATCCCCAGAATTGACTTAAGTAAGCTTGTGAATTAACCTGATCTAACCTATTGGAAACTGTTTTGCGTCGTCCCAGATTTAATAAATAGCTATTGCCAGACATTTTCAGTGGTAGGGTCCCCACAAAGCCCATTTCCTCAGTCCTAGTCTCCTACTGCAGCTGCAACTGCTGATACCCCAAACATAACTACTATGGCATCACAATTGACCACTGAAGATCTGAATGCATGCAAAGTACTGCAAAAGGTCCTAGATCTGTATTGGTTTTGGAAACTGAGAGAATGCAACACAACACTGCATGCTTAGACAGGGGGACACCCAGGAATTGGCTAGGGGGGCTGGGGGAGTGTCCAAATATGGATCGAAACTACCCCTATTTTAGGGTAATTTTTTTCACATGGGTTGGTGGAACAACACCCATTTTAGGGAAATATTTTACATGGTTTTCTGGTGCAACAACCCACATTTTGGTGCAATTTTTCACATAATCTTAAAATCTAGTGTTCCTTAATAAATTCAATTGGGGGAGGGGGGGGGGGGGGGTCCGGGCAACCAGAAAACCCCCCTGGGTGCGCCCCTGTGCTAGATGTATGACAATGATGTGGCGAGGGGGAGGAGGGGTGGTTGTTGATTCAGACCACGAACGTCCCATATGTCCGCTGGTGCATGGTACTGGTCAACCAACGAGAAGAATTGTCTCGGTTCCAATTGGTCAATGCCTTTAAAGAATTAAGATGTACACCTCGCCTCCTACAATAATACATCTTAAAAGTTATTAAACCACCACCGCTCACTCACGGAAATAAATAAGCTAGCCTGTGTAGTCAACGTTGGTTGTTGGATCTTTACGTCCTGGCAACATCTAAGGTCATATCAGTATGAGTACAGACTTGTGTCAGTGCACACTCATGGCGACTTTATAGTGCTTCCCCACTGGGAATCAGGCTGCTGGCACCCATGACCCAATATCCCACTCTCAGTCACATTATCCTGACACTGAGCTAACCAGTCCTTGCCCCATCCTATTAAGGTCAAGCGCCAGGCTAGGAAGCGAAAAGTATCAATTGTATATGTCATTGGTTTGACTCGACCGGGAACCGAACTCCCGATCTCCCGCACGCGAGGTCCATGCTCGACCGATTTGGCGACTGTGCCCGGTATATCTTATGGAAAGCAATAGCGACCGGGCCCTGGACTAACGACCAAAGGGTGTACACGCCCAACAAATGCAAATATGTTATTATATAGGCTGTGACTGTGCTTATGACGAGTCTTAATTGCTAAATTCTGGTCGTGCTTGCGCAGTTGGGATCGCAAGTTTGTCCCGTATGTCTTCTTTAACTTAAATTTAAGTCTAACCTTAACCATAACCCTAAATAAAACCCTAAGCTTAAGCCTAACCCTCGCCTGCGAATGTCACGCATCCGCATCACTGAAACTTACAGGACATCGATGTACGCCTAACGCTTACATAACGTACGGCAGACGTAAGATCCACACATTGTTGAACGTTGTCGTGCGTCAAAAGTTTTGTACATGCACACAACTTTGCCGACCCCCTGATGTGCGACACCATATCTCGACGAACATCGACGTACATTGACGTATACCAACGCGCGCCTAATGCATACTGACGTATCCCGACGTAGCGGCCAAAAATCACATACGTCGACGTACGTTGCCGCGAAGCATCGTAATGTGACAGCACCATAAAAGCATAGTCACTCTGTATTATATAACAGACCCCTACACACGTACAGGCCATTAGCCTGACAAATCAGGACTGAGCATAATTATACGCACATCAAATGTAAACACAAGATGTAACCAATCTAATGGACACACCCCTAGGGCCCAACCTACCACCCTAGGTCAATGTGTGTTCATGTGGCTAGCTAAAAGATTCACCCGACCCAGGAGCTCAGGATCAGGGCTGCGGGAGCAGGGCATAACTAGCAGGTGGCTATAACTAGTTAACACACCAATACATGAACGGTGCACCACACAAAATACACCCGAACAGCTCTTCACATCTCAATCACAACTTACCCACAAAAACCGTGACCTGTTCACAGTACCCGTGAGACCCCCTCTCGTCCCATGGCGACAGTTGCAGGTAGATGTGGCCTTGCTTTCATACGACGGTAACTAGGCCTACTCAAGTTCCTGTTCCTACCATGGAATGAGGTATGTTGCGGAACCGTACACGGTATAAATATGTTCTGTACAGGCAGGGAGGGTGCTGGTGCATGGTGACGGTTCCAGACAGGGAGCGGGGATGTCACGTGGATTATAAGCATATGTAACTAGGTCTGCCCACACACTTTGGTGATCTAGATTTTATGGCGTACAAGTAGGCCCACATATACGTACCTACATACACACATAAAGGGGCTGTCACATTAGGGTTCTTTGCGGGAGCGTACGGCGGCGTAGGCGTGTTACGTCATATACTTCGGCATATGCCGCCATAGGCCACCATACGCTACGCGTACGCTATGCGTACACTACGCATACGCCATCATGTGCCGGCTTACGCCGTCCTACGCCGGCTTACGCCGTCCTACGCCGCCATATGCTTTCTCACATCCGTCCGTCCAAATCTTTTTGTGCATGCTAAAAAAATCTCGACCTATGGGAGCGTATGGTTCATACGCTACTCATACGCTACTCATACGCTGGCATACGCTCCTCGTATGCTAGGGGTACGCCATCGTACGCAAGGGGTATGCCGGCATATGCTACTCATACGCTCAACTTGCATCACGGGCTTATCTCTGGCGTATGAAGCGTACGCAGAACCTACAAGTTGCGTATGGGAGCGTATTCGTAGCGTATGCAAAGCGTATGAGTAGCATATGGCGGCGTATGCCCGACCTATGGTCTCGGTATATAAAGGCGACGCTCCTCATATGCTCCTCATACGCTCCTAAAATAATCATACGCTCCTCATACGCTCCACATGCCAATCAAAACCGTCAAAAAATGTCACAGTACGCTCACATACGCTCCTCGTACGCTCCTCATAGGTTACGCATATGCTCAAAAACACCCGAGAGGTCACCAAAGGTCATGATACGTCGTCCCGCACAGTTTTTTCCCATTTTCGATGTAGGTTTTCAATACGCTCCCACCATACGCCGTAATGTGACAGGGCCTTTAGTAGTACACGTGTCATGTCCCTGCGTGTGGGTGGTATATGGGTTGTTTTCATCCTGGGTAAGCTACCAGGACCTGGTTGGTGTTGTCATGGATAGGCTCCGATAAAGGATGGGTTTTTTTTCAACACCATTTAGGTTTCAAGGTTATTATTGCCGGAAGTGATAGTGATAAGCTTTCACTACCTATAAAGTACTTTCTCATGGCATGCGTATCAAATAGCCTCTGATAACCAAGTCCAACTCCCGGCCTTCACGAGGTGAAACTGTTTCTACTGACAGGCGAAAGGGGCAAAGGCGGATCTCTGGCGCCTCAAAACCAGAGAGAAGGTAAACTCTGATTTAAAACCCCCGCTGCCGGGCGGGTAGTCCCATTGACCAGAAGTTGGTAGTGCACACCAGCGGCCATACCGACTCAATTGTGCGGTGCACATCAACTTTGTTGGTGTGGTCAGGGGATGTCACCCCTTCAAGTGCATGAAGACTGGAGCAGCAGATGAGTTAGAAGATCAATAGCTTTGAAGGTGTAACAGCAAGATGATGTGGCTCATCAGGGCACACTCTGACAAAGATGAGTAAGTGGCCAGTCACCTTGGAAAGGAAGGGGAACCTACCAAGTATTTACCCATAGTAAGCAATGGTAATAGATGAAGTGGGGATTCAAATCATTCATAAGCTAGTAAATGACATCTATGAGACTGGATTTATACCATTGAATATGAATGAATCCATATTTGTGCGACTCCCAAAGAAGCTAAAACCAACATTGTGTACTGAGTACAGAACACTAAGCCTGATGAGTCATATGTTGAAGATGATCCTGAAAATAATTTTACTGAGAAACAGGCAGAAAATTGAAGAACAAATCAGTAATGTACAAAGTGGGTTTATATCTGGAAGAGGTACACGTGAAGGGATTTTCAATATGAGAATGATTTGTGAACGTTATTGTGAAGTGAACCAGGATGTTTATGCCTGCTTTATTGACTATGAGAAGGCCTTCGACCGAGTCAATCATGAACTGTTAATCAAATGTTTACAAGATATTGGTGTCAATGGCAAAGACATTAAACTAATTGTGAACTTAAGTTATACTGGACACAACGTGCATTTATAAAAATGGAGCAGGGCCTATCGGATGAAGTTATGATTAAACGAGGAGTTCGACAGGGGTGTGTATGTCTATTTAACCTGTACACAGAGATGATTTTCAGACACATTGAAGATTGCAAGGGAGTGACAATAGGTGGCATGAACGTCAACAATCTTAGATATGCCGATGACAGTGTAATACTAGCAGACAGTGAGAAAAACCTACAAGATATAGTCAATAGAATCAATAAAGCTGGAATACTATTCAACAAGAAGATGAATGCCAGGAAGACCAAAACAATGGTTATAAGTAAAAAGACAGATAAACCAAATGTCAATATAACCAAATGTCAATATAACCATAGATGGCACAAACATAGAACAAGTATCCAAATTCATATATCTCGGACAAAAGATTACAAATGATGGGAGATGTGAGGAAGAAATTAAAAGAAGGATAACAATAGCCCGAACAACATTCTCCAAAATGCATAGAGTGTTAACATCAAGTAAGATATTAATACAAACAAGGAAGCCTATTCTTCAGTGTTATGTGTGGTCTACTCTAATGTATGGGGCTGAGACATGGACAATCTCTAAGAAAATGTACAAACGTTTAGCAGCATTTGAGATGTGGACTTATCGAAGGATGATGAAAATATCATGGACAAAGAAGATCACCAACAAAGAAGTTCTCAGAAAAATTAAAAATAAGAAAAGCTTGTTTGCCACTATACAGAGAGAGAAACTTATTTATTTTGGCCACATCATTCGTCAGAGTTCAATATACCGTACATTGTTAGAAGGGAAGGTGAATGGCAGCAGAGGGAGAGGGAGACCAAGAACATCATGGTTTACAAATATTTCACAGTGGACAGGCTTGAATTATTCACAGTCGATCAGAACAGCACACCATCGGGACAAGTGGAGAACCATTGCATCCAACCCTCGACTAGAGGACGGAACTATTGATTGATTGATTGATTAGGTATATTAGATTGTATTATACATATATATATATATATATATATATACATTTATTAAATATCCAAATAGTGTCTTAACGCATATATTCTGGCAATATCCATTGCAATGGATGGGACATTGCAAACCAGACGGGATGGCCAAATGAGTTAGAGCGTCCGTCTCCCGTGTGGTAGATCGTGGGGTTGTGGGTTCGATTCCTGGTCGAGTCAAACCAATGACTTATTAGTATAGGGCAAGGAGCAGTGGAATGAGGAAGACCAATCGCCTGCGACTGAAATTTACCCTGCTTAAACAACTAATGTACAAACAAACAAAAAAAACTAAAATGCTTGACGATAACAGTAATGTACTGGTGACTGGGAAATTTAAAAGCATCTGTGTTGTTCTTTGCTGTTTCTATCATACTGGCTCGATAACCATGCGATGTGTGTAATGTATGTGTGTGTGTGTGTATATATATATATATATATATATATATATATATATATATATATATATATATGAGTCAGGATCATGAAAAGAGGCCAATTGGGGGAAGTTGTCGGCGTCGATCATTGGATGTCGGCGTCGATCGGCATACTTATAGTTTAGCATTGACAGAGGTCTTGCAAAGTACTTAAATTTATCCTGAATGTAAAGGTAGAGAAAATACAACAACCTTATTTGTTTCTAGGATAATTTAATATAAAACAAAGAAATGCACCCCACTTTAAGAATTGTGACACCGACATCTGTTAAAGTTGTCGGCGTCGAGCATTGGATGTCGGGTTCGATCGGCATACTTATAGTTTAGCATTGACAGAGGTGTTGCAAAGTCCTTAAATTTATCCTGAATGTAAAGGTAGAGAAAATACAACAACCTTATTTGTTTTTAGGATAATTTAATATAAAACAAAAGAATGCACTACACTTTAGAATTGCGACGCCGACCTCTTAAATAAACCACCAATTGGCCCATTTTCGTGAGGCTGACTCATATATATATATATAAAGTTGGCTACAAATAACGGGGGCAAGGAAAGAGAGGCAAGTTGAGGAGTGGTGGAAGCCTACCTTTATTTTCGGAGACCCAGTGGCCAAGCAATAAAACAGCCCTACCTACAGAAAAAGTTAAAAATTCAGAGCTCATGTGATCCAAACATGCTCTGGCTGGCCTATGCCTAAACGGTGGTGGCGCCAGAGGCAAGCAACGGGTTCCGGCCCGCAGCAAATAGGACAGTACTAATAATACGTAGATACTCAATAGCAAGCAATTATATACAAAGTTCCATAAAACCATATAGAATAGTCGTATCCAGAGATTGCTGTTTTGAAAAATCATATGGGGCCCACAATATAACCCAGATTGACCCTATATGGGCTCTGTGTTATCTGACAGTGTGGCCATTGTTGGGCCATTGTTGGGCCATTGTTGGGCCACCCTTGGGCCACCGTTGGGCCCCGTTGGCCCCCCATTGGGCCAACAGCGGCGTATGCTGCTATGGGTGGAAAACACCGTCGGGCCACTGTTGGGCCAACGGTGCCATATGCTGGTATGGTTGGCTTGCCACTGTTGGCCCGTTGGCGGGTCAGTGGACAAAACGTTGGCTGGGCGACGGTTTGCCACCGTTGGCCCGACGGCGCAGCCACCATCGGGCCAATGTCGGCCCGACGACTCTGTGCTATCTCGGTTGTGACTTCCGAAGTAAAGCCCTAAAGGAGTAGAGCATCGCAGCCCTCCACGAGACATGAACCGAGTTCAATGTTAGTAAAGCAAAAACTCGTAAGAGCATCCCCGGCAGCATTGGCGCCACCTGCTGTGGTGTGTCACCCTTCTGGCGTCTATTTAGCCCTTGATTGTTTCGTGAACCACATATTCATCATCACGGGAGCCATTCTAGTGAAGGAAAAACTTCAAACCCAATAAGTAGTTAACCACCAAATGGTTCGGCCGCCTCTCGCCTCTGATTTGCGGCGTGTTGCTCCAAGGTGTTCCACCTCTCCTCGATGGCGTCGATGGACGCCTGCATGCGACTCATTCCGTCAGCCTGCTTTGCTTTGGCCGACGGCTTTCGCACGCGAGTCGATTGCCGCGCTGCCGGTGAGGGCCGGGGCGGTGGCGTGGGTGGCCGTGGGGATGCGCCGCCATCTTGTGAGTGGATGGAGTCGCTCGCGTCGGATGGCGGGGTTGTCGCCTTCCGTGTGGCGCGTTTCCGTGTTTATACTGACTGCTGCGGCTCTGCGGGTTCTTTGCATAATGTTGCGTGACGTGGGGGCGCTTTTAATCCGTTTGACTCCGTTTGACTCCGTTTGACGTGGGTGATTCATGGGTGGAGACGGGAGTTGCTGTTGATAATCCATACGGAGAGAACCAGTAGCCCGCATGCAGGTCAGAGGGGGGGAGGGGTGTGAGGGAGCGTGCGGTGCATGGAGATGTGACCGTCTCGGGCTTCCCGCCGGATCAACCACAATTCGGAAATTATGGGCCGATTCAACATCCAGTCTACCTAGAGCATCGCACACCACATTAACTCTTGTATTTATGTACGTTGATAGAAACGGGAAGTTATGTTGTAGAGACAATCAGAATAATTTATGCAACATACCCATAATCTATACCTGCCTGTATTCAGCGAAGCCTGCACCACCGCACTGTCAGTTATCAAAATAATCTCAGCGCCCTCCCATCCCTGGGCCCAGGGAATGGCTCCCTCCAATACCGCCTTCATCTCCTTAACATTTATATGCTCCCTATCTACTCCTGCGGGCACCGATACGTGATGATGCCCCATCTCACATCTTAGCACCTCATCATCCTCAGCCTTTAAAGATGTGACTATCCAGTCGCTCACATGGGTGGCCCCTAACCCCCAATTCGAGGCATCGCTGTAGACAGAGGCGGTCACTGCAAATTTTCCTAACATGCATGCCTTCCCATTAAATCTAGCTGTGAAGGCGGCCACCAATTGATGACGTCCCTAAAGCCTGCATTTAAGCGAGCCCGGTGTCGTATTCTCAGCGCCCGGTCATTCTCAGCGGCCTGTCGTGGCTTCTGCGCATGCGCGGATTTTCGAACGTTGCCGCGAGCACTGCTATTTGTTTTGTTTACACTCGGCCATTCGACGCTGATCGAGCTGCTACGTTAATATCGCTTGGAATTTAAGGTTAATTTAATTAAATTTCATTATTTGAGTATGTAATTCTGTTAAATATGATCGCATTCAATAGATTTCGGCGTAATCGGTCCCTAACACTGCCGGGCACCAGCTGAGCTTGTAGTCGGCGATGCCACGGGTCTTTTGACCACGACGGGCCGCTGAGAATGACGGGCCGCTGAAAATACGACACCGGTAAAAGGGCTCCCGCAGGGTGCCTATTAGGTCATATGCATGTCTACTGAACGTTCCTCCTCCCCTGATGACTTTTGCGCAATGTGCCAAGTGGCCGGCTAATCTGTCTATATAGCCGTGTTCACACGGGCAAAATGTAAAGCGATTTAGACAAGGCGAATCATATGAATCGATTTAGTTTGAAAGTGTTTCGCATTCACACAGGCAGTGCTTTGAGTCGGTTTAAAAGGCGGAAGTGGATATCTGCGCATGAGCAAGTCCAGACTAACCAGCGCCAGTTTGGGTTCATCGACGTCGGCATGAGAGAGTCTGGGTTCGACCTAGGTATGTATGGACTGAATCGTATTGGTTTGGAATGGTCAAAACTTCTGCTGGGCAGTCAAACCCTAAAAATATATCATGAACAAAATATCTGTGCACCTCTAGCAGGTTCATAGACCAAATTATATAATATGCGCTTTTGATCGACCGGAAAATCAACAAACTCAAGTCTCGACTGCGCATGTGTGTGACGTCCTTAATCCGCCTCAAGTAAGTCGGTTGCGTTCACACGAACAAGATCGGCCGACTTAAGCTAGTTCGCTTCATATAATCCACCTCCACAAGTGGTTTATATGAGCCGAACTAGATGAAGTGAACTAGCCCTAATCCGCCTCAACGTCGCGTTCACACGGCAAATGGGACCAGACGGGATGGCCGAATGAGTTAGAGCGTCCGTCTCCCGTGCTGGTAGATCGTGGGGTCGTGGGTTCGAGTCCCGGTCGAGTCAAACCAATGACTTTAAAATTGATACTTGTCGCTTCCTAGCCAGGCGCTCGGCATTATTAGGATAGGGCAAGGACTGGTGTGCTCAGTGTCAGGATAATGTGACTGAGTGGGATACCAGGTCATGGTGCCGGCGGCCTGGTTTCCCAGTGGGACAGCACTATAAAGTCGCCATGAGTGCACACTGTCACAAGTCGGTACCCGTCCTGATATGACCTTAGATGTTGCTAGGACGTAAAACAACAACAAACAAACAAAACAAACACGGCAAATGTGAGCCGAACTAGGCAAGGTGATTTATATGAGCCGGTGTCGTGGTTTCAGCGTGTTCCCGTGCTCAGAGGTGTCCCTCGCTTCTGCGCTGCTTCTGCGCATGCGCGGATTTCGCATCAACTCGGGTCACCTGAGCCACTTATTGGCGCATGCGCACATCCTACAAACTCGGGTCGAATAATCGAATACGCTTCTCCGCGCTCGGGTGGACAATCTTCTTTTTTTTTTTTAATAACCGATAAAAATACAGCAAAATAGGATTTAAAGTATTTTATGATGGCCCAGTTTACCTATATTTCCATTTAATTAATCTAAGTTATTCTTTTTTTGCACATGGCACGTGTATTTGTCGACTCCACTCGCCGTGTTCTATTTGAATTTCTGACGACTCGGATGACCCGAGTCGCCCGGGTAGTGTTAATCGATTACGGCCATCCTTATTAGATTCTGACGCATGCGCAGAAGCGAGGGACACCTCTGAGCACGGGAACACGCTGAAACCACCACACCGGATTAACTCGCCCATGTGAACACAGCTTAAATCCCTAAGGGTTGCCTTCTTCTGACCCTAAAAGAGCCTTAATAACCCGCGTAGCATAGCTAATTTATCATTAGGCCGGTGTCGTATTTTCAGCGCCCGGTCATTGTCAGCGGCCTGTCGTGGCTTCTGCGCATGCGCGGATTTTTGCACGTTGCGGCGATCACTGCTATTTGTTTTGTTTACACTCGGCGATTCGACGCTGATCTAGCTGCTACGTTAATATCGCTTGGAATTTAAGGTTAATTTAATTAAATTTCATTATTTGAGTATGTAATTCTGTTAAATATGATCGCATTCAATAGATTTCGGCCTAATCGATCCCTAACACTGCCGGGTACCGTGGCTGAGCTTGTAGCCGGCGAGGGCATGGGTGTTTTGCATATGTCTTAAAATCCGCGCATGCGCAGAAGCCACGACAGGCCGCTGACAATGACCGGGCGCTGAAAATACGACACCGGGTCAATTCCAGTGTCTCTGAGTTCATAACAATGCCTAAAAATCGTATTTTTCTACCAAGTGAAATTAATTTTTTTCAACTGATAAAAAATCCCAATCTACGCAGTATAGCGAGAATGCATTGAAAACCCTTGTCTCACTCTCAGTGCCACTGATGATGCAGAAATCATCAAAATAGTTAATGATTCTACCCACTCCTTCCCTACCTGCGCATCTAACAATAAAGTCCGATAAGCGCGAAAAAATGAACGGACTCGAAGAAAGGCCCATACAAAGCCTCCTATCCATCAAATATGTTTCAATGCTGTCGCCTTCAAAGACCCAGCGAAACCCCTGTCATCTCCTTTGGTCTGGCTGGATTTGGACAGCCAGATACGCATCTTTTATGTCAATGCTAGCTAGGTAGTTACCATGCTCCAGACATTCCACCTCGTCATTGAGACCCTTATATTTGAACTATGGGGCCACCCCAGCTGTACAGTTATTAACGCTCCCTTGTCTCGGTTTGCTGCAGTCGACTACACTTCCTCCACCACCGTCGTCCTTGGGAACGACAAAAATCCCATGTACACAAATTGGTTTATTGTCGACACTTATTAGAACTCCACTCTCTAATTCCACCACCAGGCGGGATTCTATTACTCTCCCATTTAGATTTCTTCCTATCTGACTGAATATCATAATGTACATCACAGTTGTCATCAATCACACAAAACCCAAATACAATACCCTGCAACAGAAACAATGCATCTATATCAACTTCGCTACCACAAAATGCTTCAACAAAAAAATGACAAGGTTTTAGTTGACAGCTCATGCGACATAAGTCAATAATACAGTCACAGTTTCCACACACACAGTTATTGTCCACCCAAAAAGTCACTGTCTTCATTCTCCCTAACCGACACATACAAATGTTTGTCGTCCTCATAATGCACACACAGCAGGTTCTGCCAGCCCCGTCGGGCCACGGTTGCACAAACCTGAACTAAATCTCCAGGATGCTTTGGTAGCGCCTGCTCCCTAACGCCCGCCTGTCCGACATCACTGACACTCAGTTGTATTTCCTCCTGTGGTACTGAGCGGTTGAGAGTGTAATCCCGTTGCACATCTCCACTCCCATTGACACTCCCACCAGCGCCTCCAGCTGTGCATGGAGCGCGACTCCAATGTTTCCCCAATTCACCCGATGCCGTCGGCGATCCGTCCTCTCCATTACGGTTTCTCCATGCGTTGTCTTCGCCGACAGCCTCCTCCAATATTTGCTGACAAGATTCCTTGTCCCATATTCACCTCCCAACAGTCTCACACCCCTCCCTGGAGAGTTTGTGCATGTCTAATATGTCGCCCTCGATTTCTCCCTTCCAGTCTAACATTGACTGACTTGGTTATTATCCCATGCTGACTGGTTAATTGCATCGGGCAATAGTAGTTCACACCTAGGCCCGCTAATGCCATCACAACCCACGGCCTGTATGTACTGGGTCAGCGGTCAGCTGTCAGGAACACACACCTGTCCCATCATGACGTAACCGTTACACACTTCACTCGCCTGTTGTGCGTTCGACAACTCCACCCGTGCCCTACCGAATGTTCATCACTCACCCTGCCCAGCCATACCAACAGTTCAATCTATACACGTCACTCTCTTGTGGCCCTTTCCACCACACTTGGAGCACTTGTGCTCGTACCGACATTCCTCATCATTTCGACTACACTCCTGCTCACTGTTCCATGGATAACATGCCATGTTTGGATTACCGCCTCTGTTAGCGCGTTTCTTGTCACCATAAGTTGATGAAGAAGCCTGCTTTCTTTTAATATTATCAGGGCCGTAATGCAGAACACTTTTTCCGGTGTGTGTACTTCAGAAAGCTTCAAAACCATGGGTAACAGACAGCTTTCTGATACAAATATCATAGTCTGCATGAGCACTGTCCTGGTAATCATTATATCTGGCAGGGTGCGACAGAAAGTAAACGCGTTCCCACATAGCCTTGTGGTCTTGAATTGACATTTCCGGGATTTCCAACACCCAGGCAGCAGTGGCAGAAGCAATTTCATGGCAGTTCAGTTTTGTTACCTCCTTTTTAGATTTGACGTGCCTTTTCAATGACCACTTACTTTGTAGCTTGCGTTTGACACTGTCAGGCGACGAACTGTTTGACGACCGCCGGCACCTCCTCCTTTCTTGTGACCTGTTTCGTGACCAGCCGTATGTTGAGTATCCGGAAGCTTTTCACCCCCATCTGTAATGGCCGCTCGTCGGTCACCATTTTGACCATCGCACCGGTACTTGTATGGTCCTTGCTGTCTGGTGACTCCCTCCAAACCTTTATTGCACCTCGTAGTTTCTTCTCCCTAGCCGCCAGCAGCTGGTCTCTCTCTTCCCTGAGCTCCGTTATCTCAAGTTCAAACTTCAATTCCTCCACCTCCCTTCTCGCCAGTCGTCAAAGAAACCATATTTTTGGGTCTCACTTTTGACACGAGGCTGTCTTTCGTGCCTCATATCAAGTACCTCAAAACACGATGCCTGAAAGCGCTAGATGTTCTGAGGGTGTTGTCCAGTTCAGAGTGGGGAGCGGACAGAGATGTTCTGCTCACTGTGTACCAAACCCTAGTTCGGTCATGGCTAGATTACGGCAGCATAGTATACGGCTCGGCAAGGAAGTCGTATATTGGGCTGCTGGACACGGTGCATCACCAGGGGCTGCGTCTGGCCATTGGCGCCTTTCGCACCTCTCCAGTTCAGAGCCTATACGTCAAACTTGATACTAGAAGAACCACTTGACACTAGAAGAACCAAAGTGGCCATGCAATATGTTGTCAAATTAAAAACAAATGCATTATATCCTGCGTACAGTTGTGTTTTTGAGACACACAACGACTCCAAGTATGAAGCCAAGCCAAATTTCATTCGGCCCCTGGGGCTCCGGATGAAACCTCATTTGGAGGCTTTGTACTTGGATTTGGATGTATTGGAGGATACCCAGGTCCCAGAACATCCCCTGTGGTCGTTGAGGAAGCCATCGGTCATCCTCCGACTCACGGAACTGAGGAAGTCTGGGACACATCCACTTGAGTATCAGCGACTGTATGCAGAGATTCAAGGCCAGTTTGAAGACCACTTCTCCATGTAACTGATGGTTCCAAAGACCTAAGCTGGGCAGCTGCTGCGGGAGTTTGCCAGGGCAAGAAATTTGGTGTTCGCATGCCCGATCAGAGCTCGATTTTTATGGCGGAAGCCCGAGCACTCCTTCTCGCATTGGAAGTCATTGAACTATCCAACGACACTAAATATGTAATATACAGCGATTCGTTTTCCTCCATGCAAGGTCCCCAAACATTTGTTCCATGGACCTATGAACCACTTCAGGCGCAGAACAAAGTCTGTATGGTAGCCTGTCATAGGCATATCTTCCGAATGGCGTATTAAAGGTGGTGAGGGCCTTGGACTCATCTGACAGCTTTATCTGCCAGAACGCTTGCGATGCGTCAAGTTTACTAAATACCCGAGCTCCATTGATCTCCGCAAAGATCTCCTCCCTTGTAGGCAGCTGGTAGTGTTTGCGATGTATGGCCACATTCAGATCTTTTGGATCTAGACAGATCCTGAGTGTGCCATTTGGTTTCTTTACCACTACCATGTCACTCACCCAGTCTGTAGGACTCTCTCTCTTGTGGATCACACCTATTTTCTCCATTCTACTCAGTTCCTGTTTCAGTTGATCCCTTAATGCTATAGTGACACACCTGGCTGGCCTGATCACTGGTCGGGCATTTTCCTTTGTCAATATGTTATATACAAAGGGAATGGATGACAATTGACCCTGTGTGTCTGGCACTGTGTACTGTTTGACATCCTCCACTAACTGACTGTCCACTCATCCTTGTATGACATGGACATATTTCACAAGGCCGAGTCTCTCACAGGCTGCTGCACCAAGAAGACTAGGGCCATTTTCAACAATTACAAAAATTACTGGATACGTCTTCTTCTTTACAGTTACTCGCAGCACAGACGAGCCCCTCACCTTTATTTCAGCATTGTTATAATTGGTCAGGCGCACATTTGCTTGTTTCAGTTTGGGTCTGTCTCTCAGTTTCCTGTACTCACGGGCATTCAGGAGATTAGCACCAGCTCCCGTGTCTAACGTGACCTGAATTAACGAGTCCCCAACCTCTAACATATGGACCCACTGACAGTCTTTGTTAACACATACCTCATTGACACTCGCCCCTATACTCCCGATAAACACGTCTTGGTCTGAGCTATACTCTCCTTCCTCTGCCTGTTTGCTGTTGATCACGTTCACTTTAGTGTGACACAAACGTGTGTAGTGACCTCTGAAGCCACATTTTCCACACCTCTCTCTGAATGCTGGGCACTGTCTTACTTTATGTCTGGTCGCGCACCGCTTACAGTTGAATTCGCCATTGCCACTCCCACCATGAGGTCCCGCTGTGGCTTCTGCTCCGCGCGACTTGCTGTCACTCCAGGCTCCTTTGTTCCTACTGTCACTGCTGCGTCGGTTGCTGTCATACCTCGCTCTGACAGCACCTACCGGCTCCGTCTCCACTGGGTTGATGACTTTCATGTGCGCTTTTGTGGTCTCGGCCGCTTTGCACATGATTATCGCCGAATCCAACGTTAACCCTGAGTCTCTCAGCATTTTCTCTTGCAATCTTTTGTCTCTGATGCCGACCACTAGTTCTTCCTGCGCCTTTGTGTTGAACGCAAACCTCTCATATATGAGGTTCTTCTTGGGCATACAGTAAGCATCAAACTTTTGTACAACCAAGTTGTAGTCCAAATTATTCTCCTCTGGAATTTCCACATCGCCCTCCTTTCTGGCTGGTGCGTATTTGAACGTACGATACACTGCCTGTGCCTCCGCTCCGGCAACTGTTAGCAGTAGAGCTACTTTTCTCGCTCCCTCCGGCACATTTATCGCCACCACATACCATTCAAATTGTTCCTTAAATCTTTCCCATTTCTCCGCCACATTCCAATCTTTCATACAAAGAACTTTAGGTGGCTTTAATGATTCCATTGTCCGCTAATTCCTTTTTACTCCTGGCACCATGTAAAGATCAAGCATCACTCTCTGGCACGTGTGTTGTTATGATTTATTTAAGACAAGATGGCCTCCTCCTACCGGAAGCACGTACCGGTAGCTAACACTAGTTGCGTATCTGGACAATCCCATGCACCATAGTTGAGGGGTTCTAAATTGGGAAGTTGTCGCAAAACTCAACTGGAAGTGCTAATTTAATTCAAACAATAGTTCTATTTAATATGACCACATTACTTATTAGAAGGATGCTATTGATTAAACTTGGGTAGCCATTTTATTTATGAGAACTTGCTCAATTGTTCGGCCAGTTTCAGCCTCTTGTACTTACATTTCCCTTCTGACGAATCTAATAACCACAACAACAAAATGAAAAGGTTGGTCAGTTTTACGGCAAATAAAATGGGGTGGGGGCGGGGTTAGGTAAGAAAATGCAAGCCAATGCGCTTAGTAAGAGTAATTGACATGTCGCCCCTGTCTTTTCCTATCATGGGACTGTCATCACCGTTTCCGGCTCAATGCAACATATTCAACATGGCCGCTATGGGCGTTTGCCCACTTTTAGTCGTGTTAGGATGTATGGTTCTCACAGCAGGTAATGATTTTTAGAGATGTAATTAAGAAATGTGTGTTTCATTTAACAATATACGGTCGATATATGAGGTTTTAAGGGTCCGTACTGTCGAATTACTATAGGGTAAGCGGTTGAATTGTGTTCTTGCTAGGACAGTCATGTGACGCCGAGTCGGTGAGTGTCACAAGCGTTCGTAACATATTATTGCCAATATTTTTAGCTCCAACACACCAATTTCTAGCGATAATGTAGTCCGATCTACTCGTCTCAGTTATACTTGACTGTATTATGCTAATAACAGTGAATTTTGAAGAGACTGCAGCAATGCGTTTCCATACAGAAATAATACTATAACTTAGTATAAGTATAACAATTTGAATATGCCATATTAAAATTGTTATATTATATGGACATTTTTATGGTCATGGGCTGGATCCACGACCACCGCCCATCCCATTTACTAGCATTGTGATTAGTTTAGACTGAATGATTACTACATTAGATTGTGAATTAAATTCAATGCAATAATAACGAATAATAAAGTTGATAAACCTGCTGAAGCTGTTTAAACAAACAAGTCGGTGCCTTCCTGTTATAACGTTAACGTCTGAACATCTTTGGAAGCGATTTCTAAACTCATCTAGTATCTACTGTAATCTGTATCACTATTAGATGAGCTAACATTTCAAAACACAACAAACAGTATAAATTTAAGCTCTTTCAACAGATCTCGCTGAGACACACTCAAATCTGTTGTAATTTTGAAAATATCTGACATGGGGAGAAAGTTATGGCATTTCTAATGTCAGCTTAATTGTTAAATTTAGTCTGGATTCACCATTATATAATTGATAATAAACTGTGACCATTGTTACAGCTTTGTATGCTCTACGTGTTTTGATTTTGGTATTTTGATGTGTATTTTCGGTAAGATTAGGTTATGTTCTTTCCAGTGATATAACATTTATGAAAATATTCCAATGCAAAAGTACTTTAATCATGGCCGGAATCGTGAAATTGCAGGACCATTTTACTATTGACTTGGTGACCGACGCGCCCCTATCGGAATCTGACATACTGTCACTGTATCAGCATGCCCTGACCGTTGAAAATTAGTAGCACATCTCATTCTTGCTTTATGTTTTTTTCTCATTTTCAAATTAAGAAGCAGTGACAAATTTGCATAACGAAATTAATCAACGACAATTGACAACATTTGAGAGAATAAGGCTACAACAAATGTCAGTGTAATACTATTTGTTCCACCAGTAATATTTAAAATAAACACGTTTCCCAAGTTCATATATGAAAAATGTTCTAATAAATTATACTTGATTATTTTTGGCAGGCTCCTTAGCTTCAGCGCAATCCAATATGCTCATCATCCATAGTCCAGACTATCTACACTTCAAAAAGGACGCTGGCCCACTCGCCACTAGTGAAATTGGCAGACTTATCTTGGCCACCTTTGGCCATTCCCTCAGAGAGGTATGTTCAATAGGCTCAAATGTAATTATATATGTGATGGAGCTGAAATTGCTTTAATATTTACCTATCTTGTTAATCTGATATCAACCTTCATCTAATGTGTTTACGAAAGTCTTTAATTTAAGAAAGGATTATTAATTCAGATATTTGCATTTTTTAATGATTTGAAAGGTTAAGATATTCATGTTTCCAATACAGAAATGGTTAAAGTATTAAAATCAAGATAAAGTGGGTGCTAGTATATTGCTTTAGTGAAAATACGCTGAACGGGTACAACTACAAGAATTTCTATTTGAATATGGGCTCTAAATAGTATCCCTAAATTATATATACAGGTTCGGTTTTCAAAGACAGTTAATGTGCTTTTATTTAAAGTTGCATAGACCGATGGTTTTGAATTTTTTTAAAGATAAATATGTTAGATCGATCACTAGTATCTACTTTACATTAGTTCAAAGTTACTTTTATTTTAAATGGTTAGTTTTTTTTTAGATATTTTGAGTACAAACATGGAAAATTTGTTTTGGCAAGCTTGCCAAAACTCTTACACCATAGACTTTTGCAGTAACAGGTTCTGTTAAAATGACTCAGTATTGCCTTCTATGCAGAAACAAATGCTTAATAAGTGCATCAGTATCTAAGTTAGATATGTAAAATCCATTCTAGATAATTGGTTTGGTTTTGAAAATTTGATTTTTCATTGGACTATGCAGCTTTAACTTCACATTCCTTTGTGTGTGTGTGTTTTATTTTGTTTTGGGACTGAATACTAGATCCTCTAATTGTGGTTACGATTTAGCTGCATCATTTTTGCCTAATATTAATTGGCTCATCAGATGTATACATGCTTCTCTCTGCTGCTCTTATTTAATAGGATCTGAAATGGAGTGGCTTGGAGCAAGGCAATATGTTCCACCGACCAAAAGCGAATGTTCTCCTCTCCATAGAGGGTGTTATGTCCATTGACGCGAAGCATGTTGCAAAATTCCCTATCAATGTCGTAAGTATACAAAGATGAAAAGATCTCGATTTCATGGATTTCTACAATTTTTGATAACCGGCGATTAACTATCACAAAATGCCAAGGATTATATATCACAGCAATTCTTGAATTGGTCAGCCCCAATCCCATCATGATATGACCTTAGATGTTGCTAGGATATAAAACAAAAGCAAACAGAAAGGCGAGTGATTATGAAGAGAGAAAAGTAATTGGTGAAATGGGCAATAATACAGTTACCACAAGGACAGTACTTGAACTCTTAAGTAGAGTCTATACTAACTGATCTGTGGAACGGAGCTAGGATAGTGCTAGGAGAGTACTGTATGAAACCTGACATGGGGCTTTTCTTCTTCCAAAGTAAGCAATGCATAATTATGCAATTGCAGTAAAGTATGTTGTATGGCGTCACCATACCGTAAGTGACAGACCACCGAACCCTCAGCCTCAGTTCCCCCACCCCCACCCCCATTTCTTTTTAAAAATATTTATTTGTTGCTGTTCCTCTGTTATTTCCAGTGCATATATGATGACAGAGACAGTCCAACTGAAAATGTAAAATTTAAGACCTAAATGCTCTGGAATTGGTCCCATTGCTTCACTGGTCACAGCTGGTCCAGTGTATTATTAACAACCCCACCCCAACAACATAATTCATAAACTCATATCACTAACTACACTAGAGTTACACTAGAATATTTCTAGCAAACTGACATTTATATACAGCTTGCCTAGCTGCAACTGAATATTAAAACTTACTACAAGTTTACCAACTGAATACAGAAGATAACCTCTGCTTACATTCTGAATAATATGTAAATACTCACGTTGATCTGACTAATATTGATCTAGTTATATGACACTACTGTTACCATATTGCTATGGAACTTTTCGGTTACAGAATTTCATTGTGTTACATGCTGTAAAATGTGTATTCAACAGTTATTATAAACCCTATTCTATATACCTTTTGTGTAAATAACCCTGAATTGAAAAATGGCTGGAAGACCAGTGCCTCGGCACTGACAAAAGACTTATTCAGCAGAATAAACATATTTACCACAAAAAAATAACGCATCAGCGTGTGACCAGTCAGCACTTGACCAAGTTAACTGGCAGGGATCCTCCCTTGGTAGGGTATACTGTACCTATGACTTGTCAGGTGTTCAGAGCCTCCCAGCATAACATATACTACTGAGCATGGGACTCAAACCCAATGCTGTAGGTGTAAGAATTAATAATAAACTCGGTAGCCCCTGTCGTTGATACCGACACTACAAATTTTAAATCTATACTCGGTGGGCTTTACTAATACCATATGTACGACTTTTCAGGATCAATACCTTTAAGAATACAAGGTTTAAAAAATGTACCAATTTAAAAGTATTTGCTAGCATTTCTGTTGGTTTCTTATGAAGTAAGCAATCCATATTGAAGTAGCACATGACCCAGAGTAGTAGGTGGCAAGTCATTGAACAAGCAAGCAAGCCCTGCCAACATTATGAAATAGTAAAAACTCTGAGAATAGCACACATAAAATACTCAGGAAAGTACAAGATGAATATTCTGTGGTTAAAGGGGCTGTCACATTAGGGTTTTTTGCGGGAGCGTATGGCGGCGTAAGCGCGTTACGTCATATACGTCGGCATACGCTATGCATACGCTACTCATACGCTACTCATACGCTGTCAGATGCCGCCAGATGCCGGCGTATGTGAAGCGTATGAGGCATACGCCGCCATACGCTTTCATAAATCCGTCCGTCCAAAAATTTTTTGTGCATGCTCAAAAAAACCCGACCTATGAGGGCGTATGGCCCATACTGTCAAAAAATGTCACAGCACGCTCCCATACGCTCCCATACGCTCCTCATACGCTCCTCGTAGGTTCCACATACGCTCAAAACCACCCGAAAGGTCACCAAATGTCATCATAGGCCGGCACTCGCAGGACCTACGTAGGTTTTCAATACGCTCCCGCCATACGCCGTAATGTGACAGGGCCTTAAGCAACACTGATTTAAGCTTATCAAAATTATTAGCCTTTGAATTAAGGTGGAATCAATGCCACGTGAATATAAACCTCATTCATGCATATCTATTTGAAGATGATATAAAATTCTTCATTTGAAAAGATTTCCCGAAGTGGATAATTGGTAAATACAGTTAGTACGTAAAAATCTCACTGTAGTCTTATTAGCCTAGCGGCTATAGCCTGAACTAAAATAGATTAGCTAAGCGAAGCTGTCAATTCGATTCAATTCAATTCAATTCTTTATTTCAGACTCAGGATTATGGTAGTTACATAATTTGGTCCATAGTAGCAGAGAGCGTGTATATAGATGAGAGGGACAGCTCTAATACTAGACCGTGTAACAGGTGCCGACTGTGGCGCTCCAAGTGGTGGTTGTTGAACAGTTTATGACACAGCTGTACGCGTACCACAAAACGTCAGTTTTATTCAAAATTAATAGAAATCCAGAACCCTAACCATATAAATTTAATTTAATCTTTTTGGTAAACATGTTTTCTATATGTGTACCAAGTGATTTGTTTCTAGGTGGTGTGGTTTTCGAGATATGCCACTTTTTCTGTATGAAGATTGCTCGCTGCCATTGACAATGCATTGAGTTTGCCCCAACGCATTGTCAATGGTCGTGTGCAATCTTCATACAGAAAAAGTGACATATCTCTAAAACCACACCACCTAGAAACAGATCGGTTGGTACAAATATAGAAAACATGTTTACCAAAAACATTATATTGAATTTATAAGGTTAGGGTTCTCGATTTCTATTAATTTTGAATAAAATAAACGTTTTGCGCTGCACGTACGGCAAATTCAATGCATTGTCAATGGCGGTGAACAATCTTCATACAGAAAAATCTCTAAAACTACATGACCTAGACACAAGCCGCTTGGAACACATAGAAAACATGTTTACCAAAAAGATTATATTGAATTTATACGGTTAGGGTTCCGGATTTCTATTAATTTTTAAAGAAAACTAATGTTTTGCACTGCGCGTACCGGCAAACTCAAGGCTTGTTCAACAATAACCGCCAGGAGCGCCACTGTAGCCTGTGTTACCTATTTTCGCGGGAGTTCTCCCTCTCATCTGTCTATATACACGCTCTCTGATAGTAGGTAGATATAAAAATTAATGTGAATATGATATAAGTAATAGTATGAATACTACCATACTAGCCAATATCAAAATGTTGATCTACATACAGTAGTTTGTACCAATGCCTCCATATGGCAGACGTAAATCTGAGATCACTCTCTTCTATTTTTACAAGTCCCTGTATTATAACATTTTCTGATTTGTCAAGTCTAGTAATAAATTTGAAAGTTAGATTCCTGATAACAGCCTGGAAGGCTGGCACATCAATATTGGCAAACAGCTGACTAGCACTGTGATACCTAGGTAGCCGGAGTAATAACTTCATAATGTCATTATATGCTACATTCAGTTTTCTAATGCTATACATTCTATAGTTCCACCAAATCTGGGCAGTATACAAGGGAGTACAGAAAGTTCTAAATAAATTTACCTTAACATCGGCTGTACACATATGAAATTTCCTGATGAGCATATTTCCCTGAGCATATAACTTGCGACACTGTCTATTAATGTCAAGTAGAGTTAAAGAGTAACTTTTGTTTTATCTCAGTTTTAGGCAGAGCACAGTCCCAAACATTAAAATGGAAGTTATCCCAAGGTTTGCATTGTTCAACGGTTCCAATGGAAAGTAAAAACCTGTTATATAAAAATTGTGAGCAAACAATCAGTTAATTAAAGAGGATTAGCAATTAGCTTATGAGTATATTAATCTTATACTATAGGGTAGGTAAAGGATTGATTTCTAGCGGATAGAGCTGCCTCACTTGGCCTTGGCTAAAACCTTCAATAAAAAAAGTTGTTCTTCCACTCTACCTAATGGTAAGTTTCGCCTCACTAATCTATATCATTGCAATGTTCGTATTGGGTGGTAATATATATTATAGTCGATAGCAAGCTGATAATTGATGTGGAATATATAATTTCAATACATAACATTAGGTACTGACGGCAGCCTGAGTGAAATTAGTCAATTTAATCAAGTTAACCTGGCATGTTACAAGTCATGACTATGCACGCACACACCGATTTTTAACATATTTATTTTACTTTACAGGATGAAAGTATCGTTGACATGACTATTGTTTCCAACAAGCTAGGAGAGAGGATTCATGGTTACAGGTCGTTTATTGTGGACTTCACAGAGAACGATGTAAGTATGCCCATGTACTAGTCTTACGTAGATACAAACTTTCTACTTACGGATGGTGGTAGATCATGGGTTCGAACCCTGGTCGAGTCAAACCAATAACTTAAAAATGTATACTTGTCGCTTCCTAGCCAGGCGCTCAGCATTATTAGGACAGGGCAAGGACTGGTTTGCTCAGTGTCGGGATAATGTGACTTAGTGGGATATCAGGTCATGGTGCCATTGGCCTGGTTTCCTAGTGGGACAGCACTATAAAGTTGCCATGAGTGCGCACTGGCACAAGTCGGTACCTGTCCTGATATGACCCTAAATGTTGCTAGGACGTAAAACAATAACAAACAAACAAACTTACGAATCAAACCAATGGCCTATCAAATTAGTGTTGCTATACCTAGCCTGGCGCTCAGCATTAATAGGATAGGACAAGGACTGGTTAGCACAATATCAAGATAATTTGACATCGTATGATATTGGGTCATGGTGCCAGTGTCCTGGTCTACCAGTGGGGCAACACTATCAGAGATGAAAGACCTCCGCGGATTTCCGGGATTTCTTATATCCACCAATTAACGTTAAACAAAATTCCAAAAGATGGGATCTATATGACAACAGTTGGGTGGTTCGAATCCTGTTCTTATGTGACCGTAGATGTAGTTAGAACATAAAACCTAAGCAAGAAACTGTTAGATATGGGCGATAATGCAATCACAACAAGGCAAGTTGAGACCTGACTTCCGGTATTTTTCCGCGATTCCCCGACAATGCTAAACCTATGGGAGAATATCAGCATTTCTGCTTTTTTTCCCGGAGACCACTTTCATCCCTGCACTATAAAGTCATGAGTGTGCACTGTCACAAGTCGGTACTTGTCCTGATATGACCGTAGATGTTGCTAGGACGTAAAACAACCAGACAAACGTGCACCTACGCACTCAATTAGATGCTTGTGTAGATTCAGGGGTGGGAGTTTCTAACTTTTGGGCATTTAGTTTGACACTTTTCGCCATCGGTGTAATAAACTCAGCGTGCTTTCCGCGTTTTTTTCACCGGAGACCACTTTCATCCCTGAAATCTATATTGGTCAATGTTTTTAAGACAATTACTAGGATAAGGATTATTTATGGATTCCTTACGATACTTCCGTTTTTTGGTTTTTTTTTGGCGTCATAACACTTTCATGTAGGTATGTCAGCTACCGACCAAGGCGTGTCGCGTAGCTGGTATATGGCTAAAGCTGCGAACACACTGGACGCGTATCTCGCGCGTGCGTCAAGCGTCGCGCGTGCGTAAAAAATCAAAACGTATGTAATAAAGAGAACCCGAACACACTGGCGCGTGCGTTTGTCGCGCGTGCGTCACGGATCGCTTTTGGAGCGATTATTTACGCGTGACGCGTGGCTTTTGACCGAATTTGCCCGACTTTGCCTGACTTTGGCTGACTTTGCCCAACTTTGCCCGACGTTGCCCGACTTTGCCCTATTCCATTCCCTCCTCTTCCATTCCCTCCCCTTCCATTCCCTCCTCTTCCATTCCCCCTCTTCCAATCTCCTCTCTTTCATTCCCCCTCTTTCATTCCCCCTCTTTCATTCCCCCTCTTTCATTCCTCCTCTTCCATTCCTCCTCTTCCATTCCCCCCTCTTCCAATCTCCTCTCTTTCATTCCCCCTCTATCATTCCCCCTCTTTCATTCCCCCTCTGTCATTCCCCCTCTTTCATTCCCCCTCTTTCATTCCCTCCCCTCCCATACCCCCTCTTCCATTCCCCCTCTTCCATTCCCCCTCTTTCATTCCCCCTCTTCCATTCCCCCTCTTTCATTCCCCCTCTGTCATTCCCCCTCTTTCATTCCCTCCTCTCCCATGCCCCCTCTTCCATTCCCCCTCTTTCATTCCCCCTCTTTCATTCCCCCTCTTTCATTCCCCCTCTTTCATTCCCCCTCTTTCATTCCCCCTCTTTCATTCCCCCTCTTCCATTCCCTCCTCTCCCATGCCCCCTCTTTCATTCCCCCTCTTTCATTCCCCCACTTTCATTCCCCCTCTTTCATTCCCTCCTCTCCCATGCCCCCTCTTTCATTCCCCCTCTTTCATTCCCCCTCTTTCATTCCTCCTCTCCCATGCCCCCTCTTTCATTCCCCCTCTTTCATGCCCCCTCTTTCATTCCCCTTCTTTCATTCCCCCTCTTCCATTCCCTCCTCTCCCATGCCCCCTCTTTCATTCCCCCTCTTTCATTCCCCCTCTTTCATTCACCCACTTTCTTTCCCCCTCTTTCATTCCCCCTCTTTCATTCCCCCTCTTCCATTCCCTCCTCTTCCATTCCCCCTCTTCCATTCCCCCTCTTTCATTCCCCCTCTTTCATTCCTCCTCTCCCATGCCCCCTCTTTCATTCCCCCTCTTTCATTCCCCCTCTTCCATTCCCTCCTCTCCCATGCCCCCTCTTCCATTCCCCCTCTTCCATTCCCCCTCTTTCATTCCCCCTCTTTCATTCCCCCTCTTTCATTCCCCCTCTTTCATTCCCCCTCTTTCATTCCCCCTCTTTCATCCCCCCTCTTCCATTCCCTCCTCTCCCATGCCCCTCTTTCATTCCCCCTTTTCCATTCCCCCTCTTCCACCCAGCTCTTGGGGAATGAAAGAGGTGGAATGCAAGAAGGGGGAATGAAAGAGGGGGAAAGCAAGAGGGGGGAACAGAAGATGGGGGAATGGAAGATGGGGAATGGAAGATGGGGAATGCAAGATGGGGAATGCAAGATGGGGAATGCAAGACGGGGAATGCAAGACGGGGAACGGAAGATGGAGAATGGGGAATGGAAGAGGAGGGACCGAAGAGGGGGAATGGAAGAGGGGGAATGCAAGATGGGGGAATGCAAGAGGGGGAAACGCAAGAGGGGGGAACGCAAGAGGGTCTCTGTGTGTGTCTCTATCTGTGTGTCTGTGTGTCTGTGTGTGACTCTGTCTCCGTGTGTGTCTCTATGTGTGTGTCTGTGTCTCTGTGTGTGTCTCTGTGTGTGACTCTGTGTCTCTATGTGTGTGTCTGTGTCTCTGTGTGTGTGTCTGTGTGTGTGACTCTGTGTCTCTGTGTGTGTCTCTATATGTGTGTCTGTGTCTCTGTGTGTGACTGTGTCTCTGTGTGTGTCTCTATTTGTGTGTCTGTGTCTCCGTGTCTCTGTCTGTGTCTCTGTGTGTGTGACTCTGTGTCTCTGTGTGTGTCTCTATATGTGTGTCTCTGTGTGTGACTATGTGTCTCTGTGTGTGTCTCTATGTGTGTGTCTGTGTCTCCGTGTCTCTGTGTGTGTCTCTGTCTGTGTCTGTGTGTGTGTGACTCTGTGTCTCTGTGTGTGTCTCTATGTATGTGTCTGTGTCTCTGACAAAGAGACACACACAGACACATATACACACACAGAGACACACACACAGACACACAGACACAGATACACACACAGAGACACAACACAAAGACACACACAGACACACACACAGAGACACACACAGAGACACAGATACACACACAGAGACACACACAGAGACACACACAGAGACACACACAGAGACACAACACAGAGACACACACACAGAGACACACACAGAGAGACACACAGACACAGAGACACGCACAGAGACACAGACACAGAGACACACACACAGACACAGAGACACACACAGACACACATAGACACACACACAGACAGAGATACACACAGACACACACACAGCAACAAAGACACAGAGACAAAACACAGAGACACAACACAGAGACACACACACAGAGACACACACACACAGACACACACACACAGACACACACGGAGACACACACACACAGACACACACACAGACACAGAGACACACACACACACAGACACAGGGACACACACACAGACACACACACAGAAACACAGAGACACACACACATAGACACAGAGATACAGACACACACACAGCAACAGAGACACAAAGACACAGACACACAGAGACACAACACAGAGACACACACACAGAGACACACAGAGAGACACACACACAGACACAGAGACACACACACAGACACACACAGAGAAACACAGAAATGAGAAATATGAAGAATGAGACGGTGCAAACATGAGAAATATGACGCGTGGCAGACGCGTCCAGTGTGTTCGCTATTTACGCGTGAGAACCGCATGACGCACGCTTGTACTTTACGCACGCCCGACGCACGCGTCCTGTCTGTCCGCGCCTTAAGTGTTAACGCGTTTTCCCGATCCCAGCTTTGATTAAAGTACTTTGGCGTTTGAATATTTTCATAAATTTTATATCACTGGAAAGATCATAAACTAATATCACCGAAAATATACATTAAAATACCAAAATCAGAATACTTAAAGCATCGAAAGCAATGATAACGTGGCAACGGTCACAGTTTATTATAATGGCGAATCAGGAGTGAATATAACAATTAAGCTGACATTAAAAATGCCATAACTTTCTCCCCTATTAGGATATTTTAAAAATTACAACCTATTTCAGTTTGTGTCAGCACGGTCTGTTGTGTTTTGACATTTTAACTGATATGCCTATTTCATACCTGAGTAATCTATCCTAGGTTCTGGACATCAAGTCACGGTACCCCAAGCAGCTGTCAACACTTCCCATCAACCTGTCTGAGATGCGCGAACACCTGGTAGGTGATCGGTCTGCCTTCACTACTATTTCCCCAGGCTCCCTCAACATGACAAACGACGTGGACGCCGCCTTCCTCGGGGAGATACAACTCATCCATGAGGTTATAAGTGCGGTAAGCTGGTTATTGTTGTCGTTGAAACTGATAAGCTAATTTAGTATCTGCATACCTGAAGCGCAGTCGGTATTATTTCTAATAATACTGAATATTTTCAAAACTGAAAGTAGGAATATAGATATTTTTAGTGAATTTAGACACCAGTATTGAGGGTCCCCCCCTTCCCTTCCATTCACTTCACTTCACTTCACTTCACTTCACTTCACTTCACTTCACTTCACTTCCCTGTTTGGACAGCACTATAAAGTTACCATGAGTGTGCACTTACAAATCGGTACCCGTCATAATATGACCTGATTTTTGCTACGACGTAATGCCCTAACAAAACCCCTTCACCTTCCTACCCGCCTCCCATCCTGATATGACCTTAAACTTGCCAGGATGTAAAACTCCAACAACCAACCAATCCTATCCTCCTATTTACAGCTCAAATTACACAAGTCGCTGGTAAAGGATATTTACCCTGACCTTTTCAACTTCCGGGTGACGGGCATGCATCGGTTGGTCGACACCTACGGGACGGGCTCAAAGCAAGTGGTTGATGCTCACTACGTTCTTGAGTCCTTCATCAACAACGTGAGTAGGGCGCTCTGCACACCATGTAGTGTGAAACTATGCTGGTGTTTAGCTTGAATATACTAAATCATTTCGGTTCGCTTTCTACAGTGGGAAAGTGTATATAAAAGACCCCTTGCTGCTTTTCGGAAAGAGTAGCCTATGTGGCAGCAGTGGGTTTCCTCCAAATAAATATGTCAGAATGACCATATGTTTGAAGTCCAATAGCCGATGATACAAAAAAAATCAATGTGCTCTAGAGGTGTCGTTAAATAAAACAAGCTTCTTTTATTTTCTTTCTACAGGGTTCGCACGGGCCTTGAAAAGTCCTTAAAAACCGAACCAGTCCTTGAAAAGTCCTTGAATTTGTTTTAAAACTCCTTGAATATTTGCAAATATCCTTGAATTCTTGTTTGAGGTAAAAAAAAAAAATAAGGTGATGTCATTTTGATTTGAAGAAAATGCAGTGAAGTATGCCAACAAGAAATAACGCTAACATGGCTAAAGAAAAACCAAGCACACAATTCAAAAACTAGACGCAAAAGTAAACAAACCCATGTGTTGCAAGAATAAGTTGGTGCCAATAGTAGATATGACTAGACGGGATGGCCGAGTGAGTTAGAGTGTCCGTCTCCCGTGTTGGTAGGTCGTGGGTTCGAACACTGGTCGAGTCAAACCAATGACTTCAAAATTGATACTTGTTGCTTCCTAACCTGGCGCTCGGCATTATTAGGATAGGGCAAGAACTGGTTTGCTCAGTGTTAGGATAATGTGACTGAGTGGGATATCAGGTCATGGTGCTGGTGGCCTGGTCTTCCAGTGGGGCAGCACTATAAAGTCGTCATGAGTGCGCACTGTCACAAGTCGGTACCCATCCTGATATGACCTTAGATATTGCTAGGACGTAAAACAACAACAAACAAACAATAAACAAACAGATAATATGTGTTTCCAAAAACGAGATGTAAATAAGATAGGCGCAGAGAAGGTAAGTATGCGTGGATTGGTTGTAATGCTAATCAGTTAGAATTTATGCGGGGAAAATTACCAGCTGTGTATGGCAAAAAAGTACTTGAAAAAGTGTCAACTATCCTTGAAAAGTCTGAATATTTTTCCAAAATATTTGTATGAATCATGTTCTATCAGACCTGGCTCGAATCGGTAGAACGCAGGCCTTACGTGTGGGATATCATGAGTTTGGTTCTTGGCCGAGTCAAACCATTGACCTATAAAATTGATACTTGTCACTTCCTAGCCTGGCGTTCGGCATTAATAGGATAGGGCAAGGATTGGTTAGCTCAGTGTCAGAATAATGTGACTGAGTGGGATATGGAGTCATGGTGCTGGTGGCCTGATTTCCCAGTGGGACAGCACTATAAAGTCGCCATGAGTGCACAGTCACAAGTCAGTACTCGTCCTGATATAACCTTAGATGTTGCCAGGATGTAACAACCAGCCAACTTTCTATCGGTAAACGAGATTGAATTAAATATCTATCTGATGCATGTATGTATTTATGTATCATGGCTGTGATTTTTCCGTGGATTCACGGATTTCATAGTTTTTAATAATGAAATCGGTCATTCTTAGAATTCGTGCAGAGCTGGTGAAAAAATATTTGAAGTTGTATAAGGTGGGAGAGGGCTTGCCTTGAGTGTATAAATAAAGGGCAAATTGTGTATTTTCCTGCTGAAAATACTACTTTTAAAGCCCTTTAAATGCTTGAATTGCATGAGCTTCTAGGGGTGCTGCCCCTTCACCCCCATTGGGGCTCTGGCCTGGACCCTGTTGGGGGCCTGGGCAGCCCCCCACCCCCAAGCTTGACTTTTTTCTTCCTTTTTTTGGCTATGGCCAATCAAATCCCTGTTGTATGTGTGTATTTATTTTTCGATTATTTATATCCCGATGACGTGAGGCATTGTGTAGATATCATTAATCAATGGTTTTTTTTTTAAAAGGGGGGGGGAACATCTCGTATGGTTGTAATGCTTGCGCCTATCACTGCGGTACTTTCAATTTGTTTGAAGGTTTCTGACTTGTGTGTTTCTCTCATGCTGTGGCGATAATTGATTGCCTGCGTGTTTAGATGACCGAGGACCTTAAGGCACTGTATGGCGGCCACGTGATGATAGAGGTCCTGACCTTGCTTGAGGTGGACAGTCGCAAACTCTCGCGCAAGACTAGAAGTTTGATGGAGGCCGACCAAACAGCAGGCCTGGTAAACATTTTTTATATTTTATTTTGTATATTGTTTTGGAAGGTATGTTGATATCAAATGACTTTAGAGTTGCATTGAGTATTAAGGATTTTTAATATATATATTTGGAGCTCATTGGATGAAATGTGTTTTGGAAAGCCTGCTTAACCACCATGGCAGCAGGCAGTCTGGTAATTCACACTATTCACGCGTGACCTAATTCGGCATCAGAACGAGGCTGAGTATGCGTCGGGAAATGGCCATAAGACACTGCTGTGTGCCAATGTGTATGAACTACTTCAGAAATTAAAGGAGTAAATTTTGAAGATATTCACTTTTGAAACTATCAATTCATTTTTGCATACCTTTTTTTTTCTATCTATTAGTCAATTTTCATGAAGATTGAGTGGTGATCAGATGCATTTCAATAGGCGATGTCAACAAAGCCGCTCACCCTGGTTGCCAATCTTTTCTTATTCAAAATTGCATAACTTTCTTAATATATTTATATTTAAAAAATATATTTTAACCCTTTTAAAGCTTTTATTAATTTGTAATTACGAAGGCTAGTTGTTTAACTGTGTGACATAGATAACTGTGCTGCATGGTACATGATACCACCATAACTATGCAGACTTGTTGACAGTCACATTGTAGTTAAAGAATGGGAAAATCACCATGCAAGGGTCACCCAATCTTCATGAAAATTGGCCAGTAGATAGAAACCAGGTATGCAAAGAGGAATATGGTAGTTTATAAAATGAATACCCTCAAATTTGAGTGATTTCAAAAGGTATTGGTGGACGAAAAAGTATTCGCATCACCTTTCATACAGCGGCGCCTCGCAGATGCGTACGTGGCCTCGGTCTGGTTTCAACATGGCCGCGGCGTGAATAGCGTCGATACGGTCAAGCAATTAACAAATCTACTATAAATCAGGGATGATATTTTTCCTTTTTAAAGTGGATTTCCGGGGTTTTTTTCACAGCCTGGGGGCATTTTTTATATAGGTGTAAATGGAAATTTGCCGTCAGGATAATATTCTCGGCTTGATTTCTGCTTTTTGTCCTCTTTATTTTGTGCCTGAAACCACTATCATCCCTGTAAATCCTAATGAGCAAAGTAAGAGATAGTGTGCTAAGAGTAAGACAAAACAAAAATGCAGCAACTACTAACCCATTTCTTAAAGAAGCCGAGTGCCGTCACCATTTCGAATGAGCAAGCTGATAGCTGTGAGAATTGCTCTGAATGGCGTTGTCGCACCATAACAGATCCCTCACTCTGATCTGAGATCATTTAAGATCATTAAGCCATCAGCAATCAACCAACAATCTTGAATTGTTGCCAATTGGGTTATGCCTGCTCCACCAAAGAATCGCTTTAATATCAAATCGAATTAATTAATCTTCCCTGTATTAATTTTATTTTGGGGAAATAATATAAATTTCAATTCGATAGGAGTCACAGAAATCTGCAGGTGCCTTATCCAAGACCCCGACCCAACCCAACCCTAACTCAAATCCATCAAAAAGGGGTGTTTGGTAGGGAACAAATATGTCACAATTTATTAGGCTCATTGTTAATATCTATAAAATACTTGTCAAATGATATCCTTTTACATTGTACTTTTCTTTTTCTTTTTTTTACCAGTGTGCAGTTAATATCCATAGGATAGAATATCCGGCTTTTCTCAGAAATTCGTCGTCAGTTTCCCTTCTTATAATAATAATTACTAGGATAACGCTGTCCTGATATGACCTTAAATGTTGCCAGGACGTAAGAATCCAACAACCAACCAACTAGGATAACGATGCTATTATTGGAGCAACATTAATTACAGATAACCTCACCATAAATCTGTGTTTTTTTGGTGGTTTTCTTTTTTTAGCCGGTGGCCATTTTCATGCCAAGTGTGTGTGTGTTTGTTTGATTTGTTGTGGATGCACCTTTCCAGGGCAAGTACAACCTTGAGTCTGACTACACTGGGGACTATGCCGCCATCTTCAACATCATCCTCTGGACCGTGGTGTTCCTGGGCCTCATTGTGGCCGGCGTGTCCTACAGCATGTGGACAATGGACCCCGGCCGCGACTCCATCATCTATCGTATGACTACCCAGCGCATGAAAAAGGACTAAGTGGCCACCCTGTCTGTGAATGATGCTATCTGTAAAGCCCCTGTCACAACTCGCCAGATTGAGGAGACGGATAGAGCAGGACAAAAATATTCTAGTCCGGTGTGATTCGGACGTGAAATGTATCGATTAAGTAATGGACGAGGGAACGGAGGGTAACGGATAATAACCGCATACGTCAGTCCGGCGCAATCTATTACAAGTTTTGTGCATGCTCAAAACTTGTAATGGATCGGGCTGGATATCAACGGATATGCAACGGGCACAAACCGGACATTGCCGGATATCAACAGACTGTTCGGTGTCTTTCCATTTCACCAATCCGTCGAGGTGTGACAGAGCCTTTAGTGTGGTCATGTGCTGTGAGTAAGGGCCATTATGGCAGTGTTGCCAACCCTCACGGTTTTGCCCTTACAATATTTCATGTCCCGTCATCACCTTATGCCGATCTTCTGGTTTTACAGTTTCCAATGTTGACAACCCTGCAATGCCATTAATATAGTAATATTATTTAAATCCTAAGGATTATTTATAAAGAAAAATTAAATGAATAAATTTAAAATAATTCGGGTGGGGGGGGGGGGGGGGAGAGAGGGATGCCCCCAGACCTCCCAATAAAACATCCCTTAAAATCTTCCGGTTTTTCATTTTCCAATGTTGGCAACCCTGTTATGGGTGCTTTGAGGTGAGCTACAACGGGAATCGGTTCAGAAGAATATCATAGCTGTGCTATCCTGGATTAGGAAGTTGTGGGGGGTAAGATTCTAGGCTGTTAATATTTCTCGGTGATATCAAGGAGGAAATTCCCTAAATTAAGGTAGTTGCATCTAGATGTGAACTTCTATATATACATAAACCGTCGTCAGTTAGTCTCTACTGAGGAATTTACAAGGAGAATGTAGGAGTAGCTCACAGTAGTGCATATACCTAACTCGAAATGGCTGGGTTTGTTTGCTCTCATGTTCCGTTATGCTTGTTCAAAGCTTTTTTCGAACTGAGAGGTTATCTGGATTGTGATAAACTCACTTTTTCTGCATTAGGATTGGTGTTTGTGTGAAATAGAAATATTACACTTTCACTGTACTGCGTACATGGGAAGACAAAAGTGGCTTCCACATGATGACTGAGTCTACCGCTGTAGCTTACACGGATACCATTATTTGTGAGGTTATACCTGCCAGAATGCGCGTATATGGGAACACAAAAGTGGCTTCTTGATGTTCGCCTCGGTCTACCGCTGTAGCTTACACGGATAGCCTGATTTGTGAGGTTATACATCCCAGAATACGTCTATATGGGAACACAATTTAAGTGTCTTCCACATGATGACTGGGTCTACTGCTGTAGCTTCCGCGGATAGCCTTATTTGTGAGGTTATACCTCCCAGAATACTCGTATATAGGAATACAAAAGTGGTTTCTTCATGATTACTGGGTCTAACGCTGTAGCTTCTGCGGATAGCCTTATTTGTGAGGTTATACCTCCCAGAATACGCATATATAGGAACACAAAAGTGGTTTCTTCATGATGACTGGGTCTACCGCTGTAGCTTCCGCGGATAGCCTTATTTGTGAGGTTATACCTTCCAGAATACGCGTATATAGGAACACAAAAGTGCTTTCTTCATGATTACTGGGTCTACCGCTGTAGCTTCCGTGGATAGCCTTATTTGTGAGGTTATACCTCCCAGAATACGCGTATATAGGAACACAAAAGTGGTTTCTTCATGATGACTGGGTCTACTGATGTAGCTTCCGTGGATAGCCTTATTTGTGAGGTTAACCTCCCAGCATACTGTATGCTGCTCATTGGCATAGCTTAAGTCGATGAACAGACATGCGTCAGAGTGTAGCTTACACCAGCGTGTAAGCATATTAACTGTAGGTACAAGTGTAAGTTATGGCCGTATTTGTTGTGGTGTAAATCCAACTTTAAGTATCTAGACAACCATGGTAATCATGGTATGTTGAGATAGAGTAAATCAACTTAGACATTGTATGCACAGAATGTATGTAGTAAGAATAGCAATGGCACAAACATGAACCATCCATCATTTCCTGCATTTATTTATTTATTTTGTTATGAAGTTCACAAACACTGGACACCCGGAATGTGTTTGTCTGAATAAAACCACGATTAATTCTTTATGTTCCTGAGCTGGCTGTATTAAGAATGCAATTAATTATTGTAATATAAGTGAGAGCTGGTGTATTATATGCTTTTGTTGTCTGCTGTACAATCGTTGCTTAGGATTCTGACAGGTTGCACATTCCAGTTTTGCCATTGGCTTGTATTATCGTGTACAAAATAGCGCTTTGATGACACATCGATACGCGCCTGTAGAACACTAGTCATGTGTTGCGAGGCGCTAACCTCCGAATTGTGACCTGCATTGGGGAGATGGACATTGCTTGTTTCAACACTTAGCAGGTGACCTGTTTGCTTTCTGTAGAGGTTGCAGTGATATATACTACAGTCAAACCTCTAATCGACCACTCCCCTATATCGATCACTTTATTTGGTTCCCAAACGATCGCCCATACATTGTAATGATGGAAGAAAATCCCTAAACCCACCACCTCCCTGAATGGACCATTTAAAGTCGGTCCCATGCTTGGTCGATTTAGAGAGGTTTTACTGTATATATTATATATCAGGGATGAAAGATCTCGACAATTTTTTATAACCCCCAATTAACATTCACAAAATGTCATGGATATATATGACAGCAATTGGTCAGTCTGAATCCCATTCTTATATGACCTTAGGTATTGCTCGGACATGAAACCCAAACAAACACAAAAAAGCACGGAGTGATTGTGGGGTGAGAAATGGGGAATTGGTGACATAATACTAATAGTCATAACAAGGAGAGGAGAATGCTCTCCAGTGATAGTCTGTACTGACTGATCAGTGGAATGGAGGTAGGTTAGTGCGAGGAGACTAGTGGATGAAATCTGACTTCCGGGAATTTTCCGGAGATTCTCTGACTGCTAAACCTATGGGAGAATATCCACGTTTTCGCTATTGACTTTCTTTTAATAATAATTGCGAGGATAACGATGCCATTATTGGAGTAACATTTACAGAAAATCTCTATATTTCCTCTTTTAAATTTTAAATTTGTTTAAAAGGAAACCGAGACCACTTTCATCCCTGATATATATTTATATATGTGTTTATGGCTATATATAGTCAGTCATAAGCAGTGCCTCTGTCGTTCAAGTTCGAAAATCTAGTTAAAGTTGGAATTATTTCATTTTATGTCATGATTTCATGATGTTCTTCCTCAAGTTGACTGACCGTCTTTTGGGGCGTGATTGCACGTTTCAATTTCTCACTGTTAAGTCATGCTCATTCGATAAAATAATAGGATCAATAAAACTGAAAATAGTTTCCTTTAAATATAATACTACTAAAAGAATGGAGAGTCGTTGGGGAATATTTCTGGGCGCTATCTTTCGTTATTGTTATCAAAATATTGTTTCAAGAGTGTACCTGAATACTTCTATCAAATGTACTTAGCTTTTCACTCTGGATACACTACAGAAACGTGTTTTATGTGATGCGGAAAATCGACAAAATAATGTCATGATTCACTCTTAAGACGATCCTTGTGTTAAATAAATATACATACAAATGTAGCAATATTTGTTTGATGGATTAAGTAGTACTAGAATTGTCTAATATAAGGACAATATATAGCCAAATAAATAAAACCTATTTAAAATAGATAAATTAATCTTTTAGATTCATATACATTATTGTGGTATATAACATTTGATTTGGTAAAGATCGATTTAAAAGGGATGGGCGAAAATCATTAAAACAAACCTGGAGCCTATGTACATACAATTCAAAGTGAATCAAAGAGGTATATTATACTTGTGTGCTGAGATTTGGCATGATGTGGGACATATATTAATGAATAACCTTTTGATAGTTTGTTCAAATAGGACTTACATGGATATATATACCTGCACTATGTGGGCTAGAATGGCTATATTGATTCGTTCAGTGCAAGCTCGAAAATTATTAATAGTGAGTGGCTGATGTCGTTATGTTATGTGGTGGACTAGAATGTATGTGAATGCAACTACATGATGTAAATAAAAGGTGACCTGAACACGTGTAGTTGTGTGTTATTTTACGGCTGTCATTCCGCGACGTGATCGAATCGGTAGAGCGCAAGCCTCCCATGCGGGAGATCGTAGTTCAGTCCCAGTTGAGTCAAACCAATGGCATGTCAAATTGATACTTGTCACTTCCTAGCCTGGTGCTCGGCATTAATAGGATAGGGCAGTGTCAGGATAATGTGACAGTGGGATATCGGGTCATGGTGCTGGTGACCTCATTTCCCAATGGGGAAACCTATAAAGTTGCAATGAGTCGGTACGTGTCCTGATATGAACTTAGATGTTGTCAGGATGTAAAACCAACCAACCATTCTGATTGGTATTACTAATGAAGGCAAATGAATGATTGTCTTCGGTTAGTCACTCAGGTTCCTATCGATCAGACCAATCAATATTTATGTTTGAATGGTGATGGAATTTGATTTCTATGAAATCCTATCGTACGGCACGATCTAGATTTAAGCTAGGATTCCTTACACGCGGTATGCGGCATGCGTACGGGATGGGTCCTTTCACCCACACCCACACCCACACACAGTGTCAGGTTTCCTCACCACTGTTCTGTATGGCAAACACAGCATTCACATTCGCATGCCGCACCGATGGCTACATGGACCGATTCAGTTCGCATTCGCATGCCGTATGCCGTATGTAAGGAATCACCCCCATTGACTTACAGGCGTTTCCATTTTTTGCCGCATTCGCATGCTGCATGCCGCGTGTAAGGAATGTAGCCTTTAAGGTTGGTTTTGTTGTTGGAGTTTTATGTCCTGGGTGGCAACATCTAAGGTTATATCCGGACGGGATCTAGATAAACGATTCACTCCTATCCATAGTAGGAGTGAATGACAACCATTCTTAAATCCGGGCAAAAGCTGCTTCAGTAGGAATTAACTGTAGATGTGGTGGTTCCAGTATGCATCTGTATTGGCCAGAAAATGAGAAATTGTGAGAAAATACCCCAAAAAAACAAAATGGCCACAGAAAGCTCCTCATTCTACAGTTAATTCCTACTGAAGCAGGTTTTGCCCGGATTTAAGGATAGTTGTCATTAATCTACATGCTTTCAGCAATTCTTCACTGCAATAGTAGTGGTCTATGGTAAGTAAGTGTTTGAACAATATATTTAGCATGTTAGATTGCAGATTCAAGTGAATATGTCCATAAGGCATAACCAAGCTTCCTGACTTTTTCTAATGGTCTTTAGTAGCCATACCCAGCAGTCTACTGCGGGAATAACTAGTCCCCTTCCCGAGAATAGTATTCTATGCCTGAAATGCATATTTCTTTTCTCGTCCCCTTTCCATTGAGCACATACCCATAAGTCCTATAGAGCTTTATTGAAATATGTTATTTGGTTCAGGGATTGAGATGCACACCAGTAAACATGGCACTGCGACATAAGCGTAATAAACACAGCAACAAGTGTGATATATGCGTAATAGACATATAGCTATGTGGCTAATATATGTTAACGAGATGCAGAGTTTGAGACAAAGGATTATGCTAATGAGATGACGTCATGGAAAGTTTAGCCAGCGGGTTGAGCGAGCCCTAGGCCGTGAATAAACCATTCAGTATCCAAAAGTCAAAGTGTTCAGACGTACTTTCACATGGTGTCAGATGTGGGGTATGTGAAAGTATGTCTGAACACTTTGACTTCTGGATACTGAATGGTTTATCCACGGCCTAGGGCTCGATCAACCCAACGGCTAAACTTTCCATGACGTCATCTCATTAGCATAATCCTTTGTCTCAAACTCTGCATCTCGTTAACATATATTAGCCACATAGCTATACGTCTATTACGCATATATCAGAACAAGGAAGACCCAACCAGTCTGCTCTTGTTTTATTGACTGAGTGAGCGCAACTTCCGGAAACCCAGTGAGCCCTTCTCAGTGTAAATCAGATGTAGTAGTTTTGTATTCTGACATAATCACAAATTTTATTCACGCATACCATAGTATAGTGTTTGAAGTATGTTTGATTTAGACTATTTCCACCTCTATTTAAATCAGACCATATCAGTAGTGTAAAGAATGGGAGGGTTACTGTCAGAATGTATGCTCGATGAAGGGTTTGTTAATGCTTAGGTCACAAATGCTGCGGTCGCCATGCGGTGATGTGGTCTGCGGTGTCCCTTGCGGTTGATGCAAATGTTACGGCGTTGAGGTCTGCCGTTTATCTCTTCACAAATTGTACGGTTTGTGTTGAATATATACACGTATTTAGTATACAAAAAAAGTCATGACTTTCTTAATATTGATCACACAAACATGAATTTTGTACCATATTGATATTCACTTTACAACCTTTTTATTGATGTCAACAGACGTGATCGTACAGTGTTGTGGAGTCTGGGTTGCGGCGTTGCGATTTATCTAAGTTAAGATAACTCCAACTTAAGAAAACTGTAGCACCTTGCGGCTAGAAAAAAACAACGTACGGTCACCGCACGGCGACCGTAACTGACCGTGCGGTCGCCGTAACACATTTGTGACCTAGGCATAAGTGACCATCTAAAAGCTGGTTGGGACTCCTTTTTTTACTGCTTGCCCTTCTCCATTGCTAGGATATGTTGGGCAACTAACCTAGTTTTTGAATCAATATTGGCATTAATGTATGGTCGATCAATTCTCTGTTCATGTGCAATTTTTGAAAATTGTAATTTTCTTGGCCTTCTAGGGAGGAGATACTCTATACTTTCACTATAATTTGTTGGAGTTTTACGTCTTGGCAACATCTAAGGCCATATCAGGACGGTCATTATAAAGTATATGAAATATAATACATGAGTGCGTTGACATGACCTGGTGGTGGAGTGGGCAGTTTGAGGCGATTGTAATTAAATTTAAATATCAATTACCACTTTTACTACTTCTTTTTAATTAAAAATTAATGTTCACAAAAATCTAGTTCAACACAGGAAATTAATTAGTCGTGCTCTTATAACTTTATTACTGCCAATTGCTAAAATATTTACACGTATCACAGATTGATCGCGAATAAATCTTAAACATTTAACACGTTTGTGCATATTAATAAATAAGCGCAAAATAAAAACGTTGTTTGATAATATATAATGACATATGTGTGCATTTTGACAAAGTATTAATTTGTTTAGTTTATTTCACATCTATATATATTTATGCTCTCTTCTACATCCCGTTTCTGGAAGTGAATAAAAACAATACATTGTTGCCAGCTAGTAAAACTCGTTTAAAAAAAAAAAGTAGAACTTGTGAAACTTGTTTTAATATACATGCATATATTTTATATGCTACCTATCCTATTTTCTACTTTTTATTCGGTAAAAGATAAGTAACCGTGTCAAGCATTTTGATTACATATGCAAGCAACTCTCTTAAAGTTGGCTAAGTTGGGTTAACAAAAGAAAGGAGAGCGCGTGTGTAAGACTGAGAATCAACAGGGTGCGGAAGGCGTGTCAGTTTTGCCAATGTTGAAGAGGTCGTAGAGGAGAAGGCCATAGTTGACTATGGTGACAGTGGTTGTTCCTGCTGGGCACATCAGGTCTTGCAGAGACATGGCATTGTCAGCCAGCTGCACGGGCAGTGTGACTGGTGCCTTCCGCCAGTTCAGGTGCTGGATGGCGTTCTCGTAGTTAATTCCATTCTCTTCCTCGAAACTGTAACAAATTTAATTTATTATTAATTCCTTCCATAACAGAAGAGAAGACATAACATAATAGAAGACAAGACAGAGGTAATGGATCGAGCCTAAGACTCTGACTGGCCCTAAAGACCTACCGTCACACTTGATTTTATTGATCAAAATCGGAGGCGGAATGTGCAGATGGTAAGGGGGTGGGGTGATTAACCACCAGGGGCGTAATCGATTAATCAACTCGGGTCACCCGAGCCACTTTTTGGCACATGCGCACATCCTACAGACTCGGGTTGAATAAATGAATACGCTCGGGGTGGACAAAATGTTGGCTTAATCTGAAACTTAATATTGTTTTCCCATAACCGATAGAAATACAGCAAAATAGGATTTAAAGTATTTTATGATTGTAGAAGCTGAAAATCTGTGTTATTAAAAAAAAGTATTAAAACACCATGGAGGTGGTGTACCTGTAGGTGTTATACTACAGGTACAAACCCAGATGTGATGTCATCGCTCCTGGCAAACCCCAGCCAAGAGGTGGGTTACTGGGGTCGGATCTTTTTGCACACGGCATGTGTATTTCTCGACTCCACTCGCGGTGTTCGATTTGAAATTCTTCTGACTCGGGTGACCCGAGTCGCCCGGGTCATGTTAATCGATTACGGCCAAGGAGGACAGGAGGGGAAGTAGGGGAGTTGCTTGAGGGGAAGTAGGGGAGTTGCTTGAGGGCAGACCTCCAGCTCTCCAGGTTTCACCCCAACCTCCACTAACTCAACTACCCAAGAACATATCAAAAGGTGGTTACAGGAGTAGATGCAGAGAATAGAAACATATTAACAAGGCAGAAGAATTATATACATGAATAATATTTGCATAAGTACAGTAAAAGCTCTCTAAACCGACCGACCATGGGACCGACTTTAAGTGGTCGATTTAGGGACGTGGTTGGTTTAAAGAATTAGAATATCCTTACAATGGTATTGTTGGGACCCAAATAAAGCGAACGATATAGGGGAGTGGTCGATCTGTGGAAGGGTCGTATAGAGAGTTTTACTGTAGTTTATACCTCAATTTATTTTAAAGGTGTTTTTGTGGGGGGGGGGGGGGGTACATTAGTTGATTAAATTTCAATCACAGACAATTGGTCTTCCACGTTCAACTGCTCCTTGCCCTATTCTAGTAATGCCGAATGACAAGTTAGGTAGTGACAAGCCTACATTATTATGTCATTAGTTTGACTTTGCCACGGTTGGAATCCAGGGGTTCGAATCCCATGACCTACCAAAACGAGACCCAGGCGGGGGAACCCATTCGGTTCCCCCGTCTGGGTTGTGAAATTTGTAGATTGGTACACATAGTCTGATTTCTTTTTTAATATATTAATTTTTAATTCAGCTCATGTAAACAATATCACCATAGAGCATGGGTTTCATCCTGTTTCCAATCTTTCTTATATAACAAGAATAGTATTCTATGAATATTTTAATTAGCAAAAATAAATCACATTTGGCAATTCCGAGAGGGCAGTGGAGAAGGGGAAAATTGAGAAAACTGATTGCAAAGTTATCTACGGTGCCCCAATGACCCTGGGGTTAAGGGATCGATAATGGTGGTGATGATGATGATGATGATGATGATGATGATGATGATGAACCACATTTAGGTTATAAATGTTGTTTTTGTATAATGACGTGACGTCGCACAGTGGAAATTGCTAGAAAATTAATCCCTCTTTAAATCAAATATGTTTAATTCATTTCCAGTCCCACTATGACGCTTTGAAGTGGGCGAAAAACTGTTAAAATTCCTTCGATTAGCAATATCAAGTCGTGAGAAAAACAACCTTGAAATTAGTGAATCAGGAAAATACTTGCTTGTTCTATTCTGACAAATGTATATTTGTACCTAAAAAAGGATTTGTTTAATATTAATTTTTAAATATAATTTTTAAATTGTTATATAGGGTATATATATATATATTTTTTGGTATAAATTGGTGGAAGTAATTCATACCGAGAGAGGAGTGCCCGCAGCAGGTCATCTGCGATGGGGACCTTGAAACCACGGAATGCAGAACGCACGCAATTGGCCGTCAAGTAGCCCTTCCTGAAAGCACAATGTTCAACACTGAAAGGCCGGCTATAGCTGGAGACAAATCAACCATTTCCTTTTACTACCACCCCCCCATCTGCCATTTAACTCCCCCCCCCCCCACACACACACACACTTTCCACACACCGACCGGACGCGCTGACCGAATCAGTAGAGCATGGTGCTGGCGGCCCGATCTTCCAGAGGGGCAGCACTATATGCTCGCCACGAGTGGACACTGACTGTCGGTACCTGTCCTGATATAAATACACTCTCCTGATATCACCTTTGGTGTTTCTAGGTCGTAAATTCCCAATAAACAAAATAGAACAAACATCCCATGCGACAAACATATTACGACTAATTTTCTAGCCACAAACATATTACCCTAATGTTGTAGCCACAAAGATATTACAAGTAATTTTCTATCCACAAATAAAGATATTACAGTAATTTTCTAGCCACAAACTAATATTACATTAATTGTCTAGCCACAAACACATTACAGGTAATTTTCTAGCCACAAACTAATATCACATTAATTGTCTAGCCACAAACATTATTTTACTAATTTTCTAGCCACAAACATACTGCAACTAATTGTCAAGCAACAAACATATTACAAGTAATTGTCTAGCCAGAAACTAATATCACCCTAATTTTCTAAGCCACAATCTAGTAATATCACCCTAATTTCCTAGCCACAAACACAGTTCAACTAATTTTCCACCCGGGTAATCAAACCGACCTTTCTTCATCCAGGTGCGTGAGGTGCTCGCGTAGGCCGGTGAACTCCTCGAAGTTGGTCTTGATGAGTTGGTCCTGGGCGAGCCCGATTAGCGTCTCCATGCTCACCCCGTCCTTGGGGCGGTCGGCGTAGAAGCGGGCGATGGTTTGCAGCTCCTGTTCGCTCAGCTGGTCATGCGCCAGTGACTGCAGCACCGCCTTGAACTCAGCCAGCGGCATTAGCCCCGAGGTGGCGCTGTTAGCCTGGCGGGCCAGCACATCCTTCTGATCTTTGCCGAGCTCTCTTAGTTTGTCCATGATTGCTCCTACATTGGCCGATGTGAACTGAAATAACCAGGTAAATATTTATTATCTTTTTAAACCAAAACGGCTTTTATTTAAAAAATATTAAAATGTTATGCTAAATGTTTAAATAAAATTAACATTGTCGTTGGGGCGCGCGCGCGTGTGCGTGTGTGTGTGTATGTGTATGTGTGGATGGAAATATTGCGCCTAGAGTATTGTAGTAGTCTGCACTGACGTGTCAGGCAAGAAGCCACATAAGACCGGGGCGTGGACATGGTGGTGATATCAGGGAGCCTGGGTGGTGTAATAGTTAGCACACTAGCCCGGTATGCAAGAGATGTGGGTTCGATACCCGCTCTAGGTGCAATATTTCCCATTTTCATCACCGCCACGACAATATGAATCAAAACCACATTTATTGCCATTTTCGGGCTAGTGTGCTAACATTACCTAGGCTACCTGGTTCAATCAGCCTATCCACGACTACCTATCTATGTAGTTCCTTGCGTGAAAAGTCAGTGCAGACTACGATATTAATACCGGCTTAATTTGTTGTATATAATTTTCTTTAAAATGAATTACATTACCGAGTGGAACGGAAGCGAGATTGAAACAATTGTTAATGTGGAACGTAGGACCTGGATTAAAATTGTTGCTGAGTAATCAAGAGATTTTTAGGATGTAAGTAGAATACGGTGGCTATGTGTTGTTTAAATGAACAAAATTACATTGTATACTTTCACGTTAGGAAAAAAATGCAATCAACATACAAATAGGAGTATTATATTAAAACATCGTGAGGTTTATAAAAAGCTGTATTCTGATAGTTGTTTTGTGAGTTCAAAACATTGTTGTTATACTTATAGTAGTAATTGCCGACCCTGTACAACTAGATAGTTAGAAAATAAGGTGGAAAATCTCTCTTCGATCTTTCTGTTAGGTCTATCTTGGCTCATGGGACCACCCTCCCCATATAACAGCTCACGGACAATTTTGCTGCTCCTCATCCATCCCCCACATGACAGCTTACAGAGACTGTTGCCGCTCCTCATCCCTCCCCCACATGACAGCTCACAGAGAATGTCGCCGCTCCTCTTTCCTCCCCCACATGACAGCTCACAGAGAATGTTGCCGCTCCTCATCCCTCCCCCACATGACAGCTCACAGAGAATGTTGCCGCTCCTCATCCCTCCCCCACATGACAGCTCACGGAGAATGTCACTGCTCCTCATCCCTCCCCCAAATGGCAGCTCACAGAGAATGTTGCCGCTCCTCATCCATTCCCCACATGGCAGCTCACAGAGAATGTTGCCACTCCTCATCCCTCCCCCAAATGGCAGCTCACGGAGAATGTTGCCCCTCCTCATCCCAACCCCCCACATGGCAGCTCACAGAGAATGTTGCCACTCCTCATCCCTCCCCCAAATGGCAGCTCACAGAGAATGTTGCCGCTCCTCATCCATTCCCCACATGGCAGCTCACAGAGAATGTTGCCACTCCTCATTCCTCCCCCAAATGGCAGCTCACAGAGAATGTTGCCGCTCCTCATCCATTCCCCACATGGCAGCTCACAGAGAATGTTGCCACTCCTCATCCCTCCCCCAAATGGCAGCTCACGGAGAATGTTGCCGCTCCTCATCCCTCCCCCACATGACAGCTCACAGAGAATGTTACTGCTCCTCATCGATCCCCCACATGGCAGCTCACGGAGAATGTCGCTGCTCCTCGATCATCCCTGCCCCACATGACAGCTCACAGAGAATGTCGCCGCTCCTCATTCCTCCCCCCATATATCACAGCTCACGGAGAATGTTGCTGCTCCTCATTCCTCCCCCAGCATGTCACAGTTCATGCAGACTGTCGCTGCTCCTCATCCCTCCCCCACATGGCAGCTCATGGAGAATGTCGCTGCTCCTCACCCCTCACCCCTCCCCAACAAGACAGTTCTCAGAGAATGTCGCCACTCCTCATTCCTCCCCCATATATCACAGCTCATGAGAGAATGTCGCTGCTCGTCATTCCTCCCCCACATGCAGCGCATGGAGAATGTTGCTGCTCCGCACCCCCACCCCCCACATGGCAGCTCATGGAGAATGTAGCGGCTCCTCACCCCTCCACAAAATGACAGTTCACAGAAAATGTCGCCACTCCTCATTCCTCGCCCCGTATATCACAGCTCACGGGAGAATGTCGCTGCTCGTCATTCCGCCCCCACATGCAGTGCATGGAGAATGTTGTTGCTCCTCATCCCCCCCCCCCCCCCCACATGGCAGCTCATGGAGACTGCCGCTGCTCCTCATGCCTCGCCCCACATAGCAGCTGATCAAGAATGACGCTGCTCCTCATTCCCCCCCCCCCCCTCGCCCCACAAACTGTCGCTGCTGATTCAACATCTTTAAAAAGAACAAATAAGAAATTTTGTCAAAACTAATTAAAAATTAGCAATTGATAACAAAAAAGAAGACAAGTCTCACTACTGTAGCATGTGGCAAACACGACCACTAGGGTAGTTTCCGTTTTTTAATTGGTTGGTGCCCATTCTTATTGAAACGTGTGCTAGAATAGCGCATTTGCGTGCACACAAACTGTCAATCAATCAATCAAGTCACTCACCTTGCCACTGTGCCCCTCCATGAAGTTATATGCATACTCGTCAGCGTCAATGAGGATGAAGAGGTGGTTGTTGAATTGAACATTAGCTCCAACAAACAAATCCTGTGCCAAGTAGTACTGTGAGTGATCGGTGCCGAATCGGGGCTGATTAGGCTTCTTCACACGGCAACGCTCAAGGAACTTTCCACCAATGATACCTGGATGAAGAGCAAACAAATTAAATAAAACTATCTGATAACTGTGGCTGTTGTTAGTTAAGGAACATAAGGAACATACATTGAAAAATTGTTCACACGTTTGGGGGTTGGGGGAGGGCTCGCAGAGTAAAGGCGTCTTTGAAGCAGGTGTGTAGATAGGTAGGTAGGTAGATAGGTAGGTAGATAGGTAGGTAGGTAGGTAGGTAGTAGGTGAGAACATCTCACAAAAATGTGACGCACTCAGTTTGTTTGTTTAACGACCCCCCCGGCACAAAAAGTAAACATCGGCTATTGTGGGGCATACAGTGGTTAAACATATCTGACTAAAGAAATTACATTTCAAACAGGTAAAATACAGCACAGAAATGTATGCCAAAAGAGCATATAACTGTGGTAAAATCACAAGTGGTATGTGATAAATAAAAGACTTTTCAAGTTAAAAATGGAAACTGAATCACAAATACATCATCTCTAACTGGTTGTAGGTGAGGACGTCTCACTAAAATATGATGGGAATACAAATTTTGAACAAAAAAATAAAATAAAGTAAATAAAGCCACATGTACACACCAGAGTTTCTGATAGGTGGCTCGTAGACGAGAAGGGTGTCATCAGACAGGAAGTACGAGATGATGAAACGCCGGTCCATGTCGATTGGCTTGTCGGTGTCCATTTTGGCCAGGAAGCGAAGCACATTGCTCTCTAGGCCGCGAGAATCCTTCTCCATGAACTTGATGAAGTCGCGCTTGGGGGCCTTGGGCATGAGGCCCTTGCACGAGCTGAGTGAGTCCTCCTCGCTGCCGAACCCATTGTACGGGGGGTTCTGCCGCTTTCCCTCGGCAGCATCAGGCGCCCTATACTGGACTGGTGTGAAATTGGCTGGAGAAAGAGGTGCAAACGTTAAAATTTAATTACCTCTTTTTGTATTTGTCCCAGTTCAGTTTACATTTGTATTATACTTTAAAAAAAAAATCTTTTAAAACTAAATTAACCTAGATTTATATGCCTAGACTGATTGAAATGCGTATTGATGTATCCAACCTATAAGATTTTAAATTGAAGGGGAACACACATTTTTAGTTCCATGCTCAAGGCTGATATGGGAACCCATCGGTAACAATTGGTTGGTTCTGTGAAATTCAATAGCTACAATCCAATTGTATTGTAAAATATTCCGATTACGGCATCGGGGGGGGGGGGAATGCAAATGTTCTATTATTGATCAGGTATATGTGATCAAGTGCATGTATGTATATATATATATGTAGGTGCTGGTGGTGCCTGAGTGAGATGTAAATAGACATAGTGGTGCTGGCAGGGCTGTGTGTAAGGGGCACTCAGGGCCTACCCCCTCACCCTCTGTTGGGTAGGATCACCACATTCAGGATCAAGGTTGGTGGTGGCCAGGGGAGCCACACAACTTGGTGTGGTGGGCAGACCACTGGTAGCCATGGGGACCAGGAATGATGGATCCCTATTGGTAGGGCCAAGAATGCGTGTTTCCCATTGGGTGGGGTGATACTCTACAATGAACCCATGTACCATATAAACAATAAATCAGAGGGCTTCTCTCTCTTCCTTTACACTTTATACTCTTCCTTTCTCTTTGTCTGTATTGATTTCACTATAGCCTGCCTACACAACCACAGATTCGAGCTTTAGCCATTCTACAAAACTGGAGACTTAGTTTTTACAGTATGTTTCCCTCAAAATACAGCGTGTTAAAATCATATAATATCAAGGCATAATGACACAAAATCAGTTTGAAGTGATAAGAGTCCAGAAGGTAAATCCTACATGCTTGAATGAACTGGTTGTACCACCTGACTACCTCAGCCAATGAAAATGACTTCTTCCTGACCTAGATTGGATTATTATCCAGGAACCTCTCAACTTCCTGCCAATGGCTGACATGTGGGCTCTGTTAATTCAAACTGTAATGTGTATTGATCTAACGGACTAATCTACTAATCAGTTCAAAGGATTAGGGTAAATATATCCAGGCATGTGACATATATTTTGCTTCTTAGATTGAGAATTCATGTTCTCATTTCATTTCCACATACTTTCGCCAACTTTTATATTGGGTTGTTCCTCACCCCTAATCACACTATTGCAGTAGAGGTGGATCTTTTATCTAGGCGGGGCGGTCCAGTTGCAACATATCACTTCGGTATACTTACTGACACCATACTTCGTGCGATAGTATTCCTTTGTAAACTCGTCGCAGTCACATAAGACGATGGGACGTCCCCATATGTTGAGGACAGTTCCCAAGGTCAGGTCTGCCTCGGTGTAGTGTTCAGTTGATGTTGCTCCAGTCTTCAGAAGAAAAAAGAATTTGCAACTTTTATCCAATTATATTGAGTCAATGCAAACTTTTGAAAACAATTAAGGGATTTTTGATGGGATGTGGCTCAATCCAAATATGAAGTATTTCATATTAGAATTGGGTTAAATCATCCTAAAGACATATAGAATATGCTTTGTAATCAGGATCGCTTAGTTATAGCTACACCTTACAATACATGGCTTTTTTCTCTTGCTCTCTTTTTTTCTCCAAATGTGTATTCAATGAAAATCACACATTTGTCTTCTTGCCATACAAAATATTCCATCTAATTAAAATAGCTACTTGTGTAATTTCTTCACTTTTTGAAACAATAAAGGAGGTTTTGCATGGGCACTAAAGATCAGACCAGCTGACTTTAGCATGTGTTCCGACAAGATTATTCATTACATTTAAACAAAATATTCACATCCTAAAAATCCAAGTGATGGCGAAATAAGGGATTCACCTCTATCGAGTGTGTGTGTGTTGGGGGGGGGGGGGGGTCCAACCGTGCTTAAATCAGAGCAAAGACTGATTCAGTGAGAAATATCTGAAGGGATTCCAGTGCGTCGTGTTTATCTGTATTGGCATAGAGTTTACAAACTGGAAGAGAATGCAAAAAAAAAGATGATTGCCACAGAAAGCTCTCGATTCGACTTGATTAATCTTCATAAATTATTCATCCCAAAAGTAGCGGGATATAATAGATAAATACTTGAATAATATTTAGCACTTTAAATAGTAAATTCATATGGTTATGTCCATAACCCAGCTTCCCAACAGTTTCTAATGTGTTGTTTAGCAGCCCTGTCGCAGAGACAGTGATGCAGGAAGAACTAAATTAATGATGGCTTGCCAGTGGTAGAAATAAGCAAATGTGTTCACTTGTCCATAGGACAAGTCTGGTGTGATTTCCACTTGTGTGTCAGAATTTTCACTTGTCACAGTATTTCATTACCTTTATAGAGGGGGTGTAATGACGTCACGAGACAACTTCCAGTGGCCATATTGGATTACATATGAAAGGCTTGGAACTGCTTACATTGTGTATATTTACCGATTTGTTGGTTTAGTTGTCACTGTTTTGAGCAGTTTGGCCTCAAAAGTTTGGGGGGGAAGTATTTTTTAAAATCATGTAGCCTCACATCATCGCGAAAGCGCGGCATGTTGACACTTTGGATGCTCTGTCTAAGAATTAGAAAGGTTCGGGCAGTACCCGCTAGGTAGCGCCACATACTTCGGCGGCCGCCGACTAGGTAGGCCCAGTGGTGGCTGTAGTGTTCTTGGTATAAGACAGGGGGCGCCATAGGTGGTATTAAGTGTAATCCAAGATGGCTAACCGCTGAATGTTGATGTCACGTGCACTCCCTCTATTATCTCGGTTAACCTCCATATATGCTTATGGGAATAAAACTACACAAAACTTGTCCAACGGAAAAGCTCCAGCCATATTCTGCTTGTCCGTGCCTACTGCTACTCTCAACTTGACTCGAACAAGCTCTTATTTCTAACGCTGCTTACCATTGGAATGAGTAAGACCAGGGGCCGTATGCTGGAGTGTTAGCGAGGCAAAACGGTGTTTGGTGGGAATTCCGGTTTAGCGGCGAAAAATGGCATGGACGAGTCAGTGTTAGGCCTAACACCAAAAGCTTAACCGGTGTTACGTTACCCCTGAAAAATAGGAGGTATAGCTAGTTCATTAGGCCCAAATCTATTCAATGCTGTCATATTTAACAGAATTACATACGCAATAAGTGAAATTTCATGAAATTAACCCTAAATTCGAAGCAATATTAATGCTGCTGCCGCAACGGCGGCGATATTAATATTTATATTTTCGAATCGACGAACGTAAAGTAAACAAATCACCGCCGCCGCCAGTATGGAAAGCGACGTCGATGCGGCGGTGGCGATTTGTTTACTTTACGTTCGTCGATTCGAAAATATCAATATTAATATCGCCACCGTTGCGGCGGCAGCATTAATATTGCTTCGAATTTAGGGTTAATTTCATGAAATTTCACTTATTGCGTATGTAATTCTATTAAATATGATAGCATTTAATATATTTAAGCCTAATATATGGCTACAGACGCAGAGGGATTTCCCAAATCTATAAATAACTTCACGTTTAGCTATAATGTAAGTGTTACGCGCTCCTGCATATGACTTGACACAGTTCCCGACGTCGGTGATAGCTAAACGGTAACAGGCTCTAACACCAAACCCCGCTAACACTGACTCAGGCATATGGGCTCAGTTGTCCGTGATTGAAATTTCCCCTGCTTAATCCAACTAACATAAAAGTAAAAAATAAAAAAAATAAAAAACAAAACTGTAACACACCTTGAGGCTGTCGAGGATGTAGCGGCCGCCATGGCCAGTCGGTCCGAACACGTTCAAGATGGTCCGGTTCGTCGCCACCCCGGGCTGCTTGAGATCGATCACCTCTTTTGGGAGGCGAGCACGTTGGAGGAACATGGGCGTAGCGTCACGGCCACAGTTGGGCGAAATCACTTCGCGGACTTCAATCGTGTCATCCGCAAGGAAGTAATGTAGTATCATATCCCGAGTGTCTCCGAACATGTTGTCAGTGTCATCCCAATAGCAGAAGAAGCGCAGCACCTGGCGGTCGTGGTCAAGGAACTGCTTCAGGGTGTCATACTTCTCATAGGGTCGCAGGGGTTCCATTCCCTCTTCAAGCTGAAAGAGAGTGTAAGAAATGGTAAAACGTCGGTGTTATCTGTAAAGTATTTACCCCAACCAACAGTAGGGGTGAATGATAACTATGTCTAGATCCAAGCAAAAGCCGTGTTCACACGGGGCAGTTAATTCGAATCATAAAAATCGACTTGTATAGTTCGGCTCACATTTAGCGTGTGAACGCGTGGCTGAGGCGGTTTAAGCCTGAATCGACTCATATAATTCGGATTTTATAAACCACCTAAGTAGGTGGTTTATATGATCCGAATTTTATGATTCGACTTATATCGCCCGTGTGAACGCAAGCGACTTACTTGAGGCGGATTAAGGACCTCACATGCATGCGCAGTCGAGACTTGAGTTTGTTTATTTTCTGGTCGATCAAAAGCGCATATTATAGAATTTAGTCTATGAAACCGCTAGCTGCGCGCAGATATTTTTTTCATCATTTATTTTTAGGTTTTCACTTCCCAGCAGAAGTTTTGATCGTTCCAAAACAATACGATTCAGTCCATACATATCTAGGTCGAACCCACACACTCTCATGCCGACGTCGACTAACCGAAACTGGCGCTGGTTAGACTGGACTTGCTCATGCGCTGATATCGATTTCCGGCCCAAGTACTGCCCGTGTGAACGCGACACTAGTTCGGTTCATATTATCCGCCTTGTATAAAGCGGCGTAAACCTTTCCCGTGTGAACACGGCTAAAGACTGCTTTGGTATGAATGAACTGTAAATAAGAGGTGGAGCTCCCGGTTCCAGCATCCAGTGTTTATCTGTGTTGGAAGTAGAGATGGTGAAATGGGAGAGCATGAAAAATAACAATCCAATATAACAATGGCAGCTACTGAATGCTTTCGATTCGACTTTTAAGGTATGTTTACTCTACATGATGGCATCAATTCTTCACTCAAAAGGTAGTGGGCAAAAATAAATACGTATTTTAACAATATATTTAGCGAATATAGCGAATGGTAGACAGGAAGTGTGAAGCATAGTAGATTGGAAATTCATATGTTGTTACCTGCTGTTAAACCCTGATGGTTATAAGAAAATAAATAAGTCTAAAAATTCATATCGACCAAAAATGTTAGTAATAAACTAAATACAAAATTAAAAATGGAATTATCATTTGTTACTGATATGACAACAGATTAAGCGGTCGAGAAGAAAATACAACAAATGAAACATTCAACTATTATTTACTGAGTTTCCTGTGAGATGGCATTAGTGGCAGAATGTGCTGTGCGGCTGATATTGTTGTTCCTAAGTATTCACTGCTCACACCAGTTAAACCAGGAATGCGGATACATATATACATACATACATGTGTGAGCTATATTGCAATGCATGTACATGTATTGCGAAATAGCTCAACAATATAACTATGCATAACGTAGTCGCACAGACAATGTTAGCCACAACTCAAAGTTTGAGTCAAACCATGGAATTAAATGCAATATTCAGCTTTACAATTACTTACAGCTTTACGGTGATTGGTGTATGGGTCACCAGGGCCATCCTTGGGTTTGTTTACGCGCATTCCCAACTTGCCGAGGAAATTCTCTGTGAACTTGTCACAGTTAGTGATCTCGAATGTGCGAGAGTAAAATGTTATATTCTTCCCAATATTGAAATCCTCGATGGTGTAGAACTGGTCGTCTTGTGGAGGGGGCTTGGGAATGCGGTGTCGGCGGATAATGGTGCCTATAGACAGGAAAGAAAATAATTAAATTTCGCGTATATTTTGTGTCTCCTCCCCTAAAAGATACACAGACAAACACTTCAACAGACAAGACTAGTCTATGTGATCTGCACAACATGTTCAAATCTAAAGCAAAGCCTTTCTAGTATTTTGTTAAGGATGCCTCCAGAGTAGGCCGACATTGATTTTTCTTTAGCGTATCATCGGGTATTGGATTTTAAACATTTGATAGTTCTTTTTAGGAAACCCACTGCCGCCACATAGGCTACTCTTTCCGATAAGCAGCAAATGTTAAAATCTAGTATCCTGTACCCTCTCAAGTCTCGTTGTGATAGATGTCCAATCGTGATCGCTATACCTAAAAAAACACCAAACAAACTTCGCATACATGAATATTCGAACCAATATGTAAACATCGTGTCACCCACTGTACTAAGCAACTTGTGGGTATTTGGATGGTTGTACATCTCACCTTGTGGAATGCCAGCATTCTTAATCCTAGGTTCGACTACTTGGATTGAATCGTCCTCCAAGTACAAGTAAATCTTGCAGTTTCTGATCCGAAACTGTTCTTCTCTCCTCTCATGGACGGCTTCTTGGAAATACGCGTCAAAGCTCAGTACCTGTCGGTCGAAAGCAACCCATGCGGGTTGGTCTGAACCAGTCCCACGAGGTATTGAGCTGACCTTCGGCTTAGGTAATTGCCCCAGAAGAGGATCGCCACCAATGCCAGGCTTCGACTGTCCAACATGCATGGATACTTCATTTGCGTAGTCAAAGTGGTGTGACTTGTGATACTTTGATTTTCCCAACTGCAAACAAATAAAGTAGCACACATTTTAATAATACAATTTCCGTGTACGCACCAAATTAGCTCCTACGTGACAGTTAATGATGTTGGATTAGCGTGGTTAGCGCATGCCTTTTATTTTTCTTGGTAGTTATGGTTCTCTTGTGAAAGCTGTGTTTGTCACCAGCAATCAGTCATTGTAGTTTATTATCTACAGACACACGAAATAAAGTTATTACTATTAGTATTATTAATATGATTGATGCCATAGTATAAACATCGTGCACATAATTATACCTTGATACCGAATATACATAATTTTGAAGGTTGATTGTTATTCCGGCCCTACAATAGATAACTTTTACTGAGGTCTGATATCCCACTCGGTAACATTATCCCCTATCCTAATAATGCTGAGCGCCTGGCTAGGAAGTGACAAGTATCAATTTTGAAGTCATTGGTTTGACTCGATCAGGGTTCTAACCCGTGAGTTCAAATCCCACGATCTAACAACACAGGAAGTCTTAATATGAATAGACTATATAAATCTAAATTTAAAGATGTATGGTCTGATGAAGCATTAACTTTTCAAAAGCAAAGCAATTATCTAGATTTGCTTCTAGATATCTAACATAGATATTGATGCACTTATTAAGCATTTGTTGCCACACAGAAGGGAATACTGAGTCAATTTAATAGAACCTGTTACTGCAGAAGCCTATGTAATGGTGTCAGAGTTTTGGCGTGCATGCCAAAACTACTATTACATCTTTGCCCTGTGAGAGAAACTCAAAACCATTGGACGATGCAACTTTATGTAATCCAAATTATGTAACTACCATAATCCTACTATACATAATTTAACAATGACCCCACATGGATCTAGATGTAAGATGAGACTCCGACAACACTTCTTCACACAGAGAATCACCGAGATGTGGAACAACCTGCCAAGTGCCATTCATTGTCCAAGCACCAAGTGTTAAGGTGTTTGAACGGAGACTTGACAAACTGGAAAAATCAGGACCTGGTGTACCACTATGAGGGGGCTCTGAGAAATACCGATAACTCCTCTACATATTTATCAGATACAGATGTAGATACAAGATTCACCCCGTACTGCTGCAGTAGGGGTGCAAACCAACCCTATGTAAAAGCTGTCGAAAAAACGGGTCAATGTATTGAGAGCCTAATTTCACAGTCTAAGAAGCAACATTTATTCTTTACATATGTCTTATTGATAGCCCGCTACCTTCGAGTTAAAAAATATAATATAATATCTAGTTTAATCCGATTTAAAAGTGAAATCGACGGCGTTCTCTGGCCGCCATGTTGTCTTTTTGCATTCTCTCTCATTCACCAACTCTGTACTGATATAAGTAACCATTTGACACTGGTGCCAGGCATTCTACTTGTTGTTCCATACTAACGCTATTTTCGCCCGTATTTATATAAGGCTGGTCTTCACCCGTGTACTACAAGTACCGGGTGAATCTTTTATCTAATACAGATGTAGATAAAAGATTCACCCCGTATTTCCAGTACAAGTACCGGGTGAATCTTTTATCGAATACAGATGAAGATCTGGACATACAGGCGTAAGCCTTCGTCCAGCAGCTACATAACATAACATAACTCTGAAATAAAGAATTGAATTGAATTAATGCTATATTTCACTAAATACATTAGGCTATATATTGATTCATTGAATATTCCCGATTTATAATTATTCATTATTATATATTCGTTGCAATTCAAATACTATATTATATATACATCGGAGTAATTAATGCATCTCAATATCGCAAATAACCCATATTTGGTGAAATACTATCACGCTTAAAGCATTACTAAAGAATATGTTTTTCGCATTGTAATTGTTCTTTGAATCCACTCCAATCAACGTTGTCAATGGCCATAAACAAAAACACAACCAACTTAGCACCAATGCCAATAATGCCTGTGCCTATGGCAATGCAACACGAACAGCGAAAACTCAGGCAATCATTTTACTTAAACTGCTAGTTGTCAGCGAACATATTACATTGTATACTTACAGCAGGGTTGAAGTTATTTCCTGGAAGAAAAGGCAACGCCATGTTGTCACAGTATGTCCGCTGTTGTACAGGACGATGTGAAGTAATTTGTGGTCTCTACAATTATACCGACATCCAGAGCCTGTTGTTGTCGGCCCCGTTGCTATGGAACTAGAGACCGGAAGCAACAGCGTGCACGGACAACCAACCAGGCGTAATCGATTAATCGACTCGGGTCACCCGAGCCACTTTTTGGCGCATGCGCACATCCTGCTCGAGTGACAAAAATGGTCGCCGTTTTATTAGTTTTTTTAGTAGCCGATATAATTACAGCAAAATATGATTGAACGATTTTTATGATGGCATAGTTTAGTGATATTATCATTTCATTAATCTATGTTATTACCAACAAAAAAAATGTATGACTGGTACCGGTGGCTGTTATCCTGCAGGACGGTACCAGCGCAAATATGACGTCATCGCTCCTTGCAAACCCCAGCCAAGAGGTGGGTTACTGGGGTCGGGTTGTTTTGCACACGGCACGTGTATTTGTCGACTCCACTCGCGATGTTCTATTTGAAATTATGACGACTCGGGTGACCAGAGTCGCCCGGGTCGTGTTAATCGATGCAACGGCCTAGGCTTGCGCAAAAGGCCTGTTACTGAAGCGCGTGCTCTATTTTCTCCTACTTTCAACGCCGTAGTCTTCGATATAGATCCCTTAGTAGTGTGACATCAAAACCATAACATTCAGAGCTGTTTGAAAAGAAGGAACTCAAATGAATATCTGCTGGTTTATTACAACCCTTTTATCAAATATATATATATATTTTTAGCTAGTTTTAATGTTTGATTACAAACTTTTTTTACTTTTTTTTTTTTAACTGATCTCTTATATCAGAGAATTTGATACCTTACGAGTTGGTAATCCTAGCCTAGCCTAGAGGCTAGGCTCTAGTCTAGCCGCGCGAATGATAAACAAACCCACGAGAGGCACATAACCCCTATTATCGCTCTCATTCAGTCCGTTTCAACCGAGCTGTGAGTGTCACCCCGCATTCAAGTTTCTGGGTAGGGATGGATCTTAAGACTTATATCTAGTTTTAACCAATATAGGTGAAACCAATACACCTCTACCCTCCAGGTTTTCCCATGAATTCGTTCATGTCAGAGAAACTGGTGCGTGAGTAACTACTATTACATTATATTAGTACTAATAAATATGGTTAGAAACTAAGCTACTTAACTCAATAACTGTTAACATTACAATTTCCGCGAGCTCGTTACTACATTTCTCGTGCTAATTTCCTCCTGGTGGGAACTATATATTATAATTAGGGACCATATCTGCTGTGATCCCGAATTTTGATGGTGATTACTGTCAAAAATCTTTACAGCTTGGTGAAATTCTTCCTGTACCAGAAATAAACAGTCATTCAGAAAGGTTTTGATAAATCAGGTTGGCACAGACAGGGTCTGGAGCATGAATGGTATGACATGTTACGAGTAGATGCAGAAGGCCGTATCCGACCTCCATTGTATCCTGACAGTATTGTTATGGGGATGATGAAAATGGGAAATATTGGGCACAGAGCAGGATTTCCAATCCCCATCTCCTGCATTCCAGGCTAGTGGTAGTGTGCTAACCATTAAACCACCTAGACTCATGTTGCATCACCATATCCACGCCTACCTATATATGTGGCTTATTGCCTGAGAGATCAGTGCAGACTACTACACTATTTATTTTGACTTTTACTCTTAGGGATACCAATACCCAGAAGAGACTACCAATAATGACATATATCCTAACTACTGCCCTCGCGACGACACCCCATGGAAGAGTCCAGTTCCAATGAGATAGATTACAATCTCGCTGCGCCTCGCAGCAATAACCAACGACAACGATTGGGCATGGCCTGAGCATACAGGAGGCTGGGGCCGAAGGACACTAGGTCACACACTGTGTCCAAGCCAAGGATAGGTGCCCAGTAAGTAATTTTAATTAATTATGCAATACTATGCACACACATTAAAACGAGACGCTGGTCAATATAGTTTTATTTAGCATGTGAAGGTATATCCTTTTTTTAAATTTATTTTTGGTAAATATGTTTATTCCAGCCATTTTTCAATTCAGGATTATTTACACAAAAATGGTATTTAGAGTAACATATATAAGGTGAGCTAACAATAGCTGTTGAAAACATAATAACGCAATAGAATTCTGATAGTTACCCACGCAACAGAATACACGATACCAAAGCACAAACTGCCAACAGCTGTGCACATCTCATTCAATCAAGTAATATAATTCATAACAAAAGACTGGACTGGGAGTAAATTTATAATTTATTTACATCTTCAAGCTTATTCGTAGCAAATAGGTTTGTACATCAATCATTTGTAAGTATACAGAAGTATTATACCACTCGTCAGTTTAAGTCATATCATAAGAACACACAGGCTATGTTATTAAACACACACTCAAAGTTCCGGGTTCGATTCAACCGAAAAACCTCTAACACTCAGCCAAATTGCGTAGCGAGTGTTAGAGGTGCAGCACTAAACACATTTTTAGGAACGTAATCAAATATCGCTGAAGAGCGCCATCTACCTAACTCACGGACATCCTTGATAGAAGCGCCCGCCTCCGCGCAGGCCCTGGCCGCACCTCTTCTTAGGCTATGAAGAGTGACGGATTAATATGTCCGGTTTTAACAAGAGCAAGTCTTATTGCTGCTAACAAGGTAGGGCCTGAGAGGGGGGCGCCGGACGGGAGCAGAAACGCAGGACCCGCAGGGACAACTTGTGTAGACCCAACATACTTGCGCCAGGCTTTCAAGGGACAGCAAGTCGCGCCAGGAATCGCTGCTATTTCCACCACATACCGGCCTGATGTTCCACGTGAGGTTTTAGTTGATCGAACCCGGATCAGAAGCGTGTGTCTGCTTTCACGTATATCCGCCCCTACGAGTGCGTGGCCCGGATCATCGTCTCGACCGGAAAATAACAAGTTACATTGCCTTAATAACGTGAAGTAACCTATTAGAGTTGCAGCAATCAATACATTTGCTAAGCTACCGGCAGATTTAAAGTAGTGAACTATATTTATGATATCGTTTACAGACAGAGGAAGTGCCTTAGTTGGACTATGCGTTGACAATCTACCCACTCCTTTCTTGACCAATTTAACAGGATATGACTCAAATGCTTGTACATCACCACCATACAGAGAAACCCAGGTTTTCGCTCCACTGACATAGTTATTAAGAGCTCCTGGAGTTTTTAATTGACCATATAGCTCTGCTACATACGCCATTACATCATATATTTGTGGCTCAGTAGGATTAACTTGATAATTCGCACAATACTTCAGGTAAGCCCTAACATGGTACAGTTTGTTCTTCCAAGTTCCTGCCGACAGTCCTGCTTTAAACAGATCTAGTACTTGTTGATGAAGGCCATTAGGGAGATCTGGGAAGGTAGAGCCAATATCACTACCTTCCCAGATCTACAGATTTAAGTCAAACACGGATACTTCATGGGAAACCCGGATCCTCGTGATTCCGAGTTTGGTACAAAGAGAATCTGCGGTGAACGCCGCTTTATCATCAAAGTGTCGCCTGCTCAGAGCATCGGCCAGGATGAGGTCCGCGCCAGGTTTATGCCGTACTTGCACCTCACAGCTGTGATCCGCTGCATATCGCCAGATTTCGTGCGCACAGGCACAAAGGACAGGGTCCTTACCAGCGCCCGTGGAGAGTACTTGCTGTGAAGCCGTGTTGTCAGTATTGATAACAATTCTATAATTTTGAATATCTGGAGGACCGAGATTTTGGAGTGCAACAACCAAGTTCAGCGCCTCTAATTGCGCTATGTTAGTGTACAAGCATAGTACATCTCCAGAGTAAAGTTCAGAATAATAATTTGATTTAGAATACGCACCGGCCCTTTTTAGGGAAGAGTCACTCTCAATTAACCAATCACACCTTGGGGAAGTATTTAATAGTACGAGGCCATTTGTATTCTCAGCATAACGCAAGAACCATCTAATGTCCCTCATTAGCTCCACAGTGACCCTACGCCTGGACTTATACGGTGTATCCCTAAGCATATCTAAGATTCTATTCATGAAACGACGTGCAGGGGTTACACATTTCGCAATAAACTGGAGTCTGCCAATCAGCCGTTGCAAGTCTTTCCTATTAACTAGCTTACCCTGCTTCCAAAGTTTACATTCATCTAGTATTTCCTTCAACTTTAAGTCTGGTATTGTTATCCTCATTAATTCCGTATTAACATTGTATCCCAACCAATCTAAATCTGTAGTTGGGGAAACACATTTCTTCAAAGATAAATTTAGACCCAACACACTAGTAATTCCTAAAATTGCATTATAGGCCAGCTTTGCCTCTTCCTCATCGCGAGCTACACCAACAAAGTCATCAAGATAGCAGAGTACAAAGTGACCTCTTTTCCTAACTAAATGGACCACCGCATTAGTGGTACGGGCACAAGCTAAGCAAGATGTTCTACATTCAAATGGTGGAGCGATATCGAAATAGTAGTGCCCACCTACAGTAATCCCGAATAGCGGCACTGAGAGGGGGCATGTACGAAGTTGCCTATAAGCTCTAGCCAGGTCAATTGACCATAAGAAAGAACCCTTCCCTAAATTAACTAATTCATTCGCTAAGTCCATTATGTTAGGCAGTGTATAGCTGATCTCCGCCCCTGATAAAAACCCTTCTTAATACCGGAGTTTACACTAGCACCCTTAGGAAAGCTAAGATCCACTATAACACGTCTTTCTAAAGATTTCTTTTAGGTCTAGTCATTATAGGGCCTATCTGAGCCCAAGGTGTGAAAGGTACAGTCTTGAAAGGCCCCAGCAGAGCATTGTGTTTCAACTCTGTTGCAATGTACTTGATTACCCAAACGAAATTATTTGGGTCCTCCTTATGATTGTCATATGAAGGAGTTGGAGGTAATGATTTTTTATAGTTAGCAGGCCAACCATACTCTAGATAGCTTACGATTTCAAAATCATCATAGTCCTGTAGTAGGAACTTCCACATAGGTATGTTAAGGCCGGAGGGTATAGGTATCCGGGCAGATAAGTAATTTGGCAAACCTGAAGACGGTACTTTAGCATATATACCAAGATATTGACTCGAGACAACAGTGCCTAGAGCAACAGTCGGCCAGAAACCGAGTAAGCTTGATCTGAACGCCACCGGCGAAATGGAGCGGTCAGGAGAAAATGGAAAATTATTATCAATACTGTTTTCAGAAGTCGTACGTAAGGATTCAGACAGGGTCGTGGAGACCCGAGGTACAGTGGTAGTGGTACCACGATCGACATTCGCTGTGCACGAAGTTGAGGATGAGCCAGACTCAAGTGGATGAGTCGATGCCAGAGGAACGTCATTTGAATTCTGAGAATCCAATGAGCTCTTGGGATCTTCATCAAAACGACGACTGTTTACCGTATGTGAACTCAAGCTGGGAAAATCTGATAAATTACTACCATGAAATTTTTTACTAACACTCTGCAAACTATCTCCAACACTTAATGAAGTTTTACACTCAGTCATCCCAGGACCACCCGTAGAACCCAAAATACCTGTGCTGCTCAATTTTGTATCTACCATATCAGAATCAATAAGGGACGGTATGCCAGAGTGACTAACCTTAGTTCCCAGCTTGGAAACAGTAATGTCGTCGTCTTGTGAATGCAGGACGAAAGATTGGAGCACGTAAGTTGGAGGACGGAGCACGTTAGTTGGAGCACGTAAGTCATCATCACGGCAGATCAAATCGCTCTCCGAGTTATCATATGAAAAGGAATGGACATCAATATTAGAGACATTGTCTAATGGTTCTGGCCCTGCAGGGCCTATGACTGAACATCCTGGGTAACATTATTAGAATTAACTTCCCCGGTTTTGGTACCAGAGTCAACTCGAGGAGCCGTTCTATCCAACATCCTCTTCTTGTTATTACAATCAATCTCACGGTGTGAGTTAGCTTTCCTATATTTATTTATACACCATGCACAGTAATGACACTTCCTATCCTGGCCGACACCATGAGAGCTAGAAAATTCACAAGATTTGCCCCAGTTCCAAGAGTAGCAAGGTTTCCCGTCCACATTAAAGTCATACTCTCTACTAAAGTTAGTTGATTTATGAATTTCAGATTTAAAAGAGTTTTTTATAAGCGGCACGTCGCTCACCCACCGCCATTACATCACGCATGATATCCTTGATTGCATACCTATCATCCCACCCCGTTGTCAACCGACCATCAATAATCATAGTGAAAATGCGTTCTGACCAAGTGAGACACGTACTCCATTCCCAGTCAGCTGCCATTAGCATAAGATCTTCTTCATGTATTTTGATATGATCTATCCAACCCTCAGGCAAACGGCTATCTCGCCTCATACGGTGTAGCGCCGTAAAATACTCGAACCAGTCTGATTCCCCAGTACCTACTTTCCCCTTCTTTTCTTTTCTAATGACATACAAATGTGGCATAAAATCATCCCTACCTTTCTGTTTCTTTAGTGTAACACCAGCTGATGATAGTAACTCTGCAATCAACATCTTGCTTTCTGAAGTTCTCTTGAATTCCCGACGACTGGATCTGAGACGCCGGCTGCTTTCCGGGCGCTGTCCGAATCTGACGAAGAAGAACGACACTGCCTCGACCGCTTCGCCGAAGGAGATGCATGAAGTCTGCGTCGACGATGTAGATCCCTCGACCGTGTGCTTGCTTGCTGGTCCCTATGCCGCTTCCGTTGTTGTTTGCCAGCGTCTCGACGACAATCCGCTAGATGGCGACTCGACGCTTCCTCTGAGCTTGAAAAAAACGTCATCGACGACCCGATCGACACGCTTTTTAGTAGTACGTCGACATTTAGACTGCTTTTGCGAGCTGCCTGATGCTGAAGAGTGTGAACGACGTCTATTTGAATGCTGAGTTGCTGAAGGAGGAGCAGTGTCGAGGCCTCGACCGGCACCCACGCCCTAACCGCGACGTCTCTGCTTGATTTGAGTGCACAACACTAGAGGGCGACTCAGGGCGCACTTCCTGCTCCGATTCGACGTCATCTGTGACGTCAGGGACATTCTTGGCTGCTTCCGCGTCGATAAGTACAATTTGCCTCAATAACTTTTAATCGACTAACAAAACTTTTGAGAACGACTCAAGCCTCGAGTCGATTGCTGAGTGCAGGGAGGACATCGACGGCTCAGTCGGGTCGACATCTACGGGTAGCTCGTCTACAGATTTCCCCACAGTCGACGATCTCTTCCGACTTGTTGAAGGCTTGGGTGAAGCTTGCATGTCTGTCGAATCCTCCATTATTGAAGATGGCCGACGCACACGGGTCGATTTCCGAACTTGCTGCATAATAGCTGTAGTACTTGCAAAGGAGGATGTGTAGCGCTTGCAATGGATATCAGAAGTCTTCCAGGTGTTTACTGTATGAGTGCCAGGACCAGGTGAGTTGGAGAGCCTAGGTATTTCCACCTCTATATATACTAAGGGTTTCCTTGGAGATTGTTGTTGACATTTGATTTGAGTGCTTGGAGACATGAATGTTTCTTGACTACCGGACCTAGCAACACAGGATGCAAAGTCCTTGGATCACAGATTGAATTGAGTGGATATGGCAACGCATACAAGTTTTGTTTACATCACTTGGCAACACCAGTTTTGAAAGTCAGAGATCTTCTATGTTGTTGGGTTCAGTCATTCAACAGAGTTTCTTTGGCATTTTTAATACAGAACAAGAAATATGAATTAAATCTTATTTTTAACATTAATGATGATTTATATAACATACATAGATAGATCTTGGAATTCGTTGATGTCTATCCATGGAGGGTGGAGTGTCCAATAAAAGATGGAGAGTCCAAATTTTGAATATATTATTGATAAGGTGGGTAACCCAAGGTCTACTCAACCAAATCCTCCCGTCGAGATAGGATCTTACCTTATCACTGCAAGGTCACTGATTGATGGTCTAATCTTAGACCAATAGCATGGAACTCGGATTACCCTACACAAAATTAACAAATGAGATGTAACCCCAGTTACTGGTGCTTGTTTATGCAAAACCATACCAACATATCGCACACTGGGCAACCCTGAATCCTTCTGAGTCACTAGTCCCAATAACATGATTGGCAAGCACATGCATTTTAATATTGGGTTCATGGTTTTATCCCAATTTACCACTTAGACATTACATCTTCGTTATTTCAGGAATTATGAATTTTCTAATAAGTGTGACAACTCTTTGATTTGCCCAAATAAACCACTCCGTGACAAGACACAAGGGTCATAAAACCCCCTGGAGATATCAATACTCCTGCCATCATGCTTATATGGAAGCTCCCCCAATCTAGTTATAGTATGGATCGAACTTGTCACATACCGTAAGCACCCCATTCCCCCGTCAGTCCACAACAGGAACAAAGAAGGACATCAATCCCTATGTCTTACCCATTACTGGTAGTCAGTTATATCACACCCCAGATATCAACCGTGGGTTGGTGAGGATTCTAATGTCCCTAATGGTGAGATGTGTCCATTGAAAGAGAACCATATGGAGAGTCCATTTAAAGTCATTTTAGAAGTTACCCCCCCAAGTATTAGTAAAATTCAACCCCCGTGTATGGATACATATATCCGTCCAAGTGTACCACTTGATCTAATAATGCCCCCATATAAGAACCCCCACCCATGAACCACTCTCTGCCTAGAATCGTATGGAGTTCAACCCCCGTAATACCCTATAATAATTAACTACAACCCCTCAATCAAGAGTGTATTCCATACATATCAGTAGACACTCTTACAGTCCATCAGTGCAGACCCCCTTAGAGAGTTGGTACATACAGCATCAATTAGAGATTGAATAAAATCCTAGTCTAGGAATTTCCTGAAAGTCGTATCACTCAACATGAGGCCCCCACATAGAACGGGACCCAATGATACCATTAAAACCATAGAGAACATCCACAAGCCTAGTGTGTGAGCTCAAACCCATTTATAAAAACAATCCAAATTAGCAATACGTTTGAATAGTACCCCAATTTTTTTACTCTAATAATTACCCCCTTTATTAGATGAATCTCAAAACAGAGCTGACCTCCCCGCATATATGAGTTTGAACTAAGTGATTCTACCATTTTCTAATTCCTTGTAAGCCCCAAACCAGTTATTTGGAATACTGTCCACACTATGTAATATGAATTACTTGGTTAATCAGGAGCCAAATGGAACCACCCAGGGTAACTACAAGTAAAGGATTTAACTAACTATTAATTGTATTTATGATACTCTTTACTTTGCCTTGTCAGCCATTAGGTGCAGACTAACACCGATTCTAAGCTGTGAGATATGCCGAGACCCTTCTGAATTTAATCCCTTGTTCTGATTTCAGGCCCACCCAGTAATACACCGACCTCAGATGGATGCAGGTGATTTCCCCCCTTGTTATGTGTCCATTACACATGAAACTACCTATCCCTGTCCCCAAGCCATCACCACCATGGAAGGGGCCTCCCCTCCATCACAGGAATAGAACACCTCACATCAGAATGCACAACACTCCCCCACAGATCTCATATCTTCACCAACTCATATATCACGACCCACTGAAATCCTAGAATAAACCCCCAACATGTAAAACCCTATTAGCTTGCGGCCTGGTGGGCGAATCTCTGGCTCTCACCCCCCCAAACTGATGGATGGCGCTTCGGGTGCTCCCCCCCCCTACCTGGGAAACGCAGCGTACCCCTGATCGGCACGGGACGCGCTCAACCTGAGCGAGCCCTACCACCCGCCCAACACCATTGGGGGCGCCACCGTGCGTCGTCTATGCAGGCCGCATATACCTGCATATATACATATATACATATATATATAAATAAAATTAAAATATACACCTCATTATTATCCTTGAATTTAACCATTCAGGAGAATGTTCCAAATGACAGTCTGTAGTCAACATCCCCCTCCCCCATAAACAATACAACATGTACCCAACGATAATCCACATGTTTATTGATCGAGAAACAACAATACCGTGTCGTCCATATTGTAATAGCAGACACTCCCTCATGCCCCCAAGTTTCCCAGAACACCCACTGTGTAGTCACCCGTACCTAACCACCCGTACTTAGGACTACCACACCCGTCTGCTTAATCAGATAATCTCAAACAGAACAAACTACCTCTATCCTACTCAATACTACTGATGCATACTATAAATCAAGTGTGCATACATATAATCCCACATATTATAGATGCAATCACATATCCATACAAACAACTAATTCCCAGCCATGCATTATACACCCCATACACATTGAGTGTGCCAAAAATTTTGAGTGGGCAATCCCAGACACCAACGGTTACATGTCTGTGACCCCCCCCCAGGTTTCCACCATATGTAATCTTATAACTGAAGACATTCACCACCCCCCCATAAATTATCTCTTTATACCAATTTTAAGCATGCATACATGTTAATAAAATACTTCCTCTTTGATTTGGGAACTGTTTTGTTTGATATATCAATGCAATACAAGACGTGTTAATAAGGATTCAACCACGTCCCATATGTCATGTTACAAATGGCTGACTGTTAAAATGGGGTTTTTTGGTACAAAAACATGTTCATAACTAAAAAAGACCAAAGTTGCACACAGTTTTATTTTATTTCCCTTATTTCTTTCATCAAATCTGAACATGAACATGAAAAGTATAAGGAAAAAAATAAGTAGGAAGGTTTTTATTGATGTTTTAAAATCCCATCTCATGCTGACCAGTTTTCAGGAGAGTGACCCATATATATATGGGTCATTCTCAAAAACTGTGTACCACTTGAGGTAGTCTACTAGAAATGCATATTTCAAAGAAGCCCTTTATTGGAGTGTCAATATTTAGATTTCATCAGTTAGCCAAATAATGTGGGAGATAGTTTAGATCAAAAGTAAATGTTAATATTGTGTATTATGTATCTTATTGGGATGGATGTAGCTAAATACATAGAAAATTACATCACTAATTTGTGACATTGTCAACAGCATTGAAAATAAAGTGTCACAAACTTAATGAAAACCTCTGAACAACAGCTCATTTCACTTCAAATGGTCATATACAATGTCTTCATTAAGTTGAAGACATTTATTTCTAAAAAAAAAATTTTAATGATGAAATAGTTAACATTTTCTGGAGTCATTAACATCGTAACATTTCGTTTCCACTTGCAAATACTATGAAACTCTGTATCAAACACTGAGTACAGATACAGTACAGGAATTATTTTCACCATTTGACACTATGCATGGACCCAGTTATGGTATAGTAAAAGATAAATCCTGAAATTGCCCCTAAACATTGAAATTTGAGCCGAACATTTGTGTAAAATTGTTTGTTTCCACTTTGTTACTCTGCTAATCCGTTACTCTGCTAATATTTTCTTGCTTTTCTCTTTAATATTCACAAATAAGACAAAACCATAGCAATGAGGTTTCAAATTATTATTACTACTGTTTATAAAGCATGTGGCATGTGAAATGTCCTAAAAATGTCAAGTTTTGTGTGGAAAATATTTGATTTTGGAGTCAGATTGGTTTCCATGCTATACTGCTATTTATTGGGTGTGAGCATCATTTGACCTACTTAAAAATGCCAGAATATGTTTATTTTCAATTATTCAGATGCAAAAGGACATACACATTGAGGAAACTTGCTTATAGGACTTTGGCAGCATTTTGATTTTCTGGTACTGATGTCACACTATTGGTACACAACTTCTGAGAACGACCCATATATGAGACTGT